>JARQOC010000001.1:297331594-297442219 GCA_033576535.1 Allobates femoralis
ATTTGATACTACCCTACAGAGACTGCTTAACAAGCTGCAGGCCTGTGGCCTGAGGGTCTGAGGTATGGAAATGCAAGACATACACGCACTCCTGTAGAACAGGGCTGTCTAAGGCCCCATTCACACACTGCTTTTTTTGCTGCATATTTTTAAGCACAAGCTCAACATAAACCAAGAGTGGGTGATTAAACATATAAATGGAGCACTTGTTTCCATTAGACCTTTCCTCTTAGTGTGCCACTCCCGATTTGATTGTTCCACTCCTGGCTTTTTTTGAGCTTGTGCGTAAAAATACGCAGCAAAAAAAGCAGTGTGTGAATTTGGCCTAAGTGCAGTCTTTAGGGGCTGCAAATGGTCCATGTTTACAGGATTTACCTAGTATTGCAAAAGGTGCTGAAATCATCACCTCTTATAAAGAAATCCTGAAAACTTGCTTTGTTTTTGGAGCGCCCCACTAGTCAGTGTGCTAAAAAAGGGTACTTCACCCCTAACAGAAGGTGCAGTATGCTTTGTCCTGGTAGGGGGCAGTAGAAGCCTGAAGCTTCATCACCACACACATACACCTAGTGATAGGGGACCAATCAGACACCCATTACCAGGGTAACCAGTCCCGGTGGGAGGAGAAGCTAGGTTATATAGTGAGTGGGGAAAGAGTGGGAAACAGTTGAACAGTCAGTGAGAAGAGAAGTAAAAACAGAACAGAAGAATGGAGAGGTAAAGAGAAGTAACGGGGAGGGCACCTCAACCTGGTGACCCAGACAGAGTGGGCGACCAAACGCTCTGTCCCAGTCCGAAGCAGGGTATCGGCTCCTACGTGGATCAGAGGTCCATCCCTGAACTGCAAATTACCAGCGTGGTCGATGTCTTCATAGGAGCAAGATCCAACCGCCCAAATCAAGCACGGTCTCCACCAGAAGCGCAAGTCTGGGTTTGGTTCCCTTTGATGAGAAAAAGAGCTCCCATATCACCCAACAGGCATGGTTCAACAAGCGGGATTCGTGCAGGGCAGCGCAGAGTTAGGACAGAGCAAGTATAGAGAAGGAACATCACCGGAGCTTCAGAGGGACACTGCCTACTGCTAGGACCACCCGGTCCGCTACCACTGTAAATTACCAGAGTAAAGTACCTCTGCAGAGTGAGCAAGTGTCTGTGTTCCTTACTGTGATTTACCTACACTGCACCACAGAGACTACACAGTCCCATTCTAGCCACGCTGCCCTTTTCCACTATTGTTACCCCACAGCCCCGCATACTCAGGGCCCACAATAGTACCAGGAACCCTGTCACTCAGTACATACGAGATCCCCACAGGTCCCCCGGGATCCGGTACACTTACATCTGGATCAACGGGACTATCATATGCAAATGGAGTCCGTGGAGCCTCGATTAAGAGTCTCAAACATGGGACTAGCCAGATATCCCTCCAGGGAAGGACCTAGCCATGGGGTGGAATCCTTGCGGAGACCACCACAACCACCATATTAAGTGGCCCTTTTAGTCAATATCCCACTCAGTTACGAGTTAAGGATATGGACAAGGGAATTAACAGAGCCAGGTATCCATCCACAGACAGCTGTTTCAGGGTAATTGTCCCTTATCAGTGTGGAGTAGGATTCTGGCTAGGTGGGAGCAATGCCTGGCAGACCAACATCACAAAGCATTCATTGATATCAGGGAGACCAGTCAAGGAAAACACTGCAGGCAGACAGTTAAAGCGCTCAAACACAGTGAAAACAATGGTGCATTGCCCCTTGGGAATTTGAATATGCAAATAGAGTCCCTGGAGCCTCGATTAAGAGTCTCAAACACAGGACTAACCAGATATCTCTCCAGGGAAGGACCTAGCCCTGGGGTGGAATCCTTGCGGAGACCACCATAACCACCATATTAATTGGCCCTTTTAGTCAATATCCCACTCAGTTACGAGTTAAAGATATAGATAAAAGAATTAACAGAGCCAGGTATCCATCCACAGACAGCTGTTTCGGGGTAATTGCCCCTCATCAGTGTAGAGTAGGATTCTGGCTAGGTGGGAGCAATGCCTGGCAGACCAACATCACAAAGCATTCACTGATTTCAGGGAGACCAGTCAAGGAAAACACTGTGGTCAGCCGGTTAAAGCACTCAAACACAGTGAAATCCATGATGCATTGCCCCCTGGGAATTTGAATATGCAAATGGAGTCCGTGGAGCCTCGATTAAGAGTCTCAAACACAGGACTAGCCAGATATCCCTCCAGGGTAGGACCTAGACTATCATGACTCACTCAGTCAGACCCAAAGTCGGCTGTGACCACCTGGCCCTTGAGCCGTACTCGGTCTCTCATACCGCACATCTGACCGCCTGGCCCTTGAGCCGTCCTCGGTCTCTCTCGCCATCCATATGACCGCCTGGCCCTTGAGACGTCCTCGGTCTTTCATTTCACACATATGACCGCCTGGCCCTTGAGCCGTCTTCGGTCCTCATCACTGGCTTGCATGCACACATCAGGTGCACCGGCATGGAGCTGGCAGGCTCCCTTCGCTTACCCCACTGGGATGGATCACTTCCAGCACATCCTCACATGGCAGTGGTCTGGACTGCTCTGATTCCCATCGTCCTCTCTCTCATTCAGACACCTGGCAGGTTCTTATCCAGGCTGCGTCACCCACAGCTGCAACCCAGTGAGTCAATCAGCACATCTCAGTCACACACAGACCTGAGATGTGATTAACCCCATGTGCACCATTCAGGTTTAGCCCAGCAAAGCACTCATACACACAGGTTCAGCCTCTCATTAGGCTCATGAATCTCTCTGATCTTTATTACTCACACTTAGCTCATGAAAACCTTTCAGCTGTTAACCCACTGTACACCGGACAGGTTTCACACAGCACACACACACAGGAAAACCGGCCCATGTGAACAATGACCTGCACCGATAACCTGTGTGATGCCCCCGGCCAGGGGCCACATCACCACACAGGGTAACCGATCCCGGTGGGAGGAGAAGCTAGGTTATACAGTGAGTGGGGAAAGAGCGGGAAACAGTTGAACAGTCAGTGAGAAGAGAAGTAGAAACAGAACAGAAGAACAGAGAGGAGTGAAAGTGAAGGAGAGTGTAAAAAAGGAGAAGTAACGGGGAGGGCACCTCAACCTGGTGAACTAGACAAGGAGGGGCAAAGAAGAGGGCGATTAAAAGCTGTGGCCCAGTCCGAAGTGGGATTCCGGCTCCAACGTGGATCAGAGGTCCATCTCTGAACCGCAAATTACCGGTGTGGTCAATGTCTTCATAGGAGCAGGATCCAACTGCCCAAATCAAGCACGGTCTCCACCAGAAGCGCTAGACTGGGTTGGGTTCCCTTTGGTGAGAAAAAGGGCTCCCATATCATCATACCTGGTTCATCAAGCGGGATTCGTGCAGGGAAGCGCAGAGTTAGGACAGAGCAAGTATAGAGAAGGAACATCACCGGAGTGTCAGAGGGACACTGCCTACTGCTGGGACCACCTGGTCCACTACCCTAGCTGAAACAACTGCATAACCTGTAAAACTGCAGATTATCAGAGTAAAGTACCCGTGCAGAGTGAGCAAGTGTCTGTGTTCCTTACTGATGAACTGTGATTTACCTACACCGCACCACAGAGACCACGCAGCCCCATTCCAGCCACGCTGCCCTATTCCACTATTGTTTTCCTACAGCCCCGGGGACCCTGCTCTTCCTGCCCGCAATTATTATTAATATTTAATCTTTTTTCACAGATTTTATAGTTTGCTCACCCCTGCAGCAGCAGGGATGAGCAAACTATCTGGTTACTGCATTGCGGAGGCTAGAACCGCTCCGAAAACTGCAGCCTGCATGATTATTCACACAGGCTACAGATTCGGAGCCGGTAACCGGACTGCTTGTAAAGGAATCTGGTTACCATAATGGGCTCCTATGAAGAGCGTTTCCTGCTCCGGTTTTGAGGTTTTTAAAAGCTTAAAACTGGATCAGGATTTGAAAAAAAAAAAACGCAGGTGTGACCCTAGCCTTAGTCATTTTTTCACCAAAGAACACATATGCGTTAATGCATGGTGCCTATATGTATCATGTGTTAACACATGGGTTTCCCATAGGGCTGCATGTTAAAAAACTGCATGCTTTTTTCACTGCACCCAAAAACGCTGCTAGCAGTGTTTTTTTGGGATTCTGAACCAAAACGCAATGACACTTAAGTGAACCATGCGTTAACGCATATGCGTTTTTGGACTTAGAAAAAAGACATAAATGATCCCAAAAACGGATCCAAGCCAAAAATGGATTCCATGTGTGACACTCGCCTCTGCCCTATGTTAATGTGTGAAAATGTTAATAAAATTTTTTGTGAGCATGAAAATAATATGTGGTCACCTGGTGAGGGGCTGCATGGTTGTTTTTAAACCACTACTTTATTAGAATCACTGTTTAATGTGCAGTTAGGTTTTGACGGTGGAGCGGGACGTCTCTGCCAATCCTGTGCACAGAACTATCAGGATTGACGTAGATTGTGCTCCATGACTAACAAGAAGCATGTTTTAACTACCTTCCTGGATTGAGGTGCTTTTTGAATTCTTTTCTACTATGGCAGCTGAACACACCAGCCTATGACCAGCACTCACCGGGCTTCCGCAGCAGGACTAATTTATGGTCCATAGGAGGTGGTGAGCCCTTCCTTTTCCTCTATAACTTATCTAATTTGCAGAGATATCTGAATCAAGAGGCGGGTGTGTGGTTATGCGCCTCTTGCTTCAAATATATCTCTGCCCTTAAATTCTGCACGTTCTTATCTGCCTCTGTGTTTTTGTCATATATTCAATCAGAATATACTATCCCTTGATCATTTTCAAAGATGGGTATAAATGTAGAGTTATTTGTTAAAACCTAGCAACTTTCAAATTTACTGTTATCACAAGCCACTCCACTGATCATTAAAATGGTATGTCATAATTTTTTACATGCTTCCTGGGTTACTGGTCACTGTTGCTGTTTATATAGCCGAGGCTGCACATGTGCAGGGTTTACAAGCTCTTTTATATTGAGATTGTAGGTACTGCTCTGTAGCTGACCAGGATTGCTGGAGCTTGCTGATAGCTCGTGCTTCCGGTCAGTTTTACAATACTCCTCCAAGGCAAAGCTTCTTCATACAAAAGCATCGAAGAGTACATATTAGGGTCACCTATGCAACAATATCGCTGCTTCAAACTATCCATCAAGCAGGAGCACCAATTTTGCTAGCAACCAGGAATCTAGTAGGATGGGGAATGGTACGTTTGTGACACAAATCATGTAATGCTGTTATAGCTCCGTTATTTGCTGTTTATGCCTCGTAGTTTAATATACATATAAAATTTGAAAAACATAACCTATACATTAACATTTCTCTTGGGTTCAATAACCTATTATAGGGTAAAAACATAAAAAATCAATTATATTTGTGTACGCCTATAGGCTGAAAATAAAATGTAATAACTCATTCGTAGTTGATAACATAACTGTCAAACACCTGAAATATTAAGTCTTCACAGTGGTTTCAGAAACAAACAAAATTGGTATCTTGTTTTGAGTTTCAAACTATGTTTCTACTGTTTTCTTACATTGACTGGACTTAACAGGGTGCCAATTTTAGAGAAAAAGAATGGGGAATAGGATTTTATTTCAGTATTGTGTTTCACCTTGACTTGGTCTGTGATGGATTTTTCAAACAGCACTCCATCATAATACTATAGTTTGATGCTGAAACTCAGCCTTTTGAAAGATCTGCCAAATTAGGACTCTAACAATGTGTGCAAGAGACATTGCACCCATGACCTATCTGTTTTTCATCTTGCCTTTACACTACAAAAAAGAAAATAATTGTCTCCTCTAGTTTCATACCAAGCCAAGAATAGGAACATTTTTAAGTCTTTTTCTATCAAGAAATGCCCAAGCATATAAAATATAGACACGGAGGAATGTTACACCTTGTTTTATTTGTTATGGATTCTGTACTATGATTAGTTTTAGCTATTTGAAAATGTCACACTAATGTCCAACCTTCTAGTGGGTAAATATGAAAAAAGGATCATGTTAGATCGGCTATAGAACTCATGAAAGAAAACCAAACTGAAAAACTGTGACCTGTCTCCTCATATAGAGAAAACAAAAATGTTGCTGCTAAGCATATTATTCTTCTCCAGTTGATATGTATGGATAAAAATAGAGACCTAGAATGTTATCTTATATCTGTAATAAACTATTTTCTTGCACTAAGAAAAGAAGAGGTCATGCTGAAAGCAAACATAATGTATCCAATCTATATGTTTGTGAAATAATATCCTAATGTAAAACCAAAATATTACAAATGTTTTAAGAGGACCTGTCACCCCCCTGGTGCATGGCAAACTAAATGCGGCACTGAATGCAGCATGTCAGCTGCATTCAGGGAAGTGGTTCCCCATGTCTCTAGCCCCCCAGTAAGCTTTAAAAAAAGACTTACAGTTAAGGGGTCACCTGGGTGACCTCTTATTAAGAGGTCCTGGCTGCTGGAACAATCCTCCCTGCTTCCTCCTTGTGTGTTCCGCCCCCTCTGTGTCTGCTCCCGCCTCCTCTTCTTCTGGGTCTGCCCTCCTCTTCTGCTCCTTCTCTTGTGATGTCAGGAGCAGAAGAGGAGGCAGATCCAGCAGAAGAGAAGGTGGCAGCAGACACATAGAGGGGGCGGAACACACAGGGAGAAGGCAAGGAGGATTGTGCCAGCAGCCAGGACCTCTTAATAAGATCCCACCCAGATGACCTCTTAACTGTAATATTTCTAAAGTTTTTTAAAGCTTACAGGGGGGCTAGAGAAATGGGGGACCCCTTCCTTAAATGTAGCAGACATTTAGAAAGACAAAGATTTAGTATGCCATGCACCAGGGGGAGTGTCAGTTCCTCTTTAATGCTATTAAATCCTATTGAAATACTGACATATTGTGTCAAATAATGCCATACTATGCCTATATAATGTCACCACAATTATGTAAAGAGTTGAATAAACTTTAATTTCTTTAATTATTTTGTCCAGTTTGGAAAATTAGGAAACTTTGTAAAATCTCTATATTAGGGGATTTCACTTATTTTTTGTAATTTGCAGCTCTCTAGATCCCTGAGCATACTAAATGTAGTACGTACAAAATACTGCTTACCTGGAACAATGCCCCTTAGCTGGCCATCCTGCCCTCTAAATAGGTGCGGACATATCATTGGCAAGGCCGCCGACAAGGCCTGCCTAGTGTGACAGCTGTCAAGGGCCTGGCGGTGATTGACAGGAGGGGGGGCCCGGAGGAGAGGTGAGGCAGTGGCTCCTATCTCCGGGCCCTTCCCCCTCATCTCTTGAGCGGCCGAGTCTCCTCTCCATCTCCACTGCAGCCTGCAAACAGCAATTCACGTGGGCACCAGCACGGCAGGATGCAATGGAGTCAGGACAGTGCTGCTACTGCTAGTGGTGCTGGTGAGTATGCTCAGCTGTCTGTATGATTGTGTGTTTCTCTGTGTGTCTGTCTCTACACAACACTATACTCTATATACAGGTCCACACTACATGCTGCATTAGTGTATCTATATACTGTAGGTGTATAGTGTAGACATGTGTATACAGTAGAGTGCTGTGTATATAAGATATACAGACGTCAGTCTCTGCATACAGCTGGCAGTCACTAACGTGCATACGTCCTGTAGCAGTCTCCATTGTGCATATGTCCTGCAGCAGTCTCCATTGTGCATACAGCCAGCAGCAGTCTCCATTGTGTATTCTCTATTGTATACAGCCTGCAGCATTCTCTATTGTACATATGACCTGCAGTTGTCTCCATTGTCTATACGGCCTGCAGCCATCTTCATTTTCTATATGGTCCGCAGCCATCTCCATTGTGTATCCTCTAATGTGTGTATAGCCAACAGCAGCCTCCATTGAGTATATGGCCCGCAGCCGTCTATTGTGTATACAGCCAGCAGCAGTCTCTATTGTGTATTCTCTATAGTGTATACAGCTTTTGTGTATTCAGCCCAAAGTGGTTTCAAGTGTGTGTATTTATGTAATATATATATTTATATTTATAATGTTTGGAGGTTGAGCCTGGGTGGAGGCGGAGCTGGAGTGGGGGCTGGGCGGAGTCTCAGGGAGGCCCCCAAATTTTGACAGTTAGGGGCCCTGAAATTCCTAGAGGCAGCCCTGATCATTGGTGCAACCTGTGCCGCTGCACAGTGGTGCAAGAGTTAGGCGTCCCATTACCACTTCCTAACCAAGTAGAATTATGCACTTTGGTGAGCTGTTGGACTGCAAAGGGCCCAAATATAATGTTCCTTCACAGGAGCCATTTTCTGTCTGTGTCCACCAGTGTCTTTGTGCCTCTTTTTTTTCTCTTCCGCTCTGTGATGCTGCTGAGTGTGGACCCACTGAGCCATTTGCTGGGCTTACATTGGAGAGGTGTAACTAAGAAACTACCTCGTGTTCACTAGGGCCTCTAGTCGGGATTAAATGCTGGACCGCAGACAGTCTCCAGGTATAACTTACGAGACAATCCAGGACCTGCAACATCTCACCAAAGGGTCAATGCAGGCATGAAAGGTAGAAGGGCACATACAGACATGGAGTTGAGAAAGCAAAAGTCATGGCAGGCATCATAGGTTTAACAAGAGACAAGCTGGGTCAGTAGCTGGAAAATTAAACTGAGAGTAGGTTAAATAAGTATACAGTGGAACTAATAAAGCCTAATTTATACTCGTGCAAAGAGTGAAAGGAGGGGCAATTTAACATAACACCAAGAGACCGGGGGTATATCAGGGAAGCAGAACACTGTAGAACACAGTAAGTATAAATAACTGCAGAGTCTTGTGGTGAGCGATGTGGGCCATCAGCTGATGCAATTCCCAGAGTAATCGCACCACCTTACCAAATCAGGTCAGCTGCTCTGATCACCTGAGTTTATTACTATGGGGACAAGATCAGTGACCCGATCAGGTCAGTGGACGTGATTGCTATGGCAATTGCATCAGTTGACCTCCTACGTAACTCACCACCAGATCTGGACCTTATTGGTTCAGATCTGGTGGTGAGTTACGCAGCAACTCGATAAGGTCACCTGAGGTCACCATTCAGGTAAACATGGTGGCCGCTAACCATATCGGGTACCATGGTTACTTGAGCTGTCCCCTTATTGGATTGGAACTGGCAGCACAACTATTCAGTGTTTGGAGGCTGCAGGGATGTATTCTTCACCGCAGCCTCCAATCAACAAAATGTCGCAGAGGACTGAGGATGGGTATGAAAGGTTACTAAAGATGATGTCCGGATATGTGTTTGTGTTTTTATTTATAATAAAAAAAATTCTCTCTGTGTTGTGTCTTCCTTTACTATTTACTTGAAGTTCTTAATGGCCACATCTAACATTGACCCAACATTAAGAATTTTTGGCTTAATCATAGCTGGCAACGCAAAGCTGGCATTAACCCATTTATTACCCAGTATGCCTTCGCTACACAAAACTGGAAGAACCAGGTAAAGCAACAAGAATTTGCACTTCGTATGAATGCGCCAATTTCTGGAGCAGCTGTGGACTGTCATTCTACAGCATGGGGGGCCAATAATGGTGGGCCTTCACCATGCTGAGAATAGCAGCTCCCAGCTACCTAGTTTTAGATTGACTAAATTAAAAATAGGGTGGAGCCCTATGCATTTTTTTGCCAGCCGAGGAAAAAATAGGCAGCTCAGGGTGGCAGCCTGCAGCTGTCCACTTTATTTGTGCTGAGAAAAAAAAATACAGCAAAGCCCTACACATTTTTTTCCCATTATTTATTTATTTATTTTATGTCATATTACACAGCTGTCATCATGCAGCAGGGAATCCAACTGTGGCCCTGTAATGTTGTTTGATGCTTTTTTTGAAGCAGATTTTGAGAATCTCCATGTTTATCCAGAAGCCAGCAAAACTTATGAGAGTTCAGAAGTGTTGTGCCAACATCATTTTTAAGGCCCAGTTACACACACAGATAATTGTGCAGAGTTTGTTTGCAGATCTCTGGTTGCAGTGAAATCATGGACACATTGTTCTATTTTGTGGCTGTATACAAATGTAACTATGTGTCCATGATTTCACTGCAACCAGAGATCTGCAAACAATCTCTGCACAATTATCTGTGTGCGTAACTGAGCTTTTAGGTTTAGAGTTGGTGCAGATTTTGGTGCAGAAGAAAGAAATCTGAACCAAATGTGCAAGGAAACAAAAAAGCATTGTGGGTATAGCATTTATGACCTGTTTATACTTAGCTGGCCTCAGGATAGACATGCAGATGTTGATGCAAATTCTACATCTGCATAAAAAGACCATCAAACAATGTACTGTGGCCACAATGCAAAAGAAAGTCCAGGGAGAGTCCCAGTTGTGGTGAAAGGGTTCAAGGATTCCTCTTGGGATCTGAATACTTCAACAAAGGCTTCTAGGGCAGGGGAGGCCAATTACGGTCCTTAAGGTCTTAAAACAGTGCAAATGTTAAGGATTATTTTAACATTGTACAGGTGCTAATTTCATCACCGGCAGAGGTGACGGATTATTCCAGCACCTTGAGCACTGCTAGGATAATCCCTAAAACATGCACTATTTGCAGCCCTTGAGAACCTAAACCCTATTGAGCATCTCTGGATAGTCCTGAAAATGGCTGTCCACCGATGTTCACCATCAAATCTGATGGAACTGGAGAGGATCTGCAAGGAAGAATGGCAGATGATCCCCAAATCCAGGTGTGAAAAACTTGTTGCATCATTCCCAAGAAGACTCATGGGTGTACTATCTCAAAAGGGTGCTTCTACTCAATGTTAAGCAAAGGGTGTTAATACTCATGACCATGTGATATCTCAGTTTTTCTTTTTTAATACATTTGCAAACATTTCTACATTTCAGTTTTTTTGTCAAGATTGGGTGCAGAGTGTACATTAATAAGAAAAAAATGAACTTTTTTGAATTTACCAAATGGCTGCAATGAAACAAAGAGTGAAACATTTAAGGGGGTCTAAATACTTTCCATATCCATCGTATAAACATTGTAATGCTGATGGAGGTGTTTGTATAGAGGTGTGGACACACTAGACCACAGATAAGCTGTACAAGCTGACCTATAGGAAAAGGCTGGAGAAGGAACTTAGTGGTAACACACAGTCTTTAATAAGGGAAATTCATAAGCATGGTCCAGACAGAGCACATCAGTGTCCATAGCAGAGTGTATGGGCTGTAGTCGGCTAGGCAAAGCAATTAATGCCAGAAGCAGCTATGTCCAAAGCTGATAATTTGAAATTCAATTCAAATTCAAATTCAAATAGGCTTTATTGGCAGGACCAAAATACAATTAGTGTTGCCAAAGCAAGGAAAATAAGTGTGACAGGAGAGGGCGTCACAGGTTATGGGGATGGGATGTTGGGGAACAATTTGGGCAACAATGGTCCATTCGGGGGTCTTACAATATTTTGCATTGACAAACTTTATTGATACACTAAGGTTTTTGATACATTTCCACCATAGATATGTGCTAAAAATGCATGTGGGTTGATAAACTGTAGTTTTTACGCATCAAATGCAAGTCTATCGGGACAATCTGCACAGAAAACTCAGAGTACCCACAAGAAAAATTGACATGCTGCATATCTTAAACACGCACAAGTCAATTTACTCTGCGTAAAAAATGATGCAAAGTGGGTATGAGATTTCTATATATTCTCATCCATCTGCTGGAACTGTAATTTTTGATGCAGCAAAAATATGCACCTTGATAAAACCTTATAAGAATGTGGGTCCAGTCCACATTGTTTCAAATGTTTTTAATTGGTGTTTTGTGTTCTTAGTCTATATGGAATAAAGTTATAATTTTTTAATGTTATTTCGGTGTGTGCATTTGTATATAAATGGGCTTTCTCCAACTTGATTGATGCTCTTGATCTTGTATTATGTGGCACCCTCTTTTGACATTTTTGCTGTGCAGTCCCTCCTCCTATATAAGTATTCTTTGCTATTTATTTGAAATCTTAAATGGCCGGGTCTAACATTGGCCCCACTTTAAGAATTTCAAGCTCAATGTCAGCTGGCAATGTGAAGCTGCCATTAACCTCTTATTACCCAGTTTGCCACCATTTTATGGCAATCTGGAAGAGGCGGGTAAAGCACCAGGAATCGGAGCTTCTTGTAAATGAGCCAAAATCTGGGGTAGTTGCGGGATGCTATTCTATTGTCCTCAGCTGCCTATTTTAACCTTGGTTTGCAATTAAAAAATAAGGTGCAGTCCAACACTTTTTTTGCCATCATTTATTTTATGTCGGGTTACACGGTTGGCATCACACAGCAAGGAATCCCACTGTGGCTCTGCCATGCTGTTTGATGCTTTTTTGGAAGCAGATTTTGAGAATCTGCATGTCTATCCTGAAACCAGCAAAGTCTATGAGAGTTCTGAAGTTCTGTGCTAACATTTTTCTTTTATTTAATCTTTTATGCAGATTTTAGAGCATAAAAAAGCAATATAAACCACATGTGCAAGGAAAAAAAAAAGCAATAAGGGCACAGCACTTTTGACCTGTCCTATACTTTGCTGGCCTCAGGATAGGCATGCAAATTTTGATTCAGACTGTCAAGCTGCATAAAAAAGACATCAAACAACACATCATGTGCATAGTGCCTAAGTGTGTTCAGGGAGAGTCATAATTCTTCTTGACCCCTGGCTACTTCCACGGAGATCTCAAGGGCAGGGGTGGCTAAATACAGTCTTCAAGGCCTGAAAACAGTGCAAATTTTCTTAGCATTGTTCAGGTGCTAATTTCATCACCTGCAGAGAGGATGGATGATTCTGGCACCTTGTGCAATGCTAGGGCAATTCTGAATACAGACACTGTTTGTGGCCCTTGAGAACTGCACTTGGCCAGCCCTATTCTTCTGGAGTGGGTGTAGTGTCTTACAATTCCATACCACACACATTCAGGCTAGAAGCCTGCGGCTTGTTCATGCTATGGGGTGGTATAGCGGATGGGGAATCAGAAGGCACTGGAGTTGAATGTTTACACATTATTGGTGCCTAATGCCTAGCTGCAAATTAACACCTATATGTCAGGCCACAGTGTATCTAAACTTCATTGTGGATACTTAGTTGCAGTCGTTAATTGAAGGGTAACATCGTTCAACCCATGCCCATGGTGCAGCTACGTGAGGCACCCTCAGACCCGGCCTGTTGGCCTCAGCACCTGTGTGGGCCCCCACAGTGGCTGCATCTGACTTGAGTGCTCCCTCCCATCCCCGTGACACCACGAGCGGGGTTTGCTTGGTGTCTTGCTGCTCCCCGCTGGAGCACGAAGACCTAGTGATAAGGCCAAAGCCGCGGCCTCTGGGTAGTGGACCTCCCAAAGCTCAGGGGGCCCCCTGCCGAGACCCAACACGCGTGAGGACTATGGCCGCATTGCACACCAACAGCGGCCGGTGCCGGAGGAGGGAGGGGAGACTGAGCTTCCGCCTGTGTCAGCAGTGGACTAAGACCCAGTGAGCGGGCCGGAGCTGCATCTTCTAGTTGCTTGCTCCCCGAGGCCCATGAAGCCCTGCCAGGGCCTCACGCCTGGTCTACAACCACAGTTTACATAAGCAGCGGCAAGGAACCTGGAGCTCAGCCCATTACCAACAGACACCTGAGGCAGGAACAGGGTCGTCACTCTCCGCCTCCCCCCTAGCTGCATCGTCGCTGAGAGATCATACCAGCGGCCTGCCCCCCTCCTGGCCTCCTGCGGGGCCCTGCTCCCGGTTGAATTCCCGGCCTGGTGTATGACCCACTCCACTCCTATCTTCACCTCCCTCCTGGCCATGACTAGAGATGTGCGATGTTCCATTCGAAATGTTCACCAATCTCAAATTCGAGCTGTTTTGCTTCAAATTCGGCAGTTCGAGGTTATGTTTGATAATGCTTCGATCACCAAAAACTTAACCCTAACCCTAACACTGTTGATGAATGTTAATATCCAGTTTCAGTGTATAGTGTGCAGGGGTGGGGGTTTAGATCAGTGCTGCTGAAATAATGTCGATCTCCATTTTTTTTCTCCTAACTGCAAACACATGGGGCGGTGCAGGCTGTCAGCCAATCACACACACACAGCAAAGTGCATTTTTTGCACACAAGCAAGGGCAATCGTCATTGGCTGTGTATGTCACATGTCTTAGCCCTATAAGACCTGGCCATTTTCCCCATCGCCACCATTTCCTCAGTGCTGCAGTTGTGTGTCAGTCAGGCACTGCTACTGCTGCTGTTGGTGCTATAAAGTCTTAGTTAGATAGATAGTGAGTGAATCTCAAGTTAGATAGACAGATAGGTTTAGGGAGTAGGAACTAGTTAGAATCTCAGCCCTTTTGAGGGCTACTTCAGACAAGTAGGGAGTAGGGATTAGTTGTAAATATCAGCCCTTTTCAGGGCAACTTCATACAAGTAGGGACTAATCAGTCCTTTTGAGGGCTAGGTTAGAGTAGTTCCTAGCAGTTTTTGCCAAGCAGGTATGTGCCAGTGCTGTGCAAGTGTTTTTCACAGCATCTGGCCAAAGCTAGCTCAGGCAATCCATTGGGGCAGGTAGTGTAGCACTGCTATGAAGCAAGCTACACCACCTGTCTTCAGTAGCCAATTTTTTACTGCAGCTAGTCCAGGCAATTTTTTTGGGCTAGTAGCAGTGTCTGGTAGTCAGCGGTGTAGCCCAGCTGTAAAGTAAGCTACACCGCCTGTCTATCCAGTAGCCAATTGTTTATTGCAGCTAGTCCAGGCAATTTTTTGGGCTAGTAGCAGTGTCAGTTAGACAGTGGTGTAGCTCACTTTTGAACCAAGCTACACCGCCTGTCTAGTTCAGACTAATTTTTAACTGCACCTAGCCCAGGTAATAGTTTGGGCCTCGTAGCAGTGTTATTTAGACAGTGGTGTGTAGCCAACTTGTGAAACACACTACACCGACTGTCTAGTTCAGAGTAATTTTTAACTGCACCTAGCCCAGGTAATTGTTTGGGCCTAGTAGCAGGGTCATTTAGACAGTGGTGTGTAGCCCACTTGTGAAACACACTACACCGTCTGTCTAGTTCAGACTAATTTTTAACTGCACCTAGCCCAGGTAATAGTTTGGGCCTAGTACCACTGTTTGGCCACTCAGCTCTGCTCGATTTCCATCCTAATTTTTTTTTCCTATCAACTGCAGTGTTGCCAATTTGGTCACATACGAAATGAGTGGCAATATGCCTGCTGCTGGTAGAAAGGGAAATCTGCATGGTGGAAAGGGCAAAAAAGTTTGTGTCCGTGGGGTAGGTGGTAAAGCAACAGTAACATCTGCTGAAGAAAGACCATCTTCCAGCCAAAGAAAGATGTCTACTTATTTCCGTGAACAATCTGATATGATCCCTGTCTTAAGGACACGACCATCGATACCTATTGTAGATGAGGCACAAAAACAGCAGGTGCTCCAATAAGGGGCCTCTCCTCCATCTTAACTTCAACATTCCAAACCCTCCAGTCCTCTGAGGTGTCACCCCAATCACACTTGCTTCCTCCCAGCTCCCAAGTCTCCTATCGCCCTACTGAGTATGGGGTAACAGAGATGGTTGAGTCTGCAGAGTTGTTCCATCACACTATAGCCTGGGAATCAGAGGTCTTCTCCAAAGCTGCAGTGAGTCCAGACGAGGAAATGATCTGCACTGATGCCCAGAAGCTTTGTGAGTCGGATCCAGGCTCAGATAAAGAAGGATCTGAGCATAATGTACACCCTCATTCCCAAACTGTAACTTCTCTTGGTGGAGACTTTGAGGAAGATGCTGATGAGACTCAGATACCTGATTGGACCGACAACTTAACTTTTCGGTCAGGGCAGGAGGAGGTTGTCTCTGAGAACGAGTGGTGTGATAACACACAGGGTGATGATGAGGTTGGAGATCCCACTTACTGTCAACCCACAGTCAGCCAGTCGATGAGGTCAGCAGAGGAGGTGGAGGAGGATGCTAGTGACGACAAGGTTAGGTTGTGCCTTCCTGGACAGAGACGGAGTACTGGAAGCACGTCAACAACAGCATCCGCAGCCACAACTCTGCCTCTAAGCAGAAATCGTGGTAGCTCTTGCAGGTCGCATGGGATCTAAGCCTTGCCTAGCCTGGTCCTTTTTTGACATCGCCAAGGATCTCCCAACTCATGTGATCGGTAAGATTTGTCACCAATCTCTGAGTAGAGGCCAAAAACTCAATAGTTTGAGTACTTCATGCATTAACCGTCAATGGATATGAAGCACAAGTCGCAGTGGGAAGCTCACTGTGCTACAATGTGGGCTAGCGGGTCAGGCCAACCACCGTCTGCCCCATCAAGTGCATCTGCATGCTCTTCATCCTCTGTGACTGTGGGGACAGCTGTCACTCATGCTTTTGGATGCAAACCTTCCAGCTCTTTACCTGTAAGAGGCAGTGTGATTGCCAGGTAGTCACTTGTTTTTGAAGTGGAAAATGCTGCTGGCATTGAGTAGAGATGAACGGTGTTCGATTCGAATTGTTTGCCAATCTCAAATTCAAGCTGTTTTGGGCATTGTTCGAGTCATTCGACGAATTAGAACAATTTGCTTCAAATTCGGCAGTTCGAGGTTATGTTCGATAAGGCTTCAATCACCAAAAGCTTAACCCTAACCCTAACCCTGTTAATGGATGTTAATATCCATTTTCTGTGTATAGTGTGAGGGGGGGGGGGTTTAACATATCAGTGCTGCAGAAATAATAGCGATCTCCATTTTTTTTTCTCCGAACTGCAGATACAGTGGGGCGGTGCAGGCTGTCAGCCAATCACACACACAGCAAAGTGCATTTTTTGCACACAAGCAGGGTCAGGCATCATTGGCTGTGTAAGTCACATGTCCTAGCCCTATAAGACCCAGCCATTTTCCACATCGCCACCATTTGCTCATTGCTGTAGCTCTGTGTCAGACGGCACCGCTGCTGCTGTGAGCACTATACAGTCAAATCAAGCAATTGTGTTCTGATTCAGCTAGTGAGTGAATACAAAGGTAGATAGATAGATTTAGGGAGTAGGGACTGGAGGGAGCGAATGTTAGGAGTATCAGCCCTTTTGAGGGCTGCTTCATAGGAGTAGGGTTTAGGGACTAGGGACTAGTAGTCTAGCAGCCCTTTTTCAGGTCTACTTCATAGAAGCAGGGACTAGTTTAAGTTGCAGCCCTTTTTAGGCCTAGGCTAGAGAAGTCCCTATTAGTTGCCAGGCAGATGTGTGCCAGTGCTGTGCAAGTGTTTTTTCACAGCATCTGGCCACATCTGCCTCTGTGAATCCTTTAGGGCAGGTAATGTAGCACTGCTGTGAACAAAGCTACACTACTTGTCTTAAGTAGGCATTTTTTGGCTGCAGCTAGTCCAGGCAATTTGTTCGGGCTAGTACTGTAGCAGTGTCACTTACACAGTGGTGTAGCCCACTTGTGAAAGCAGCTATACCGCCTGTGTATCACTGCACCTTGCCCAGGTCTGACTTTGGGTCAAGTAGCAGTGCCACAAAAACCTGTAGTGTAGGCCACTTCAAATAGAACCAACTACACCGCCTATGTGGTTCCTAGTAATTTTTACCTGCACCTTGCCCAGGTCTGACTTCGTGTCAAGTAGCAGTACCACAAAAACCTGTAGTGTAGGCCACTTTTAATAGAACCAACTACACCACCTGTGCGGTTCATACTAATTTTTAACTGCACCTTGCCCAGGTCTGACTTCGGGTCAAGGAGCAGTGCCACAAAACCTGTAGTGTAGGCCACTTCTAATAGAACCAACTACACCACCTGTGCGGTTTCTACTAATTTTTAACTGCACCTTGCTCAGGTCTGACTTGTGGTCAAGTAGCAGTGCCACAAAAACATGTAGTGTAGGCCACTTATAATAGAACCCACTACACCCCCTGTGCGGTTCATACAAATTCTTAACTGCACCTTGCCCAGGTCTGACTTCAGGTCAAGTAGCAGTGCCACAAAAACCTGTAGTGTAGGCCACTTCTAATAGAACCAACTACACCGCCTGTGTGGTTCCTACTAATTTTTAACTGCACCTTGACCAGGTCTCACTTCGTGTCAAGTAGCAGTGCCACAAAAACCTGAAGCATAGGTCACTTCTAATAGAACCAACTACACCGCGTGTGCGGTTCCTAATAATTTTTACCTGCACCTTCCCCAGGTCTGACTTCAGGTCAAGTAGCAGTGTTGGTGCAGTCACCTCTGCTTGATTTACATACAGCTTTTTTTGGTCCAACAACTCTGCAGTTGCCAGTTTTGTCACATACAAAATGAGTGGCAAAAGGCCTGCTGCTGGTGGGAATGGGAGTAGGTGTGGTGGAAAGAGCAAAAAAGTTTGTGTCCGTGGGGTAGATGCTAAATCTACATTAACATCTGCTGAAGAAAGACAATCTTCCAGCCAAAGTAAGATGTCAACTTCTTTACGTGGCCAATTGGATATGATCCCTTTCTTACAGACACGAGCATTGGTACCACTTGTAAATGAGGCACAAAAACAGCAGGTGCTTGAATGGATCGCAACTGCTCCATCAAGTGGTCTCTCCTCCACCTCAACTTCTACATCACAAACCTTCCAGTCATCTGAGGTGTCAGCCCAATCACACTTAATTCCTCCAAGCTCCCAAGTCTACAGCCACCCTACTGAGCCTGGGGTAACAGACATGGTTGAGTTTGCAGAGTTGTTCAGTCACACAATAGCCTGGGAATCAGAGGTCTGCTCCAAAGCTGCAGTGAGTCCAGACGAGTTAATGATCTGCCCTGATGCCCAGAAGCTTTGTGAGTCAGATCCAGGCCCAGATGAAGAAGGTTCTGACCTTCATGTAGACCACCCTCATTCCCTAACATTAACTCCTCTTGGTGGACACAAGGAGGATGATGCTGATGAGACTCAGATACTGGATTGGACTGACAAATTAAGTTTTCGGTTAGGGCAGGAAAAGGTTTTCTCTGAGGAGGACAAGGGGTGTGAGAACACAGAGGATGATGATGATGTTGGAGATCCCACTTACTGTCAACCCACAGTAAGCCAGATGCTACTGACGACGAGGTTAGGTTGAGCCTTCCTGGACATAGACGGAGTACTGGAAGCACGTCAACAACTGCATCCACAGCCACAACTCTGCCTCTGAGCGGAAGTCGTGCTGGCTCAATAGTTTGAGTACTTCATGCTTGAACCGTCAATGGATATGAAGCACAAGTCGCAGTGGGAAGCTCACCATGCTAGAATGTGGGCTAGCGGGGCGGGCCTACCACCATCGGTCTCATCAAGTGTATCCGTGTGCTCTTCATCATCTGTGACTGTGGTGACAGCTGTCACACATGCTTTTGGATGTAGATCTTCCACCTCTTTACCCGCAACAGGCAGTGTGATTGGCAGGTAGTCACTTGGTTTTCAACTGGACAATGCTGATGGAGTTGAGCTCTCTCAGACATTGAGAGCACCACATTTGGATGAAGGCAGCATTACATCTTCGCCTGCACTTCCCTCCCAGACCAGAAGTTTGCCGGGGACACCCTACTCAACTGTGTCTCAGCACAGCAGCCAGCCCTCCGTCCCTCAGAAGTGGACAAGTAAAAGGCCATATCCTCCCAGCCAACGGAAAGCTAAGCGCTTGAATTTAACCATCTGCAAACTGTTGGCTTCAGAAATGCTGCCTTTCCGCCTGGTGGACACAGAGGATTTTAGAGACCTTATGTCCACTGCAGTGCCCCAGTACCAGATGTCCAGTTGTCACTACTTCTCCAAGAAGGGCGTGCCTGCGCTACACCAGCATGTTGCAGACAACATCACCGCTTCCTTGAGAAACTCTGTGTGTGACAGGGTGCATTTCACCACAGACACTTGGACCAGTAAGCATGGACAGGAACATTACATGTCGCTGACTGGGCACTGGGTAACTATGGTGAGAGCTGGAGAAGTGTTTGCTGTACAAGTCTTGCCGTCCCCATAAGTTGTGCGTCAATCCTCTGTAGGTAAAAGTTCCTCCACTGCTTCTGCCTGCTCAACCTCGTCTCGGTCCTCCACCTCCGCCCAAAGCCTGTGTGGTTATGCCACCAGCACAGTAACTGCAGAGAAGCAATCCTGCACACCTCCCAACTATGCTGGCAGCAGGGCTCAATGGCATCAGTCGGTCTTTACCTGGAAATGCCTGGGAAATGTGAGCCACACAGCTGAGGAGTTGTGGTCAGCTCTGGCGACCGAGTTTCAGCAATGGTTGTCTCCATTCAACCTGCAGCCAGGGATGCCTTGTCTGACAATGCTGCAAACCTGGGTGCAGCCCTTCGCCGGGGCAATATCACGCACGTGCCTTGTATGGCTCACGTGTTGAATCTGGTTGTCCAGCACTTTTTGTCACACTATCCCGGCCTGGATGGGCTTCTGCAGAGGGCACGGTCGCTGTGTGCTCACTTCCGGCTTTCACTTCCCGCAGCTCAATGACTTCCTTCACTCCAGAAGTCTTTCGGCTTGCCCGTTCACCGGCTGAAATGCGATGTGCCGACATGCTGGAATTCTACTCTACACATGTTGCAGCACCGCCGAGCCCTGGTGCAATACGTTATGACATATAGCCTGGGCCAACGAGATCCAGAGGTGGGGCAGATCACGCTCCTGGAGTGGTCTCAGATCAAGGACCTATGCATCCTTCTGCACATTTTTGAGATGGCGACGAAGATGTTTAGTGCTGACGATGCCATTATCAGCATGACTATTCCGGTCATCTACATGCTGGAACACCCTCTAAACAATATTCGGAGTCAGTTAAAAACAGTTGAGTCCTGCACACAGCGAACAAGTCTGTAAGAACATATTCACACCGCCAACATGGGCTGAAGGCGACGAGGCTATATGTATGCAGGGCCCAAGAGAGGGGCGGGGAACTCCATCTCTTGCTGGGCAAGAGGCAAACTTAATTAAAAACAGTATAAAAAATTTATGTAACAAATACAGGGTACTTAGTCCATCCGTTTTTTTGCGCAAAAAAAGTTATTTCAAGCCACGTCACTAACTTCAAAGTGTACCCATCTCTGACGCGGTCCTAACTGTTGTATTAAAAAAACCTGACTAGTGTGAATACTTACCAGTGAGCAGGAGCCAGCAGGAACAGTGTCTGGCATGGGCTGAAGGCGACGAGGCTATATGTATGCAGGGCCCAAGAGAGGGGCGGGGAACTCCATCTCTTGCTGGGCAAGAGGCAAACTTAATTAAAAACAGTTGAGTCCTGCACACAGCGAACAAGTCTGTAAGAACATATTCACACCGCCAACATATTGGAAACAAAAGCTGAATGCGACAAAAACAACAGTACACTGCAGTAAAAATATTAATATTAAATGCGAGTGCAGTATAAAAAATTTATGTAACAAATACAGGGTACTTAGTCCATCCGTTTTTTGGCGCAAAAAAAGTTATTTCAAGCCACGTCACTAACTTCAAAGTGTACCCATCTCTGACGCGGTCCTAACTGTTGTATTAAAAAACCTGACTAGTGTGAATACTTACCAGTGAGCAGGAGCCAGTGTCTGGCATGGGCTGAAGGCGACGAGGCTATATGTGTGCAGGGCCCAAGAGAGGGGCGGGGAACTCCATCTCTTGCTGGGCAAGTGGCTCCTGCTGCAAACCTGGGTGCGGCCCTTTGCCGGGGCAACATGACATACGTGCCTTGCATGGCTCACGTGTTGAACCTGATTGTCCAGCAATTTTTAACACACTATCTCGGCTTAGATGGGCTTCTGCAGAGGGCACGGTTGCTGTGTGCTCACTTACGGCGTTCGCATCCTGCAGCTTAACGACTTGCATCGCTCCAGAAGTCTGTCGGCCTGCTGGTTCACCGTTTGAAATGCGATGTGCTGACATGCTGGAATTCTACTCTGCACATGTTGCAGCGATTGTGGCAGCACCACCTAGCCCTGATGCAATACGTTATGATGTATAGCCTGGGCCAATGAAATCCAGAGGTGAGGCAGATCACACTGCTGGAGTGGTCTCAGATCAAGGACCTATGCACCCTTCTGCACAGTTTCGAAATGGCAACAAATATGTTTAGCGCTGACGATGCCATTATCAGCATGACTATTGCAGTCATCTATATGCTGGAGCACACTCTAAACATTATTCGGAGACAGGTGGTGGGACAAGAGGAGGTGGAGGAAGTACAGGAGGAGTCCTATGTGGAAGGGATAACAAGATCACCAAGGTCCTCACGGTCAGCAGCACCAAGACAGCAGGCATGGGAGGGTGGGGGAGATGGATTAACGAGGGTGCATGGTAGCAGCCAAACTGTTGAGTAAGGTGCAGGAGCCCATGAAGAAATGGAGGGTGAACTGGAGATGGGCATGGAAGACTCAGCAGATGAATGAGACCTTGATGACATTTTTGTTGTGGGAGGTTAGGGGAGAGGGCAGAGGAAGGAAGCATGATTCTCACGTCGCCGCCACCAACACAACAAGGACTTGGTCCTCCTGGATGCACAAGACACATGAGCGCCTTCTTGCTGCACTACCTGCAACATGACCCTCGGATTGTCCGAATTAGAAGTAATGCTGACTGCTGGGTTGCCACAATCTTAGATTCCCGGTATAAGACAAAATGTGGCGAAATAATTCCTGCCGTAGAAAGGGACGCACCATGCAGCAGTATCAGCAGAAGCTGTTACACAATCTTACATCGGCTTTTCCACAAAACACCAGTGGTACACAGAGTGAATCTCACAGGAGTATCTCCAAATGAACATCGATGCCATGACTGTGGAACTGGACCCTTGCTCATTTTGGGCTTCCAATCTGGAAAAATGGCCTGAGCTCGTCACTCACACTTTGGAGATCCTGTCGTGCCCCGCAGCCAGCGTTCTCTCTGCACAAGTCTTCAGCTCCGCTGGTAGTGTGCTGACAGATAAGCGCACGCATCTGTCCAGCCAGAATGTGGACAGACTAACGTTCATCAAGATGAACAAGTCATGGATCTGCAAGGACGTTTGTACCCCTGTGTCATCCTGGGAAGACTAAAGGCTTGTGGATTTTTGAATGTGCTGCATGACAGTCACCAACAATTTTAAGCTTGCAACTGTGAGGCAATTGATGCCACTTAAGTGGTGTCTGTGCCCCAATTTTTGGAAAAAAAGAGGCCTATTGTTGGAGTCCCCTGCTGTGTTTTACACGATTCTAGAGGGGCATGACATACCTATATCTGTGTCTCCTCCTCCTTTTACTCGTCCAACTCTTTTCTTTTCGCATTTTTATATGCACTTGTCACTTTTCCATGTGTTTGCTGTGTCTACTGAGTAGTTTGTCACCTTTTGGACACTTTAGAAGGTGTTTTCTATGTGTTTTCTATGTGTTTGTGTTTGTCTGCCATTGTTCGACGGTGTTCGACGAACATTTGACAAACATTCGACGAACACACCCCCAAATCGACCATTTGAATCGAATTCAAACACTAGGGTGACTCATCTCTAGCCATGACTAACTCCTCCTGGCGAGGAGCGTATGGTGGGAAGGGGTGCTTCCATCTGCTGCCCCTGCATCCTGGTGCTTTTCATCCCCGGCCAGGACCTCTCCTGTTTCCTGGATCACCGGCCTCAACCGCAGACGCACGACCATGAAAACGCTAAGCAAATCAGGCCAGCAGGCCTGCCCCAGCATACAGCCACCACCAGCCGAAAACAGCCATTAGCCTGCACCCTGACATGACTTCTTCACCACTCCACATCCTCTCGCTGCTTATGACCCCTGGCTGCATCTTACCACCCTGCTCATCCCTAAGTGCTGTGCATCTGTCTGGACTAGGTATGACTTTATCTGTATTGCAAATCCCTCTGCTGCATCTGGTCCCCTACTGCACCTGATCCCCAGCTGCATATCATTTCTACATGCTCTGCACTTGTCTACACTTGGTATAACTTCATCTGTACTGCACATTCCCTCACTGCATCTGACCCCCCGCTGCATTTGATCCCTAGCTGCATCTCATCTCCCTGCTGGATCTCATCCCCACATGCCGTGCATTTGTCTGGACTTGGTATATCTTTATCATCATTGCACATCCCCCCACTGCATCCAAATCCTCGCTACATCTGTTCTCTGGCTACATCTCATCCACCTGCCACATCCCAACCCACATGTTGTGCATTTGTCTTTACTGGTGTTGCGCATTTGATTTTGTCTCAGCTTGACTCCATCACTATTGATCACCCTTCAATGCATTTGATCCCTGCTAAATCTGTCCCCTGCTGCCTCCCATCCCCTGCTGCATCCTACCTCTGCTCACTGTATACTGTACAATGTTTCCGCTTCTTTTCACTTTCACTTCCATCCTACTCCACTTCCTACTAACTCCACTTATCCCTTCACCCATCAACGAAGTAGTGCTCTCTTCCTCCATCCTACCTAGCCATCTCACCCACTTCTCCGAACTGTTCCTTCACATTCAATCCTTTGTCTCCAAACATGCACACCCGCCATGTAAACTCTCCTGCTCCCACTTGCTGGTGACATTTCCCTTAATCCTGTTCCCCCCCATCACACCCCCCTAGGCACTTCTACCCACGATCCATCACTAACGTTTGGAATCTCAACAACCTTATATCCATTCCTCCAGCCCCTGCTCCCTCAGTCCCTCTACCTGGAGTACTCTGGAACTCACACTCCATCTGCAACAAACTTCCTTCGTCCATTACCTCTTCACTAACAAACTCTCATTACTTGGCATCACTGAAACCTGGCTCACCCCCTCTGATACAGCCTCTCCTGCTGCACTCTCTTATGGTGGACTCAGTGTTTCCCACAACCCATGCCACAGTAGCAAACATGGTGGAAGAGTTGGGTTCCTCCTGGCCAACAACTGCTCCTTTATCCCAATTCCACTGCCACGCTCCACAACTCTCTCCTCCTTTGAGGGCCACTCTGTCTGCATCTTCTCTCCCTGTAACCTTCAGCTGGCTGTCATTTACCACCCCCCTGGATCTACCACCTCTTTCCTTGACCATTTCATCACCTGGCTACTTCACTTCCTTTCTGCGGACATCCCCACTATCATCATGGGTGATTTTAACATCCCCATTGACACATCCCACCCAGTCACCTCTAAACTTGTTTCACTAACTACCTCCTTTGAGCTCTCTCAATGGTCCTTCTCTGCCATTCATAAAGATGGCCACTTGCTGGACCTAATATTCACCTCCTATGTACTCTCAATATCCTCTCAAACTCACCCTCCCCTCTGACCACAATCTACTGACTTTCTCCCTCTCCTCCCCTACTAAACTACCCCCACTCCGCACACTCACTTAGTGTCGCATGCGCAGCCAGAGCTAGCGCCGACCCAGAAGTCTTGCCCCATGTCCCGGAAGTGTACCGAGGGTAACATGGTGTTTCCATGGCGACTGTTGATATGATACTCCGTATGGAAGCAGGGCAGAACACTGGACAGGCGCCGCCAGCCGCGCAAGCGCTCAGCAGCCAGTCAGCAGTCATTTAACCCACTCCTTGCTGAAACATCACTGGTAACAATAATAAGAATGCAAACATTGGGGAAGATTACCTAAAATTTGAATACATTCACAAAGGGATTAGAACATTCAGATTACACATAAACTGAACCAATGTATATAAACATAGAGGAGCAGCAGGGGCGTAACTACAATAGGTGCAGGGTTTTCGCACCCAGGCCCTGCAGCCTAGGGGGGCCCACACAAGTCTCTTTGGCCTATAGAAAAAGACTAATACTATTAAAGATTTGCAATTATTGGGGGCCCCATTGGAGTCTTCGCATTGTGGCCCCTGGGCCTGAAGTTACACCACTGTGGAGCAGGATGGTCCAGTTGCAGATAATAGGCTTCTTCGACCGGGATGATAAATCAGAGTCAATCCATTTGTGGGCGAAGGATGTCATATAAAACAATCTATCTGTAAGTATAATGGGGCAATAAAATTAGACAAAAGGCAACACAAAACAAACAATGTTAATGTCAGGCAATCATATCTGGAAAATAAAAGCAATGAACAGCACTACAAAAATTGGACAAAACTCATAACCTCATTAAGTCCCTTTGGGACGAGGGAATCCAAGGTGGATATCCACTTGGCTTCGCATCTCGCCAATAATTTCTTCAAGTCTCCCCATCTGGTGCCAGCATGGATACAATCTATACCCCTCACTCGTAAACCTTGTGGATTACAACCATAATGTGACCCTGGCCTTACCCCTGCATTATTACTGAACACCAATGACTGTCTAACCACAGTTTCCACTATCATGTCCGCTCTCTATCCTAAACTTAACCTTTCCAAAATGGAGATTCTTCTGATCCCGCCCTCAACCAACCTCACTAAACCTGATGTTTCCCTTTCTGTGTGTGGCACCATGATAATGCCCAGGCAGCAGGCTCGCTGTCTGGGTGTTATATTTGACACTGATCTCTCCTTCACCCCATATATACAATCTCTCACCCACTCCTGTCGCTTGCACCTGAAAAATATCTCCAGAATTCGCCCTTTCCTCACCATGGAAACAACTAAGACCCTCACCGTGGCCCTGATCCATTCCCGCCTTGACTACTGTATTGTTTATTACCTGGCCTCCCACGCAGTAAGCTTTCCCCTCTCCAGTCTATCCTCAATGCAGCAGCCAGGATCACCTATCTAGCTAACCGTTACTCAGATGTTTCTGCTATGTGCCAGTCACTGCACCGGCTGCCCATACACTATAGGATCCTATTCAAATTGCTTGTTGTCACCCACAAAGCTATTCATGGTGCGGCACCTCCTTACCTCTCTACCCTCAACTCTGTCTACCACCACACCCGTCCCCTTTGCTTTGGAAGCGACCTTAGATTAACATCGGCATTAATCCGAACCTCCCATTCCCGACTCCAAGACTTCTCTCGAGCTGCACCAGTCCTCTGGAATGCTCTACTCCAAGAAATTAGGACCATCCACAACTTGCATAGCTTCAGACGCTCCCTAAAAACACATCTTTTCAGGGCGGCCTATCATTCTCCCTAATAGTAGTCATTTAGACATAAGATATTCATTGCTATAAGTCCCTGTACTTTGTGTCACCCCCATCTCGTCGTAGATTGTAAGCTCCTTCGAGCAGGGTCACCTTTATTTTTTGCCTTATTTATTGTATTTCCTACATTGATTCTATGTTTATTGTATGTACAGTAACTACTGTTCTGTATTACTTACCATTCTGCATTGTATATTTTTCTTATACAAACCATTGTACTATACAGCACTGCGGAATATGTTGGCGCTATACAAATAAAGTTTTGTTATTATTATTATAATGTAATTCAAAATGGCTAGGGAGGGTTTTGAGCAATGCAATGTCATCCATGTCTCCCGCTGCAATAATCGCCCTTATGTGCTCCCGTACTCTCACCCGTAGCTCCCTTGAGATCAAGTCTATGTAAATTAAGGGGCAATCACATGTGGCAAAGAGATGTACTTTTTAATTGTATTGGTCTTTCTGCCATTGCTAGATTGAAAGTAGGAAGCATGAAGAAATTACTGCAGGCGGAGCAGTGGCTGCACGGGAAACACCCAAGCCTTTGAGTTCTTATACCAAAAGTGAAGGTCTTTTCAGGAATGTAATGGCTGTTGATGAGTATATCTTTCAAATTTTGGGCACATTTAGTAGCCATCAATGGCCTATCTCAGACAAAACTGGATCGGTTTTTAAAATCGACCAGTGTGTGGCCAGAATACTCTTCATCGTATCCCATTCCTGATTGAAGGTTCCAATGAATTTGATGGTACTATCAGTATTTTCTGGTCTATGTTTGTGCTGTAAAAGATCTTTCCACACAGTACTCTTAGCCCTCTCATAACTATGTTTCAAGCTATGACAGCTGTATCCCCTCTCTAAAAAGCAATCATCTCATTTGAAGCTTGAGCTTCAAAACCCTCAGGGGTCGAGCAAATGCATTTTACACGCTGCCCCTCAAATTTCCTGAGCTGCTCTGCCATGTCCCACCACAGGTTCAAGATATCATCTATGCAGCAGTGCAGATGGGCGTCGACCCATGCACCTCCGCCGCCAAAGACCAACCTCTCCCAATAACCTAGGAAGAGGTTGGCGTACGAAGGCGCACAGGCCGCGCCCATCGCCGTGCCGCATAACTGTAAATATTCAAATTTTAGGTAATTTTGCCCAATGTTTGCATTCATATTATTGTTACCAGAGATGTTCCAGCAAGCAGCGGGTTAAATATCTGCCAACTGGCTGCTGCGCACATGCGTGGTTAGCGGCGCCTGTCTGGCATTCTACCCTGCATCCATACAGAATATTGGATACCTGACTGCCATGGAAATACCATGGTTACACAAAGTACACTTCCGGGACACATGGGTGGGACTTCTGGGTCGGCGCTAGATCCGGCTGCGCATGCGCCACTATAGCAGCTATCAGTGTTCACCAGGTGGTATTAATCACTTTATGATGAGCTGGGCGGCTATTTAGTTGACAATCCCACGGGGGCTCATACATGCTTTCATCCCTAATGAAGCAACAACAGACAGCATAGCGAAACATGCATTGGAGGTCCCCTGTCCGTCCTGTATGTCTTGTTTGTCACTGGGCCTAAAATCTCCAGGATTCCACAAAGAACAATAAGCTATAGGTATGCCATTTAATCCCTTCATTTTGACAGGGTTTTTTTATTCTTTTGTAATGCTTTACTTTTCCCTTTACTAGCATAGCATTTTTCTTGTGGTTCTCCTTTAATATACAGTTTTTATTACACAGACCATGAAAAGGGTTTTTATGAGGTGACACATGCATTCTCATTTTACTAAGGGGGTGTGTTTATTGATGACTCATGTCTCTTTGTAATTTCGCTTGATGTTACTTGAGTGAAACACTTATCTGCTATTACAGTTGTACTTTTGCTAGGAGATATTTGAGTCAATCCACCTATATATATCTCACCCTGTTTTCTCTTCTAATATATAATTATCTAGCGGTCACTTCCGTCTGAGGCCGAAATCACGCGCCAGCGCTCATTGGCCGTTAGCAAACGCAGCGGCCAATGAGCGCAGCCTATGCAGGTTAGCCAGCGGCCAATCAGAATAGCGGCGTGCATCATGGCGCCATATTTGAAATATACTAAGCACTACCCATTGTATTTCAAATATGGTGCCATTCTGAATGGTCGCTGCTGAATGCGGCGGCCAATCTAAAAAGCGGCACGCGCCATGGTGCCATATTTGAAATATACTGAACGACGCACATTGTATATCAAATATGGCGCCATGGCACGCGCTGCTGTTCTGATTGGCCGCCGCGTCAGCAGCGACCAATCAGAACAGAAACGCGCGCCATGGCGCCATATTTGAAATACACTAAGCGCCACACATTGAATTTCAAATATGGCGCTATGGTGCGCCCCGCTATTCTGATTGCTTCATAAACAAAACTCCAAGGAGTCAGGCCATATCAATTGCAATTAATGTTTATTACAAAACAACACTATGTTAAAATGACAATGTTTACAATGGTACACAGAAGGATGACCACATGACACAAATATCAACCATAATGGTAATCAATCCTCAGGTATAGGAAAAAACACATTCAAAGATCAGTGCCCCAAAGCCGAGTGCACCCCATATACCTAATTGAGGATGATACATATAAAGTTACCAAGCTATGGGTCCCATTTACTTACTGTGACCACCCCCTGACGCGTTTCGCACCAGATTCTTCTGAGGAGGGTGGTCATGTTAAGGAAAGACCGGTTTTTTATACTGTGTTTGATGAACCCAGCGTACCACATGATATCCGGTCCGAAAACCGGATGTCGCGGATGTCAGCTCATGATATCCGGAGTCAGCGGTTGCCCAGTAACCAGCGGCGTCATATTCTGGCGCTCTAGCCAATGATGTCTCACGCCGGACAGCATATCCGGTGTGCGTCATGCAATTACTTCAGCCCTGATTGCCCACCCCTCCGGGTGACGCCACCATCCGGTCCGCCCATAGGCGTAACCCACAGTCACCCCGCATCACGCCCACCGCTTCTGTAAACAGGGCGGCCGGCAGTCACGAGGGAATGCAGAGAACACGCCCACAGGCGCCCGGACTGGGAGCGAACATGAAGAGGGAGGCAACAGGACTGTTTACATATTCTGATTGTTAGCTACTGAATGCGGCGGCGAATCAGAACAGCGGCGCGCGCCATATTTGAAATACACTGAGCGCCGCAGATTGTATTTCAAATATGGTGCCATGGCGCGCGCCTCTATTCTGATTGGTTGCTGCTGAACGCGGTGGCCAATCCGAATAGCTGCGCGCGCCATATTTGAAAGATACTAAGCGCCGCACATTGTATTTCAAATACATTTATTTATTTTTTTTATTTTTTATTTTTTTTTTAAATTCTAGAATACTCGATGCGTTAGAATCGGGCCACCATCTAGTATATCATATGCATGTAAATTTTTACCTTTTCTGGTCAAAAGTTACTATACTGCCCATATATTTGTTTATTGTTTTTGTTGTGTAATTCCCTCTGTATCCTGATTTGTATAATTTGTTAACGTTTGAATTTTTAACTTGAATTGTTTTTTATTAAATAAAGTTTATTGGATATATTTTACCACATAAACTCCAGAGTGTTACCCTTAATTGCCTGAGGTTCAGGGAAGCTATAGCTATGTTTCTTTTGGACTTTATGTTGTTTATACTTAATGTTATTATTACAGTTTTGAAAGATGTCCGCAGCACTCCAATTCAATATTTGCCAAAGGTTTATTCCAGCATAGGCACCAGTTGTGGCGACGTTTCGAGTATCAAATGCTCTTTACCCAGCCTGGCTGGATAAAGAGCTTTTGATGCTCGAAACGTAACCACAACTGGTGCCTATGCTGGAATAAACCTTTGGCAAATATTGAATTGGAGTGCTGCGGACTTTTTTCAAACCTGTATGTATGGGAGACACCTGAAGGGGTATCTTAGTACGCTTTGCACTCATAAAGACCAGCCTAGCAGTGCTGCTTCACCTTTTTTCTATTTAATGTTATTATTAGTTGAATGAAATATAAAGAAAAGTTTATCAGCTCACCCTTAGGTTTTCCACAGCAGGTGCAGTTATCCACGAAAGTGCAGGGAATGGTGTTCAAGCCCACTTACAAAATGAATCCATAATTATCCATCACATCTTCTTGATTTAAAAAAAAAAAACTTTTTCTTTATTTAAATCCTCTTGAAACCAACTCTGTGTGGCATTGACCTGGTCTCTAATCTGAGCTGCTGTTAACCTGTGATTTCTGAGGCTGGTGACTTCGATGAACTTATCCTCCGCAGCAGAGGTGACTCTTGGTCTTTCTTTCCTGGGGCGGTCCTCATGTGAGCCAGTTTCTTTGTAGCGCTTGATGGTTTGTGCAACTACACTTAAGGACACTTTCAAAGTTTTCCCAATTTTTTTGGACTGGCTGACCTTCATTTCTTAAAGTCATGATGGCCACTCGTTTTTCTTTACTTAGCTGCTTTTTTCTTGCCAGTAGGACTATCAGCTGTGTATCCACAAGACTTCTGCACAACACAACTGATGGTCCCAACCCCATTTATATGGCAAGATATCCCACTTATTAAACCTGACAGGGCATACCTGTGAAGTAAACACCATTTACGGTGACTACCTCTTGAAGCTCATCAAGAGAATGACAAGATTGTGCAAAGCAGTAATCAAAGCAAAAGGTGGCTACTTTGAAGAACCTAGAATATAAGACATATTTTCAGTTGTTTCACACTTTTTTGCTAAGTATATAATTCCACATGTGTTAATTCATAGTTTTGATGCCTTCAGAGTGAATCTACAATTTTCATAGTCATGAAAATACAGAAAACTCTTTGAATGAGAAGGTGTGTCCAAACTTTTGGTCTGTACTGTATGTGTAGAACAAATAGCTTTGCATGCTGGTGACCCTCTGCAATAACAAAAGTTGCTCTTCAATTAAAAAAAATTATAATAATAAAAACAAATTCACAAAAAATTATCTTACAAATATAAAGCTCTTTTAAACTATTGTTTTAAGGACATTGTAAGTTTCCTAGACTTCCCAGCTGCTGCCACATTTGCCACGGTTTCCAAAATTCTCATACTGCAGGTGTCAAAACACCTGCAAACTCCAGTAAGCTTAAAAATATTCCAAAAAATTCCAAAAAATTCTACAGCTTAACAATAGCCAGTAGACCAGGTGGCTGGAGACACTCCTTACCGTCTGTTAAGTGTAGTCCCCAGCCAATGGGTCTACTGGTGAAAATTGTGGCCCCAAATAAACAGATAAAGTTTTAGAGTAATTTTAAATTTTGAACTTTTTCCCGAACTCAGCCATTTTGCCGAATTTTGGGGAAAGTGTTCAGGTTTCCAATCATCAAACTGAATCAGCCATGTTCGTGCCAAATTTGAATTGGCAAACATGTTCAAGCAATGTTTGCTCATCTCTACTCTGGAACCCTGCCAAGCAAGCCTCGGCATGATTTCTGGCCAGAATAAATGCAGTTCTGAGAAAAAACCTGGAAGATAATCTAAATCTGAGCACATGCTTGTAAGTAGCTCAGCAAGTTGTAGATTGCACATGTAATTACTAACTGTGTGAATTACTATAATTGCTGGTGAAAAGGGTTTGACATTTATATTGAAAGTGTCCTGCAGAACCTGGTACCATCTTTGATCTTTGATGCCCCTCCAGACAACCTCCATATTACTGAATTCATAATTCTGATCTCCTGGCCGATGGCTCTGCCTTCTGGGAAACCCAAATTACTTAAGAATCTTCGATAATCCAAATTCTTGGTCTTGTAGGGCCTAACAGAAATAATAGATAAATTATTCCTGCAATAAATCAGGGCAAACATATCTCTCAAAACATGTGGAGCACCAATGACCTATTCACTAAATATCTGTATCAGAAAGACCTGCCCTAGTGACCTCAGTGGCAGCACCAATCTGAAATGAATGCATTCCAAGACATTTTGATTGAAACCTGTGGTAAAAAGACAGCGCTGCAGGTTTAATTGAAATTTTAATTTTGTAAGCAGGGTATCACCATCAGGAACCAACAAAGAAAGGTCTTGCTTCTGAAATTATAACAAATGTGATCAGAGCTGAACTAGGCAGGGAGAGCAACCTGTGGAGAACTGGTGAATCCAAGAGTCTCGACTTAGTTGAACTGCTTTAGGTTTTCAGATGCGGATACACACCAATGACTAAAATTAATGTTGTTAATTTGTAAGCCCTCAGGTCTCACGTTGGAGGGAGAAAACAACTCGCTAACACTAAGGGCTCCAAAAACTGTGAGAATGAAAGCAGTAGCTAACAATGCCAACTTCCATGGAGACAAACGAACAACCTTACATAAAGTATTAGTTTTAGCAGCTTTGTGTATGAAATAGGGTATGTATTGTCCATACTCACCTCCTTTTTGGCCCAACACTTAACTACCTGGTGTACCACAAAACATTTTGTAACTTTTTCCCATCTTAATAACTTGAAATAGAAGGCAATTCCTACAGATACCACTACTATGCAGGTGCAAGTAAGTACTGTAAGGTTACTTCTAGTTGGGCAAAATCATAATTTGTAACATTTCTCATTCCTACAACTTGAAACTAAGCCTTACTATATAGCTGCCATGTGGCCAGCGAAACCAGTGATTGAATTAAATCTAGGAGCCGGTCTGTATAAGATTCCACATTATAAGCAGGTATGGACAGGCCTCCAGATTGGTTTCTGGCAGCTTCTTCCAGAAATCTCACCAAAAAAAATGTGACAAAGCATCAGCTATTTTGTTCTCACACCTGGAACATGTTGTACACTAAACCAGATGTTATTTTGCAGGTAACGCAAAACTAGGTGACGTTAAAGAATTAAAACTGGTAGAGAAGAAGATAAATTATTGATGCTATAGACTACAGACTGGTTGTCAGTCCAAAAACAATTTTTTGGATTAGTGAACTCCTCATGCCAAAGTTTCACCCTGAATCGATTGGAAATAACTGAAGCAGTAAGCTTTTTACAGAGTCTGGAGCATTTTCACGAGGATAAAACTACCAAGAAAAAAGCGAGTAAAGCATGCAAAATAAGGTGCATGCATGCAAAATAAGGTGTTGCTTATTGATTTACACCATAAAATGGAGACTCAGGTGAGAGAAGTGGTGCAGGCGAAACCTGTCATCACACATTATCCAGCAATAGGGCAAAACTTTACATGGTCAGGGTCCTAAATCACAAAATTTCATATACATATCCGAAGTAATGGGGGAAATACAGACAATAATGCAGGGTTACAGTATAGTAGACCAAAGGACAACAAGTTCACAGTATAGGCATAACAAAGTACGTACAAAAATAATAGCCATTGTACAAGTATGTCACATTGGTCAGTAGCAAAATTGTACATACACCTCCAACATACATATAAGCATTAATGCTACCCTAAAATTCATGACATGTCAGTGCAAAACAGTTGATGAAAAGGAGACCCTTTAAGACAGGGGTGGGGAACCTCAGGCCCCAGGGCCGAATGCGGCCCTCGATGACTTTTTTGTGGCCTTCTGGCAGATTCCTGGGGACCGCAGTGCTCAGGCTGGCAGAAGCATTTTGCCAACTGTCTGCTTTATAATTCCAGCTCCCCAGAGATCTCTATGCCCCAGCCTCACCCCCCCAAGTGAGTTATATGCTCTCAGCTTCTCCTGTAATGTCTAGGTCTCTAGCAAACCTGGAAAAGCAGTTGAGAAGCAACATGACCAATGTCACCCATGCCAAAGAGAAGCAGCTCCAGCTACCACTTTAGGAATGAGTTGATTGGTTAACCAAATATAGCAAGTAATTTTCAAGTTGATCATTTTGTATGGCCCCCGAAGGATTGTAGAAATTTCCAAATGGCTCTCAGCAGAAAAATGGTTCCCCACCCCTGCCTTAAGATTGTGGTAATTGACCAATTTTACCAGTGCTGCCAGCATCCATGTGGATAGGGAATCGCCTAGATGCAGGGGGAACCCAAGGGAGTGGACCCTGACATGGATCAGCCGCACGGCATTCATCTCTGATGCTGGTACCCACATGCTCTCCTCGAGACCATAGCCCCTCCAGTGTACCAAATACTGAGGGGAACGGCGCTACATGCAAGAATCCACAATTTAGAAATTTGGAAGTCTAAGTTCCCATCCAAACAGATCGGCTCCGGTGTCACAGGTGACGACTCTAATGAAGACACATATTTTTTTAAGAAGAGACCTATGAAAAACATTATAAATACTCAGTGTTTGCGGTAACTGCAGGCGAAAAGCTACAGGATTAATGATGACGGTTTATTTTATAAGGACCAATAAACCTAGGCCCCAGCTTCCATGAAGGCACCTTCAACTTGATATTTCTGGTAGACAACCACACAAACTCATTCACACATAGGTCTGGACCTGGCAAACGCTTCTTGTCAGCCATACATTTGTATCTGTAAAAATAAAATAGCCAGGGGGACAAGAGGCGCAATAGTGCCCTATCACTAGTGACACTTGTATAAAAAAGGTGGTACTGTGAAGCTGCTCACCTGATCCAGTTGTGATCCCCCACAACTGGTTTGAAGGCATTTTTGGAAACAATGTTCCAGCTGCTGCAGGACCTCAACCGACCACTTGATAGTGGTATGAATCAAGGAGATGATGGGAGTGCTGGTGTCTCACGGTCCGCGCTGCCTCAGGGTTAAATAAACTCACCAAAGGGCCAATTAGATTTCCATCCTTTTATTTCTCCTTTCTCCTACGCGTTTCAGCGCCACACCCGGCACCTTCCTCAGGGATATCCCTGAGGAAGGCGCCAGGTGTGGCGCTGAAACGCGTAGGAGAAAGGAGGAATAAAAGGATGGAAATCTAATTGGCTCTTTGGTGAGTTTATTTAACTCTGAGGCAGCGTGGACCGTGAGACACCAGCACTCCCATCATCTCCTTGATACATTTGTATCTGTCATCCATAAGTCTCAAATTACTCTGCACCCCTTGCCATACAGATGAGAGCAAAGAGGCGAATTGCTCCTCCTCAGGAACTCCCGAAAAACCCTTACCACTAAAGGTATCAAATTGAGGATGACACCCGTATGGTATGCACCAAAAATGGTGACTTGCTGGTGGACATTTGGTGATGATTGTTTTTGGTAAATTTGGCTAAAGGTAAGTAATATGCCCTATCCTCCTGGTTTTCGGAGACAAAACACCTAAGATAAGCCTCCAGATTTTGATTTGTGCCCTCAGTTTGCACATTAGACTTGAGGGTGGAAAGCAGAAGAATAGGACAACTGCCCCAGAATCCAAAATTTGGAAATAAATGAGTAGCACGATCTGAGACCACATCAGAGAGAACCCCATGAAGTCTCACGATTTCACTGACAAACCAGTATCTTGGCATTAGGAAGTGCCGGTAGTGCCACAAAGTGTACTACCTTGCTGAACCTATCAACCACCACCAAAACCATCGTCTTGCCAGCAGACACAGGGAGATCCGTGATAAAATCCATAGATCGATGCGTCCATGGTATATCAGGGATGGACAATGGTAGGAGAGATCTAGATGGACTGGTATGCATAACTTTAGCGTGTGAGCAAAAGCTACAAGCACAAAGTTAGTTATGTCCATCGACAAACCTGGCCACCAAAAACGACGAGACAACAGATCCAAGGTTGCCCTACTACCCCGATGACCCACCAGTACAGAGTCATGATGTTCTTTAATTACCTTGAGGTGTAAATTAGGTGGAACAAAGAGTCTCCCTGAAGGGCAGGAGACAGGAGCACCCCCCTGAGCCTTCAACACCTCCCCCTATAAATCCGGGTAAAGATCCGAAACTACTACCCCCTTTTGTAAACGGGAAATGGGACTCTATTGATTATTACCACCCGGGAAACTACGTGACAACATACCCGCCTTAACATGCTCAAACCTCGGACGGTAGGTGATGGTAAAATTAAATCTTGAAAAAGCAAGGACCATCTGGTCTGCCTGGGTTTGAGACGCTTGGCGAATTCAAGGTAAGATAAGTTCTTATGGTGGGATGGACAGCCCCCTCCAACCAGTGACAGCATTCCTCAAAAGACAACTTAATAGCCAAAAGTTCTCTATTGCCGACATAATTTCTTTCGGCTGACAAAAATTTTTGGGAGAAAAAGGCACTTGGCAACCATTTACCGGGGGACAGCCCTTGTGATAACACAGCCACCACCCCCACTTCGGATGCATCCACCTCAACAATAAAGGGCTGAGAAAGATCTGGATGACAGAGAATAGGTACGGTAGCAAAGCATCTCTTCCAGGAGGAGAAAGCCCGCTGAGCAGAGACTGGACACCTAGAAAAGTCTGCCCCCTTTTTTTGTCATGCCCATGAGGGGTTTCACAATAGCAGAATAATTCTTAATCAATTTACGATAGAAATCAGTAAACCCCAAAAAGCTTTGCAATGCCTTCAGATTTTCTGGACGATCCCAGTCCAGGACCGCCCAGACCTTCTCTAGATCCATCCGAAAACCAGAGAGTGACAACATCTACCCCAGAAATTGTACCTCCTGAATGGCAAAAACTCATTTCTCAAGTTTGTTGTCCCTTAAAATCTGTATCGCCTGTTTAACATGAGACTTATGCGTCGCCATATCCGGTGAGTAGATCAAAATATCATCAAAGTAAACGACCACAAATCTACCCACTAAATGGTGAAAAATATCATTCACAAAGTGTTGAAAAACTGCAGGGGCATTAGTGAGTCCAAAAGGCATCACAAGACTCTCAAAATGGCCCTCAGGGGTATTAAAGGCGGTCTTCCATTCATCCCACTCTCTGATTCTAACCAGATTGCAGGCCCCCCTCAAATCCAACTTGGAAAACCATTTAGCTCCCACAATCTGACTGAAAAAATCAGGAATCAGAGGAAGATTTAACTCCCAGAAATCTAAATAAGTACAGAGGCCTCCATCTTTCTTTTTAACAAAAAAGAAACCTGCAGTGACTGGTGAAGATGAGGGTCTGATATGTCCCTTCTCCAGACTTTCAGCAATGAAATCTTTCCTGGCTTGCCTTTCAGGACCAGAAATATTATACAGCCTGGGCTTGGGTATTTTAGCTTCAGGTATCAGGTTAATAGGACAGTCATATATACAGTGAGGAGGCAAATCCTGACAACCCTTCTCTGAGAACAAATCCTCATAGTCCCATAGGAATGCAGGCAATGTCACAGCACAGACTGCAACAAAAGATGTGTTCAGACAATTCTCCACACAGAAATCACTCCACTCCACAATGTCTATGGACTGCAAATCCACCACGGGATTATGTTTAACCAACCATGGCAGGCCCAGAACAATGGGAGCAGGGAGACCCTCCAGAACATAGCAAGAAATTGTCTCCTGATGTTGGGGATCAACCTTTAGTTTAATAATATGCACTATGAGCATTAGACTTTCCTGAGTGAGTGGTGCTGAGTCGATGGCATAGATATGGATGAGTTTAGACAACAAACTGCAGGTGAGCCCATGAGTCTTTACAAACAGAGCATCCACCATGCTGACCCTCGCTCCACTATCCACAAAGACAGACATTTTTTTGGTTTTGCTCTCTAGCGCCACCTCAGCTCTCAGCAGAAAATGGGAATTACATGTGAAAGATACACACACCTCCTGCTCGTGTACCCCCACACCACCCATTGTAACACGAGTCCCAGGTATTCCACTCCACTTAGGAACAGAGGAAAAGGCTCATATAATATAAATGGTTGCTTTTACTACAAAAAACAGACTCCTTTTCTCTTCTTTTTGTAAATGTCAGCAGAAACATTGGAGTCAGTTGCTCCTCCCAGTTGCATGGGTTCATCAACGCCTGGGAGAAATGTCTCACCCTTTGATTGCCTACCTGGCAATAGGGTACTATTTCGAGAAAAACTCTCAGGAGAAAAAGGTTTACCCTTTAAATCCTGGAGGGGTCTATCCATACGTATAGCCAACGACATGGCAGCCTCCAGAGATTCCGAGGTCTCATAAACCGACAGAGAATTCTTCAATCCTTCTGAGAGTCCTTGGCAAAAATGACTTTGGAGGACCGTATCGTTCCACTCAGTGTCTGTAGCCCACCTACGAAACTCAGAACAGTAAGTCTCTGCTGACCGATTTCCCTGTTGCAGGTGACGCAATCTGGATTCGGCCAAAGAGACCCGGTCAGGATTGTCATAGATGAGTCCAAGAGCATCAAAAAAATCCATCCACAGACTGGAAGCAAGCAGAGTCATGTGGGAAAGAGAAAGCCCAGGATTGGGGATTCCTCTGCAACAGCGACATAATAATTCCCACACGCTGCTGCTCATCTCTAGAGGACAGGGCCGAAGCCAAAAGTTAAATTTGTGCTTTTCCCCCTGTGAACCTGTCAGGGAGAGCAATTTTAGGTTTAGGTCGGACCTGTCTACCCGCTGGGTCTCCCACCTCAACATTCTGCAACTGCTGACCTGTAATGATGACCAAATGTCTGAAACCTCCAGGTCAGAGTCTAGAGCTGATGGGCCAGAGCAGAGACAGGTTCCATGAAAAAGAGAAAAAAAAAATCAGTTTCACCCTTTAAATTTAGATTAGTTTCAGCTGGTGATAAGTCACACTGGGTGTAGGGAGACACCCAGCGCAAGACGACGAGAGGGAGGGGGAAATAATCCCTGATGCTAAAGCCAAAAGGTGAGATGATGACCCCTAGATAAACTAGCGCTGACACCTGGCTTCCCTAACGTCCCTATAAAGTTTCTGCAACTGTTGCCGAATGGGATACCTGCCCTAGCTGTCCCTGCCCTAGCTATGAGGATAGTCAGGAGGCGGTGCATTTCTTCTTGCAGACCAGTGGGTGTGGTATTGCTCTATGTGATTTGATTCTTGAGCCTTTCCGTTTTGCCCTGATCCACAATTTCTTTGTATGTAAGGATAATTACTAGCTCCAAATCAGGGGCACTGCCATGGGTGCAGCCAGTGCCCCTTCATAAGCAAACTGCTTCCTAGGTTTCTGGGAGAGGGGTTTGCTGTGTGGGAGTGTGCCGGCTGATGCCCATGTGCAGTACTGGTCGAGGTATATTGATGACCTTCTGATCTTGTGGCGGGGCACTGCTAAGCAGCTTGATACCTTTAATGGACAGTTTGCTGTGAATAGGGTCAACATCAGACTTGCTTACAAATTTGACCCTAGACGAGTTGACTTCCTGGATGTCTGTATGACAGTTGATTCTAATTGTTGTCATGCAGACAGATGTGTTCAAGAAGTCAACTATAGTCAATTCACTACTTCACGCAAGTTTGGCTCATACTTGCTCAAGAATTGGCGCCGTCCCTACTGGTCAATTCCTCCGGATGAGGCGAATTTGCTCATCCAGAGAGGCATTTGAAAGGCAGGCTGCCGATTTGAAAGAACACTTTTAAGAGAGGGTCTACAACAACAGGTAAGTTAAGAGGGCCTATCTCTGGGCCAAACACGCACCCCGCGATTGCCAGCTCTATGGGCGATGGGAGTTTGAGGCAGTTACTGCACAACTAATCCGTTTTATTTCTACCTACAACCAAGAGTGGAGGTCACTGCTGGATATGTTGAGCAGACATTGGCCAGTCTTACAATCCAATTTTGTTCTTAAGGACTCCATGTCTGAAAGACCTTTATTGACCGTTAGGTGGTCACGAAACTTAAAAGATATATTAGTCTGGAGTCACTAAGTCTCTAGACCACTAAACCCCTTCGGCTCCAGAGGCCCTCTGAAAGGGTGTTACCCTTGTGGCCACTGTGTCGCCTCCCTGAATGTTCAGTGCATTGCTTCCTTCACCTCCTCTGATGGTCAATGTACATCTGAGAACAGACCATGTATATCTTGTGGGACAAGCAATGTGGTTTATTATGCCATATGTGCTTGTCAACAGATATATGTCGGCGTGACTTGCCTTGAGCTAAGGAGGAGAGTGAGGGATCATGTGAGGGACATTTTGACTTCGACTATGGTGGAGGACAGAACCACCCTAAAAACACTGAAACACTGCTGCGACATTTCCTACAACACAATGGAAGTGACCCATCATTCCTGGTGGTGAGAGGGATTGATGTCATACACGGTGAGATCCGGGATGGTGATAGTAGGAGAATGCTCTTGGTGTGAAACCCGCTGGATATTGGCTCTCGACACTATGTCACCGCAGGGCCTTAATGAACACCTAACGTTCGCCTCCTTCCTCTACACATCACCTTCCGATGTAACCTAGTTACTTGTACCCTTCTAATAGCGATGTCCATTTGGACTTGCTTTTATTTATTTATATATGATTTTATGGGTCAAATTTGTGGTTCTTACAGGTCTGCCCGCTCTCTATCTGGGATCTTTACAGTTTCTGCAGTGATCTTTATTGGATCTTATTCAGATGAATCTTAGTTATATACATTTTCCATCTATGGACATATTGCAATGGACTGATCTGGAGACTTGGATACATTGGATTACTTCAATACTGGAATTCTCCACATATCCATATCTATTTATAAATGTTTTACTCTGGATAAGTGCTCTTTATGTATATATGAATATGCAAATAGAGTCTGTGGAGCCTCGGTTAGGAGTCTCAAACACAGGACTAGCCATATATCCCTTCTTGGACTGGTCTCCCTGAGATCAGTGAATACTTTATGTATATATGGTTGTTTTCAATAATTTCTATTGTTATTATTATCTCTTGGCCATTTAGCTGGCGCTGCAAATCCTAGGTGATTGCCGTCTGCTCCCGCCCCCTGGCTGCACTGGTTATCACCACCGTTTACTGTGGTTGCCTGGTGACGCATCCCGGTGGCCACATAGCATGAGGGGTGTGTTTGTGGCCAGTGGGCGTTGCAGTGTCAGCCATTGCTAAGGAGATGCAATGCTTGCGGTCATGTCACCAGGTCTGGGTGCATGTGATCTGCTGCATGATGACACGGGACTTGATCGGCGCGTCACGTTTGGGTACATGATGAGGCCGTATATCAGAACAAAAAATTGCACCAAAACCCAAAGACCAGATGAATCAGTGAACGATGGTATTTCCTGCTTAGATACTCCTGGACCTAACATAAAGTTACAATCATTAAATGAATCAAGGAATTGCTTCAACACAATAAGATCAGAACAAAGGCTATAGGAAACCCTAGATCCGTGATCTGGATGCCTCGCACCCTTGGGGCCAGGGATAGCCATCTTGAAAAAACCCTTTCCATAGGGATTACTCTTTGAGCAAAAGCTAGTGATCCCAACAATAACTTAATTTGCCTTAGAGTGACTTTTTATGAATGACTTATGAGCTGATGAGGTTTCTAGACCTTTTCCACAGGCTACCTGAAAACCTAAGCCTGGGTATCAATTTCTATACTTAGGAAGAATAGTGCCACAGCAGGGCCTACCATGTTTACTTAAAAGAGTGAGAGAGTCTGATATTTGTCATTAAACTATTAATGGTATTCAACAACTGATGAATGCCAATATCTGTAGCTAACTCTAAGGGCTCCAAAAAATGTGAGAATGAAAGCAGTAGCTCACAGTGCCAACTCCCATGGGCATTCATCGGATGACACTGAACCAATAAAAATGGCAAGATAATGTGTAATTAATCTGGATCCAGTTTCATACTGCACCACCCATTCAAGAATTGAGCAAAATGTTTCATAGTAGCATGATAAAGAATAGGCCATGGATAGACAAGAGTCAAAGTAGATATCATCGACAAAACAACCTAAAAGATGATAACAATCCAGGTGAACTGGAAGAAGGTTGAAGGCAGATTCAATATACAATTTAGCTAGAAGTGCTACAGGACCTGCACCTCATATAAGCGAAATCGCTCTACTAAACAAGATGTAAGAAAGCAAGGCATCATAAGGGGGAATTCCATCTTTAATAAAGCAACCGCCCGGGTGGGACACATGATGTATAAGTCAAAACTTACCATGCTTCCTCTTTGGGTAAACTCTCAAAGGAGAAACCCATATGTTTGGAAAAGGAAATGTTATGAAGGGCTCCTCAATTCTTCCAAATTAAACTTTCTTACAGACTTTTTTCCCTTACAATTTCTGACTGTTCTTTTGCAGATTTTATATTATCTGAGAAGAAGCGGCAACTGGTAAATTAAAAGGGGATGAAAAAAATAAACAAAATAGCAAAAGTAATATGACCGGCCTTATTGCGGTTAATTTTTAACTGGGTGGCCATCTTGACTATGTTTACTGGCATCTTTGTATTTACTTTGAATTGGTTTTCTGGGGAGCTTTGAAGTCAGACAGGAACATCTTTTGGCACAATGAGCTTCGCCACTGATCCTGACATTGAGAAATTGGCTGGGTCCTTCACTGGAGGGATATCTGGCTAGTCCTGTGTTTAAGACTCCTAACTGAGGCTCCACAGACTCTATTTGCATATTCATAACTCCCAGGGGGCAATGTGCCTAGGAATTCACTGTGTTGAGCGCTTTAGCCAGCTGCCCGCAGTGTTTTCTTGGACTGGTCTCCCTGAGATCAGTGAATACTTTGTGATGCTGACATTGAGAAAGGCCCAGTCAGCATGCAACTGAACGGGGATTGTCCCTGAGAATTCATTAATCTAAGGCATATGTTAGTAGCTCTAGCTCTGCAACCGATTTCTGGTTTTAATCCTAGATAAACACAAAACTCCTGATCATAATGCCACCAAACGGAGCCCCCATGAGATCTATATAAGCTGTAAATAAAGTCTTGGTAAATAAACAGCTCAGAACACCAGTCAGAATGTTTTTGTTCCCTTGATACAACCTAAAACAAAAAAGGTTTGCAGCAAATTGTTTATGGTTCTGGCTACTTTAGGCTTCCAGTCAAAGGGTCTATCAGAAGAGGGGTCTGCATTCTTTATTAATGATGTTTCAGTCGGCTGACATTAAGTACCATATATCAGCGTATGAATTATAGCAGAATTTGTGTTTGTAATGTCATCATAATGGGCACCCAAAGGGGATATTCCACAATAAAACAAATCTTTATAGACAGTCACTTGCATGGCTTTCTGGTGTTTGATTGTTGATCCCTGTCCCTGTTTTGCTAAGTGCTCTGCTAAGGTCTTTAGCGTGGGGACTAACAGTAAACCATCTAAAGCACCTGGGACCTGAAACACTCACCAGTCATCAAAGTGGAAGGTTCGACTTGAGGAGCAGCCGAAGAAACTCTATCTCTGGAAACATGGTATGTGGCATGACTTGCCCTTGACTGCTGTTGTCCAAGATGGCATGATCGTGAACCAGATATCCTTGGGGCACTTAATCCCTCTAAAAAAAGTAAAGGTGGACCACAGAGATGATCTGGATCAGCGACTCCTGACAAAGAAACTTGAGTGTCGACTTCAGCACATGCACACTGACACCATAGACGTCTGCCGTAAATACCTTCTGTGCCTATCGTGACAGATAATTCATGCTGAACATGGGGATATAGCGGAAGATCTTGAACTGTTGTGGCATGTAATGTAAGCTGGACCCATCTACTCCCTAATTAAGTGAGTATTATCAAGCTATAGGTAGGGTGTAGCCTGTATGCCCACTAGCCAATAATGAAGCTGAGGGGTTAAGTGTGGTGGAGTAGAGTTTACTGGTGCTGCCCAGGCAGCTGGAAGCTATTACTAGCCTGGGGAAGAAACTGTAACTCACTAGTCTGCTCTGTACTGGCATTCTCAACATTATCAGACATCTCTGAGGTGTCTGTATTAGAATTATTTGCTCCTATTATCAGTAGTGGAGGTGCCAAGCTGCTGAACAGTTTAGAGTTTAAAATGGCAGCCACAGCAGCTGAGGATACTTATAAAGCCTGCACTACTCTGGGGGGTGGGAGACTAAAGGGGAAGGGTGGGGCCGCACTCTGAGCTCTGTTCCTCTGTCTTCTGGTAAGCATCACTGGGCCTCAACCTATCTGAAGGACATATCATGTGGCCGGACTGATGCCCCCTATGGTTGCCACTGGAGGAGCACTGAGCTGAGCAAACAAGCGAACCAGCCATCTTTCACTATCTTAATGTATATAAACTTGTGACATTGCAGAAAGTAATAAAATTGCCTTAAAACATTCTCTCTCTCATTATTCTGGCATTTGGCAATTATTATTAATTATGGTATTCCTAATTGATCTAAAATGGGAAAGGTTTATTTTGATTTCATGTTATATATACAGGGTGGGCCATTTATATAGATGCACCTAAATAAAATGGGAATGGTTGGTGATATTAACTTCCTCTTTGTGGCACATTAGTATATGGGAGGGGGAAAACTTTTCCAGATGGGTGGTGACCATGGCGGCTATTTTGAAGTCAGCCATTTTGGATCCAACTTTATTTTTTTCAATGGGAAGAGGGTCATGTGACAAATCAAACTTATTGAGAATTTCATAAGAAAAACAATGGTGTGCTTGGTTTTAATGTAACTTTATTTTCATGAGTTATTTACAAGTTTATGACCACTTATAAAATGTGTTCAAAGTGCTGCCCATTGTGTTGGATTGTCAATGCAACCCTCTTCTCCCACTTTTGACACATTAATAGCAGCACTGCTGAAGAAATGCCAGCACAGGCTTCCAGTATCCATTGTTTCAGATGCTGCTCATCTCGTATCTTCACAGAAAAGGCAATTGCCTTCAGATGAGGGATGAGGCAAACTTTTTTGTGAATGGTGAAGTTAACAAGCAAAACCATCGCTATTGGTCTGTCACTAACCCACAGTGGATAGATCCCTCCAAGACTGTTGGAACACAAAAATTGATGGTATGGTGTGGTATATGGGGTACAAAGAAAGTGGGGCTATTTTTCATCAATGGAAACCTCAATGAAACTGGATGTGTGAATCATGTAGCAATTTCAGATATCCGGTGGCATTGAGGTTTCCATTGAATATATATATATATATATAAAATATATATATATATATATATATATATATATATAAATTCTCTGCAGCACTCAGCTACTACCAGTGATGTACATATGCTAACAAGCTGTATATTTATGAGAAAAAAGTTTAAAAACTTACGTTTTTTTCAAAAAACTCAAAATTCTTATATTTTTATTTCTGAAGGTCTTAGTACATACATTGGCCAATGTCTGTTTGCTCATCAACTGTGACGAAGTGACTTCAGGTCTGATGAGTCCTAACGCTGACATCCCTGCCCTCCTTGTCCTTCCTATCCCACTACTAAGTGGGCGGACACCATCTCGACCCTAGACCACCTGTAGGTGATGAGGGAGAAAATTTTGAGTTTTTTTAAAATACGTAAGTTTTTAAACTTTTTTCTCATAAATATACAGCTTGTTAGCATACGTACATCCCTGATAGTAGCTGAGTGCTGCAGATAATTTTTTTCTAGTTGTTTGACCCAGCATCCCTGCTGGCACCAGTTCACATTATGTCTGTGAGTGCTGTGCAGTTTTTTCTCTCATATATATATATATATATATATATATATATATATATATATATATACTAGCTGTGAGCCCGATGCGATTGCATCGGGATTCTAGAATGTGTGTATAGTTTACTGAGTATACTTGAAATATGGCAGCATAGCAGCAGCTGGTATTCCGATTGTTCGGCGCACTGAAGGCGGCGACCAATCAGAATAGCGATGTGCTGTATGGCACCATACTTCAAATAGATGGAATATGTAGAGCAAAATAAATAAAATAAATAAAAATATAAATAGATAGATAGATAGATAGATAGATAGATAGATAAAAACAGATAGAGATAGATAGATGGAGAGATAGATATAGATAGATATAGATAGATAGATAGATAGAAAAAGATAGATAGATAGATAGATAGAAATAGATTGATAGATAGATAGATAGATAGATAGATAGATAGATAGATAGATAGAAAAAGATACATCGATATATAGATAGATAGAAAAAGATACATAGATATATAGATAGATAGATAAAAAAAAATAGATAGATATAGATAGATAGATAGATAGATAGATAGATATAGATAGATAGATAGATAGATAGATAGATAGATAAAAAAAAGAGAAAAAAAGAGAAAAAAAAGAGAAAAAAAGAGAAAAAAGAGAAAAAAAAAGAGAAAAAAAAGAGAAAAAAAAAGAGAAAAAAAAGAAAAAAAAGAGAAAAAAAAGAGAAAAAAAAGAGAAAAAAAACTGCACAGCACTCACAGACTAAATGTGAACTGGTGCCAGCAGGGACACTGGGTCAAATAACTAGAAAAAGTTCTCTGCAGCACTCAGTTACTACCAATGACGTACAAATGCTAACAAGCTATATGTATATGAGAAAAAAGTTTAAAAACTTACGTTTTTTCAAAAAACTCAAAAATCTTATCTTTTTCTAGTTAGATAGATAGATAGATAGATAGATAGATAGAAAAAGATACATAGATAGATAGATAGATAGATAGAAATAGATAGAAATAGATAGATAGATAGATAGATAGATAGAAAAAGATACATAGATAGATAGATAGATAGATAGAAAAAGATACATAGATATATAGCTAGATAGATAGCTAGATAGAAAGATAGATAGAAAGATAGATAGAGAGATAGATAGATAGAAATAGATAGATAGATATAAAAAGATAGATAGATATATAGATAGATAGATAGATAGATAGATAGATAGATAGATAGATAGATAGATAGAAATAGAGAGATAGATAGATATAGATAGATTTGTAGAAATAGAGAGAAATAGATAGATAGATAGATAGATAGATAGATAGATAGGTAAAGATAGATATAGATAGATAGATAGATAGATAGAAATAGATAGATAGATAGATAGATAGATAGATAGATAGAAAAAGATACATAGATATATAGATATATATATAGATAGATAGATAGATATAGATAGATAGAAATAGATAGATAGATAGATAGATAGAAATAGATAGATAGAAAAAGATACATAGCTATATAGATAGATAGATAGATAGATAGATAGATAGATAGATAGAAAAAGCTACATAGATATATAGATAGATAGATAGATATAGATAGATAGATAGATAGATATAGATAGATAGATAGATATAGATAGAAAGTTAAGAAAATAGATATTGAATAATAGATAAAAATAAAGAAAGATAAAGAGAGAAAAAAAATTTTTGGACCGGCAGTAGCCGTGCCCTGTGGCCGAAAATAGAACCAGAAGGGCGGGCATATATTTAGCGAGACACCGCTAATGTATGTCAATGGGAAGTGAGGCGGTATTCTGATTGGTCGGCGGCAGCACACAGCGACCAATCAGAATCGCACCTCACTTCGCATAGACATACATTAGGGGCGTGTCGCCAAATTTATGGCCGGGTCCCTGGTTGTCTTCTGCGGCCATAAAATCGCGGACACACCGCTATGTATGTCTATGGGAAGTGAGGCGCGATTCTGATAGGTCGCTGTGTGCTGCCGCCGACCAATCAGAATCGCGCCTCACTTGCCATAGACATACATTAGCGGCATGTCGCCAAATTTATGGGCGGGTCCCTGGTTCTCTTTTGCGGGCATAAAATCGTGGACACACCGCTATTTATGTCTATGGGAAGTGAGGCGCGATTCTGATTGGTCGCTGTGTGCTGCCGCCGACCAATCAGAATTGCGCCTCACTTTTAGCGGTAAATTTGAAAGTCCAAAAACGCCCATTCTATGTCTATGGGAAGTGAGGCGCGATTCTGATAGGTCGGCGAGAGGACACAGCGACCAATCAGAATCGCGCCTCACTTCCCATAGACATAGAATGGGCGCTTTTGGACTTTCAAATTTACCGCTAAAATTGAGGCGCGATTCTGATTGGTCCGCGGCAGCACACAGCGACCAATCAGAATCGCGCCTCACTTCCCATAGACATACATAGCGGTGTGTCCGCGATTTTATGGCTGCAAAAGAGAACCAGGGACCCGGCCATAAATTTGGCGAGACGCCGCTAATGTATGTCTATTGGCAGTGAGGCACGATTCTGATTGGTCGCTGTGTGCTGTCGCCGACCAATCAGAATCGCGCCTCACTTCCCATAGACAAACATTAGCGGTGTGTGGCGAAAAAAATATTTATTGTATTTATGTCTATTTATTTTTATCTATTTTTCTATATATTTTCTTATCTATCTATCTATCTATCTAATAATATAGATAGAAAAATAGATAAAAATAAAAAGACATAAATAGAGAAAAAAAATTTTTGGGACCGGAAATAGCCGAGCCCCGTGGCCGAAAATAGAACCAGAAGGCCGGCAATATATTTCGCTAAACACCGCTAATGTTTGTCTATGGGAATTGAGGCGCGATTCTAATTGGTCGGCGGCAGGACACAGTGACCAATCAGAATCGCGCCTCACTTCGCATAGACATACATTAGCGACGTGTCGCCAAATTTATGGCCGGGTCCCTGGTTCTCTTTTGCGGCCATAAAATCGCGGACACACCGCTATGTATGTCTATGGGAAGTGAGGCGCGATTCAGATTGGTCGCTGTGTGCTGCCACTGACCAATCAGAATCGCGCCTCACTTTTAGCGGTAAATTTGAAAGTCCAAAAGCGCCCATTCTATGTCTATGGGAAGTGAGGCGCGATTCTGATTGGTCGCTGTGTGCTGTCACCGACCAATCAGAATCGCGCCTCACTTCCCATAGACATACATAGCGGTGTGTCGGCGATTTTATGGCCGGGCCCCTGGTTCTATTTTCGGGCAGGGGACTCGGCTCTGGTCGGTAGTTCGACGGGGCCGCAAACTGGCACTGAGCGCTTCGCGGCGATAGGTAGCGTATCAGCAACGACTCGCAATGATTGCGAGTCGTTGGTAAGGCGCGAGCAATGTCCGCTAAGCGCTGATTGCAAGTTTGCGGGCCTGTGGAACGACGGATCAGAGGCGAGTCCCCTGGGCAAAAATAGAACCATGGGCCCGGCCATAAAATCACCGACACACCGCTATGTATGTCTATGGGAAGTGAGGCGCGATTCTGATTGGTCGGCGACAGCACACAGCGACCAATCAGAATCGCGCCTCACTTCCCATAGAGATAGAATGGGCGCTTTTGGACTTTCAAATTACCGCTAAAAGTGAGGCGCGATTCTGATTGGTCAGCGGCAGCACACAGCGACCAATCAGAATCGTGCCTCACTTCCCATAGACATACATAGCGGTGTGTCCGCGATTTTATGTCTGCAAAAGAGAACCAGGGACCCGGCCATAAATTTGGCGACACGCCGCTAATGTATGTCTATGGGAAGTGAGGCGCGATTCTGATTGGCTGGCGGCAGAAGACAGCGACCAATCAGAAGAGCGCCTCACTTGTCATAGAGATAGAATGGAGGATTTTTTGTCCATTCTATCGCAATGAGAAGTGAAGAGGAGGTCGGAGCTGAAGATGGCGGAAAGAAGAGAGAAGACCCCCGGGGCCGGACGAAGAGGACGCCTGGCCGGACGGAGGACTTGTGGATTGGACGGACGATGAGATGAAGAAGAAGAGATGTAAGTGATCGACGGCGGCGGTGGGTTAGGGGACGGCGGGGGCTTAGGGTGTAGCGCCTTAGGGGGTAGCGAGAGCGGCGGGGGACAGCGAGGGGGGCTTAGGAGGCGACGGGGCATAGGGGGTATCGGCGGGGGGTAGGGGCTTAGGGGGTAGGGGCTTAGGGGCTGTGGGGCTTAGTCGGCGGGGGGTAGCGCCGGGGGCTTAGGGGGTATCGGCGGGGGGTAGGGGCTTAGGGGGTAGGGGCTTAGGGGCTGCGGGGCTTAGTCGGCGGGGGGTAGTGCCGGGGGCTTAGGGGGTATCGGCGGGGGGTAGGTGCTTAGGGGGTAGGGGCTTAGGGGCTGCGGGGCTTAGAGGATAGGGCTTAGGGAGTATCGGTGGGGGCTTAGGGGGCTGCGGGGCTTAGAGGATAGGGCTTAGGGGGTATCGGCGGGGGTAGGGGCTTAGGGGGTAGGGGCTTAGGGGCTGTGGGGCTTAGAGGATAGGGCTTAGGGGGTATCAGCGGGGGCTTAGGATGCGTCGGGGCTTAGGGCGCCAGCGGCGGAGGGCAGCGACGGGGGCTTAGGATGCGGCGGGGCATAGGGGGTAGGGGCTTAGGGGCGGCGGGGGTTAAGGGGATAGCGCAAGCGGCGGAGGACACCGACGGGGGCTTAGGAGGCGGCGGGGGGGGATAGCGCCAGCGGCGGAGGACAGCGACGGGGGTTTAGGATGCGGCGGGGGTTTAGGATGCGGCGGGGCTTAGGGGGTAGGGGCTTAGGGGTGGCGGGGCTTAGAGGATAGCGCTAGCGGCGGGGGACAGCGACGGGGCTTAGGCGGCGGCGGGGCTTAGGGGGTATCGGTGGGGGGTAGGGGCTTAGGGGGTAAGGGCTTAGGGGCTGTGGGGCTTAGAGGATAGGGGGTAGGGGCTTAGGGGCTGCGGGGCTTAGAGGATAGGGCTTAGGGGGTATCGGCGGGGGTAGGGGCTTAGGGGCTGCGGGGCTTAGAGGATAGGGGCTTAGGGGCTGCGGGGCTTAGAGGATAGGGCTTAGGGGGTATCGGCGGGGGCTTAGGATGCGTCGGGGCTTAGGGGGTAGGGGCTTAGGAGGCGGGCTTATGGGGTAGGGGCTTAGGGGTGGCGAGGGCTTAGGAGGCTGCGGGGCCTAGGCGGGGGCTTAGGAGGCGGCGGGGCTTAGGGGGTAGGGTCTTAGGAGGTGGGCTTAGGGGCTTAGGGGCGGTGGGGGCTTAGGAGGCGGCGGGGCTTTGGGGGTAGGGGCTTAGGGGCGGCGGGGCTTAGGAGGCGGCGGGGCTTAGGGGGTAGGGGCTTAGGGGCGGCGGGGCTTAGAGGATAGGGCTTAGGGGTTATCGGTGGGGGCTTAGTAGGCGGCGGAGCTTAGTAGGCATGGGGCTGTAGTATACCATAGCGGTGTACACTACAGCCCCATGTTGTGGCTTTGTTCGCGGGGCAACGACTCGCAATGCCCGCTTTGCGGGCATTGCTTCGCGAGTTGGCAACGACTCGCAATGCCCGCTTTGCGGGCATTGCTTCGCGAGTCGCGTGGCCGCTATGCGGCCACAGACAGAGTCCTGGGGAAAGTTCACAGCTACGCGAACAAAGCCACAGGAAGTAGCGCCGGTCGCGACGGAAGTCAGCTACGGCAATTATATAATAGATATTTATATATAATATACAGTGCCTACAAGTAGTCTTCAACCCCCTGCAGATTTAGCTGGTTGACACATGCGGAATTAACTTGGCATTGTGACATTTGGACTGTAGATCAGCCTGGAAGTGGGAAATGCACTGCAGCCAAAAAGAATTTTTAATTTTTTTTTTAAAGCGTTAAAAGTTAAATCAGAGGGTCAATTATTATTCAACCCCTCAAACCACCAGCATTCTGTTTGGTCCCCCTAAAGTATTAAGAAGTAGTTCAGGCACAAAGAACAATGAGCTTCACATGTGTGGATTAATTATCTCTTTTGCCAGCCTTTTCTGACTATTTAAGACCCTCCCCAAACTTGTGAACAGCACTCATACATGGTCAACATGGGAAAGACAAAGGAGCATTCCAAGGCCATCAGAGACAAGATCGTGGAGGGTCACAAGGCTGGCAAGGGGTACAAAACCCTTTCCAAGGAGTTGGGCCTACCTGTCTCCACTGTTGGGAGCATCATCCAGAAGTGGAAGGCTTATGGAACTACTGTTAGCCTTCCATGGCCTGGACAGCCTTTGAAAGTTTCCTCCCGTGCCGAGGCCAGGCTTGTCCGAAGAGTCAAGGCTAACCCAAGGACAACAAGGAAGGAGTTCCGGGAAGATCTCATGGCAGTGGGGACATTGGTTTCAGTCAATACCATAAGTAACGTACTCCACCGCAATGGTCTCCGTTCCAGACAAGCCCGTAAGGTTCCTTTACTTTCAAAGGGTCATGTCAAGGCTCGTCTACAGTTTGCTCATGATCACTTGGAGGACTCTGAGACAGACTGGTTCAAGGTTCTATGGTCTGATGAGACCAAGATCGATATCTTTGGTGCCAACCACACACGTGACGTTTGGAGACTGGATGGCACTGCATACGACCCCAAGAATACCATCCCTACAGTCAAGCATGGTGGTGGCAGCATCATGCTGTGGGGCTGTTTCTCAGCCAAGGGGCCTGGCCATCTGGTCCGCATCCATGGGAAGATGGATAGCACGGCCTACCTGGAGATTTTGGCCAAGAACCTCCGCTCCTCCATCAAGGATCTTAAGATGGGTCGTAATTTCATCTTCCAACAAGACAAAGACCCAAAGCACACAGCCAAGAAAACCAAGGCCTGGTTCAAGAGGGAAAAAATCAAGGTGATGGAGTGGCCTAGTCAGTCTCCTGACCTTAACCCAATTGAAAACTTGTGGAAGGAGCTCAAGATTAAAGTCCACATGAGACACCCAAAGAACCTAGATAACTTGGAGAAGATCTGCATGGAGGAGTGGGCCAAGATAACTCCAGAGACCTGTGCCGGCCTGATCAGGTCTTATAAAAGACGATTATTAGCTGTAATTGCAAACAAGGGTTATTCCACAAAATATTAAACCTAGGGGGTTGAATAATAATTGACCCACACTTTTATGTTTAAAATTTATTAAAATTCAACTGAGCAACATAACTTTTTGGTTTGTAAGATTTATGCTTCTGTTATTAAATCCTACTCTCGTTTGCAGTTTGAAGGCTCTAACTTATTTGCATCTTATCAAACCACCTAAATCTGCAGGGGGTTGAAGACTACTTGTAGGCACTGTATATATATATATATATGAAAAAGTAGGTAGGATTATATTAGATAATAACAATAAAGGAGGGAATCTAGTGGGACATTCCCTCCCCCATACACATGTACCAATGATATAACAGGAGGCTCTAGCATAGCATAACAACTTGAAGGGGTGTTGGAGCACACTATACAGTCTGGGAAACTTTTATTAAAAATTATACCTCCCACCATTTTATTATTTACTAAATTGAAAAACACAAACCATCGTTAGCTTAACAAATAGATTAAAACATTCTTGTTTTAGGTACACAGTTTCCGTGCAGACATAAGCAGTTCCCTGGATACAGCCTAAAAACAACCCTTGTGTAATTTCACTCAATCATACTTGCCTGCATCTGTTTGTTACAGGTTGTTAACGTCATTCAGTCTAGATGCCTTTAAGAGAAGATGAGTTATTGATCTATATGTTGCTATGTTTAGTTTTCCTGATAACTATATTATGTGTGCATTTCCCCAGTTACCCAATCACTAGAAAATATAAAAGTGAAAGCACATTAAATTCTGCTCTTGACTACCTAGTGGTTAATATCTGGTTCTTTTTAGCTTAAAATTACAGCGATTTGCAGGATAAAACACACTTGCTTTGTTAAGACAGATGCGTGAAAGCATTTTTAACATGTGACATGTGTAGAGCAAATGATAAGATGGGTGCATAGTCTTTAATCCATCTTATAATTAATGTCATGTTGAAGTACACAGTTATGGGGTTGTCTGTATGATCAGGAGCACAAGACCAAAAATAACTACAAGTAAGAAAACTATTTGTGTGAAATGTTGGACTTTTAAGTAACTACTTTTTGTGTTTGTATTACTCACGCGTCACCAACATCAACAATAGTTTTCTGCATATATGGTTTACATGGGCTTTGTGTCAATTACATTTTCACTTTGGGTGTTCAGTTGGAGATTAACCAATATTTTATACTTTGGCTCCACATAAAAATCTAACTTAACCCCTTCACCACCCAGTGATTTTGTTGCACCCCACGGCAGGGGGTATTCAGGTGTCAGGCGGCAGTGGGTTAACTCTGTGTCACGGGGAATGGCGGCCGTGCCTGATCCCGTGTCCTGGGGAGTGGTGCTCTTGAAAAAGGGGTATTTACAGGGATTATTTACAAGGTTTGTCATGACGCCACCTAAAGAATCTGGTGAGGGATCACCAGCGCCGTTACAGTCCTCCGGAGGTCGGTGGGATTGCAGCAGTGATGGTATAGTCCCTGCAGGCAGGACTGGGACCTCCGGGGCAGCGTAGTGAGGATGAACAGGTTGTAGCAGAGCTGGGACGGTGAGGGATAGTAGGCAAAGTCTATAGAGGGGCACAGTGGGTGAAAGGAAAGCATGCAAGCACACAGCAACTGTCTCTTTACATTTTTACTGGTGGGATTCAGTTAAACTGTCCAGAGCACTGACGGGTGACTGGGCTGCACAGTGGGCTCCCACAGCAAGTGGGTATAAGGCTTCCTTCCTCATGGTACTGGAACAATTTACCTCGTTCGTTCCACAGATGTTTGGCATCAGACGGAGAGTTTGCAAGCAGCATCGCTGACTCTTGTGCTATCAGTTGTTTGATTAGACCGACAGCCGGGTCTTGGTCCTGCACTCTTCCCCAGTCGAAGTGAGATAACAGGTTCACTGCTTCAGTAGAGAGGTTTCGATGGGTCTGCTGGCATGGGGTTTCTCTTACATGATGGAAGGCAGGTAACTCCACTTCTTCCAGCTCGTCTTTGTCAACTCCCCCTTCAGATAAATGGTTTAAATAGCACCGGACTTTGAGGAATAGCGCTTCCTTAAGAGGCACAATAATTTCTTCCAAGAGTTCTTTAATTCATTTAAAAGTCATATATTGCAGTACAGTACAACGCGTTTCGACTTATATATAAGTGTTCCTCAGGTACATGTGATAAATTATCACATGTACCTGAGGAACACTTATATGTAAGTCGAAACGCGTTGTACTGTACTGCAATATATGACTTTTAAATGAATTAAAGAACTCTTGGAAGAAATTATTGTGCCTCTTAAGGAAGCGCTATTCCTCAAAGTCCGGTGCTATTTAAACCATATACTGACGAACCAGGCTCCCTTGAGAAGACCTGATCCCTCCGGAGAGGAAGGCTGCAAGCCTAAGAGAAAACCTTTTACTATATGAACAAAAGACACCAAAAAGGTGAGCATTTTTTGATCATTACCACCTAGACCAAGATCAAATAATCTCTACACTTAGATCTGCGCCGGCTCTTTTTCTCTATTATCCCCCTTTAGAGATTAACTGGTTACCTTCAGATAAATGGGGCATCCTGGATAGAGCATCCGCATTTCCACTCTGGTGCCCAGCCCGGTACTTGATGGTGAATTGGTAGTTGGAGAGTCTGGCCATCCATCTCTGCTCCATGGCTCCCAACTTTGCAGTTTTCAGGTGGGTGAGCGGATTGTTATCCGTGTAGGCGGTAAACTTGCTAGAGGCTAGATAGTGTTTAAATCTCTCGGTGATGGCCCAGACCAAGGCAAGGAATTCCAGCTTGAAGGAACTGTAATTTTCTGGGTTCCTCTCTGTGGGTCGCAGCTTTCGGCTTGTGTAGGCGATTATCCTCTCCTTGCCGTCTTGCTTTTGGGAAAGGACGCTCCGAGTCCCACATTGCTGGCGTCTGTATACAGCAGGAATGGCAGGTTGTAGTCCGGGTAAGCTAGGATTTCTTCTCCTGTCAGAGCTTCTTTTATTGTCTGGAACAATTCCTCTTGTTCTTTACCCCATCTCCACAGAGAATTCTTTGACTTGCCCTTTATTGGTTGGCCCACTAGGAGGTCTTGCAGAGGAGCAGCCTTCTTGGTGTACTCCTTGATGAACCTTCAATAGTAGCCCACCAAACCCAGGAATTGACGTACCTCTTTGATGGTTTTGGGTTCTGACCATTCTTTAATTGCTGTCACTTTGTCTGGATCACGGGCCACACCTTCAGCACTGACTATGTGTCCCAGGTACTGTACTCTTGGCTTTAATAGGTGGCATTTTGATGGTTTCAGCTTCATCCAATATTTGGCCAAAGCTTCAAACACCTCTCCTAGATGGGCGACATGTTCCTTGTAGGTTTTGGAGTACACGATCACGTTATCCAGGTAGAGCAGTACCGTCTCGAAGTGTTTATGCCCCAGGCATCTCTCCATCAATCTCTGGAAGGTTCCGGGTGCATTACATAGTCCGAAGGGCATGCTGTTGAACTCACATAGGCCCATAGGTGTTGCAAATGCTGTCTTCTCTCGGTCTTCTTCGGCTATGGACACCTGCCAATACCCACTAGTGAGATCTAAGGTGGAGAAGTAGTTGGCAGACTTCAACGCAGCTAAAGATTCTTCTATACGTGGTAACGGGTAAGCATCTCTGTGTGTTATGCAGTTTATTTGCCTATAGTCTACACACATCCTCATACTGCCATCCTTTTTCCTGACTAGAACTAATGGCGCTGCCCAGGGACTACAGCTATCCCGTACAACCCCTGCGTCTTTCATGTCCTATAACATTTCTTTGGCTTTTTGATAGTGTGCAGGTGGAATAGGCCTGTACCGCTCTTTGATTGGTGGATGTGTTCCAGTGCGGATGTGATGTTGTACCTCTTTTATCCTACCAAAATCAAGTGGATGCTTACTGAAAGTTGTTCAAATTCTTGGGCTACCCGGTACACACCTTGCTTTTCATACACAGGAGTGGTGTCAGTTCCAACATGGAGCTGCTGGCACCAGTCCTCCAGTGGCCCAATTGTTTGATCAGGTTTTGCCCCTTTCTCATGGGATCGGATTGCACTGTGTGGATCTCGTTGTTACTGACTGTGTACAATTTGGCAACGGTGGTATATCTGGGTATCTTAACCACTTCACTGCCACAATTTAAGATGTGAACTGGTACTCTCTCATTGTGTACATTAACCACCCCCCTGGCTGTCAACAGTGTAGGCCTGTGCTTGGTGCTTACGGGCTCCACTAACGCTTGATAGTCCTGCCCTCTCAGACCTATAGCTGCTCAACACCAAACCATCATTTCACTCATTGGGGGTATCACAATAGGTATCGGATCTGTTACCCGTGCTGTACCAATTTCACAATCTGTAATTGTTACCTGTTGTTGGTGTAAGATGGCTATGATCTCATGTTGGATAATCTTCCTCTGACCAGGCCTGGCAGTTTCAGCAATCTGTTGAAGCAAAGACAACACTTCCTCCACACAATTGCTAACAACATTTGTACCCAGTATAATATAAGGATCATTTGCATTACTAGCCTCTGCTACTACAAGGACCCCTTGGTTTTGTAATTCCACCCTCGCAACCTTTATGGGCACTTCTCTAACCCCATTACAGTAATTGGTTCCCCATTTGCTGCATGAAGGAAAATGTCTATTTCAGGCTGCTTCAGTTCTGCATCAGCCCAATACTTTTTGTAAAGGATATAGGGGACGAGGGTCACCTGCGACCCGGTGTCCAGTAGAGCAGGTAACCGGATGCCATCCAGTACAATTGACAGAAACGGCCTCTGTCCGATGAAAGTCTTGCACCAGGTGGCTGGGCTCTGTTGATCTAGTCCTGAGGTTTGGCCCCGGCCCCCAGGGACTGCCCATTTAAAGGACAGCGCCTGGCGAGGTGACCGCTGCGATTGCAGCTGTGGCAGATGGGCTCTCCTGTGGTGCTGTAGTGGTCGGTGGTTCTTCCTCTGTAGGCTTTAGCTTGCTTCTCTCACATCCAGGGGACGTCGTCCGGGCTGTCGGCAAGTTGTATCAGCGGCTGAGGCTTGGCTTGGGGTCTTGGTGCTGTCTGCTGGTTCTTTTGTAACTGTATAGCGTCCATCAACTTAGAGATGTTTTTGTTCATCTCACGCATCTCAGCATGTATTTCAGCCCGCAGGGGATCATATTTGTCAGGCTGCGCAGATTGTATATTGTGCGTGGCTGCAGTCACGGGTACTGGTTTTGGAGTAACCTGCACCTCACCGTCGCACCACTGTTTCATTGCAGCTTCATGGGTCGCTACCCGCTTTAACCCTTTGATGGCCATTTCTTTCAAGATGTTAAAATTAGCATTACTGGATTACTGGATGACCTCCAGCGTACATTTTTACTGTCTTCAGGGGATTGTAGGACCCGTGTGAACTGTTCAATGAGGATCTTGTTCTCATCTCGGGCACTAGCAGGGCTGACATGTATAAGGGTGGGTAGTGCTCTTTCCAGGCGCCAGGCATAAGCTCTGATGTCATCTCCTGGCCTCTGGTAGCAGTGATGAAAGCGCATACGGATATCAGCCTCATTGCACTCCTCAAAGGTAACTCTCAGTTTATCAAATATTGCAGGGGCTGATCTGCATTCATCAACAGACCAGAACACACTTTCTTTTTCTGCTGCACCAGATAACTGCCCGAGCACCACCGTAGCATGTTGTTGGCCGGTCATAGCATACATGTCCAAGATGCCTTCAATATTTCTCTTGAACTCATCCAGTGTATCATGGCGGCCATCATACTGGGGCAACCACTTGGCCCCCGGGATGTATGGGAATGACATGGGCATTATTGGGGCTACTGTACCCGGAGCGCTGGAGGCGCTGGCAGTACAACCGGAGGCAGCCATTGAGTGTCCAGGGTAGTTCTGAGGGTCAGTGTACGCAGCCTTTTCGCCGCTGGAGGAAGCCGACATGTTGGAGGCCCCCTAGTTAATTACAGCCAGTTGCTGAAGGGTTAAACAGTTCAGGAGTTTGTGGACCGCAGCGTTCGGGATTGCTCGCCTGAGCGAGGGGCGGGGTTTCAGTTTCGCGCTCTGCAGACTGGCACTCCCCCTTTCTTCCGCTCTTCGGCGCAGTAATGGCGGCGGAACATAAACAGTCACACATTACAGTCAATAAACGGCACACAGTACGCGGTGATACCGGGTACGGGATCCTGTTCATGACGCCAGAAAGAGGCGTGTTGCGCCCCAGGGCAAGGGGTACTTGGGTGTCAGGCGGCAGTGGGTTAACTCTGTGTCACATGGAATGGCGGCCGCGCCTGATCCCGTGTCCTGGGGAGCAGTGCTCTTGAAAAAGGGGTATTTACAGGGATTATTTACAAGGTTTGTCATGACGCCACCTGTAGTATCTAGTGAGGGATCACCAGCACCGCTACAGTCCTCCGGAGGTCAGTGGGATTGCGGCAGTGATGGTATAGTCCCCGCAGGCAGGACTGGGACCTCCGGGGCAGCGTAGTGAGGATGAGCAGGTTGTAGTAGAGCTAGGATGGTGAGGGATAGTAGGCAAAGTCTATAGAGGGGCACGGTGGGTGAAAAGAAAGGATGCACGCACACAGCAACAGTCTCTTTACCTTTTTACTGGTGGGATTCAGGTAAACTGTCCAGAGCACTGACGGGTGACCGAGCTGCACAGTGGGCTCCCACAGCAAGTGGGTAAAAGGCCTCCTTCCTCGTGTATTTACTGAAGTACAGTCTATTATATCCTGACTTGCCTCCACTCTCTTCCCTTGTCTGTATCTCCTTCCCGCCTGTGCGGTCTCCGGGAAGACCTTCTCTGGGTTCTGCATCGTCCTGCTGTTCCTGGCTCCCTTTCTTTGACTCTTTCAGGAGACCGGGTAGCTGTAGCTTCCTCGGTGCCAAGGGGTTTTCTGTGGGACTTGTAGTTCTCCCACCGGTGCGGATCCCCAATATCCGGCTTCTCTCTCTCTCTCTGGAACAAAGTCACGACTGGAGCTACCTGTTCCATGCTTCTGTTCCTCCTCTAAGCTCCTTGCCTTCAGTCCCACTTAGGCTGGTGGGATACTGAAAGGATACTCCTGGATCGCTGGTTGGGGCCTACGCATGGCACCGACCACCAGGACTTCCCTGCAGCTCTTCTAGCGTCTGCACACACTTTGACTAACCCCTCCCCAGCAGCAGTATATATAGGGGATCTTGCCTAAAGGCAGCAAGTTGGGCTCCGCCTACTGTGCCGGGGTGGAAGATGTTGTTCGTAGTAGGTTCCTGCTGTGGAAACCCAGCTGTGCAGTTGAGAGATATGTGGTTACCTGCGCTGGAAGGGCGCCACAATTTTGCATTTTAGTTTTTTATTCCCTTTCTTGCAAGAGCCCTAACTTTTTTTATTTTTCTGTCAATACAGCCATATCAGGATTTGTGTTTTGTGGAACGTTTCATTGACACTATTCATTCTTCCACATATTGTACTGGAAAATGTGGAAAAAAATGTGCAGAGAAACTGCAAAAGTCCAATTCCACAATGTTTTCTTATATTTTTTTATTTACCAAATTTACTATGTATTAAAATTGACCTGGAAGTATGATTCCCCAGGTCAGTACGAGTTCATAGATACCAAACATATATATATATATTTATTAATTTAAGTGATGAAAAACAAATTCAGATATTTGTAAAAACGAATAAAGAAGAATTGTGCTTTTGGCGCCATTTTCCAGACTCATAACGTTCTAATCTTTTGGGATTTTCGACTATGTCAGTGCTTATATGTTGCGTCCTAATTATACCATTTTGCTGTAGATGCAATGTTTTAATTTCCTGTTATTACATTTCACTAGATGTGGGCCCAATACTACTAACACATCGGGAGGGCAGTGACATCACAATGGGTGCGTCTCTCTCCCTCCACTGTGCTCTCTCCCAATTGATGTAAATAAAAGTATTTTTACTTAAAAATCCTTCATCCGTGTTTTTTTTATTAATAAAGTGTTTAATTTCCTAATAAAAAGTGTGTGGGATTTCGCTGTGCTTTGTACGTGACCAGAAAAATGCCCACAGGAAAATTGCAAATAGAGCATCACAAAGTTTCAGATCTCTGATATTTGAGAAGCAGGGTGAGGATGAACACCTGATATGTGAAAAATGCCCACAGACATGAATGCCCACAGGAAAACAGTAAAGAGTTATAGGGGAGATGTTCTGCAGGATAGAGAATAGTATAGAATTAAAGGTTAATTGCTCTGCAGGACAGGGGAATAGTACAGAGGTAAAGGCGAGATACTCTGCAGGACAGAGAAAAGTATAGAGTTAAAGGTTAATTGCACTGCAAGACAGGGGGATAGTATAGAGGCCTAGGTGAGATACTCTGCAGGACAAGAGGATAGTATAGAGGTATAGGTATGATGCTCTGCAAGACAGGAGGATAATACTGAGTTATATGTGAGATGCTCTGCAGACAGGGGGATATTATAGAGGTATAGGTGAGATGCTCTGCAGGACAGGGGGATAGTATAGCTGAATAGGTGAGATGTCATGCAGTACAGGCGGATAGTATAGAGGTGTAGGTGAGATGTTCTGCAGGACAGAGGGATAGTGTAGAGGTATAGGTGAGATGTCATGCAGTACAAGGGCATAGTATAGAGGCATAGGTGAGATGTCATTCAGTTCAGGTGGATAGTATAGAGGTATAGGTGAGATGCTCTGCAGGAGGGGGGATAGTATAGGGGTATAGGTGAAATGTCATGCAATAGAGGGGATAGTATAGAGGTATAGGTGAGATGCTCTACAGGACAGGGGGATTGTATAGAGGTATGGGTGAGATGCTTTGCAGGAGAGGGGGATAGTACAGAGGTATAGGTGAAATGTCATTCAATAGAGGGGATAGTATAGAGGTGTAGGTGAGATGCTCTGCAGGACAGGGGGATAGTATAGAGGTGTAGATGAGATACTGTGCAGGACAAGGGATAGTCTACAGGTATAGGTGAGATGCTCTGCCGGACAAGGGGATTGTATAGAGATGTAGATGAGATGCTATGCAGGACAGGGTGATAGTCATCAGGTATAGGTGAGACGCTGTGCAGCACAGGAGAATGTCACAAAAATTGTCCACACAGAAAATTTACCACAGTTTTTTTAATAACAGTTTATTAAAGACCTCCAGTCCCATGTAACTCCCCAGACAATCCAGCGATACCTTTGTGAGTACAGATAGCAGTGATGGCTCCTCTGGACCACACTGCTACTGGTTCTGAATGTGCTGCTGTTTTGGTCTGGTGGGAGGAGTAAGGCAGAATTAGTGAGAGCAGACTGGATCTATCTATTGCTGATAAAGACAGACTGTAATAAACCACAGATCTTCAGCATTTCTGCTCTTGGTCAACTTTAAATCACAAGTTAATCACATATCAGGTGAACATCCTCATCTTCACTTCAAATATCAGAGATCTGGAACTTTGTGATGCTGCAAATGGCAATTTTCCATGTGGGCATTTTTCCATATGGGCAATGTTCCATGTGGGCATTTGTCCTGTGGGCATTTATCCTGTGGGCATTTTTTTCCAAGAACCCAGTAATTTACCAGCGGCTAGCATCTGTGACCTTATAATTGTTGAGAGTGAGATGACAGTATATTTCTTTCTTTCAATAAATACAAGGAAAATATTAATCAATAAATATAGTATCCAGTTGAAATGAGATCACATCGGATGCCAATTTATTATGGGAACCCCAACAGGGATGTTTAGACCAATGGGAAAATAAAGAAGGTGAAGAAATTCAACTGGCAATTGAGAAATGAAAAAATTAAAAAAAGGTAAAAGGAACTTCAATGAAATTGGATAAGAACCCAGGATTGACACATGTAAAGGAGACAGAAAGAGAAGATTAATTGCAGGAGATAACTAGTGGGATGAGCTAAAGGAAACAAAGTAAAAATTGAAAACTGCACCTATAAAAAAAAAGCACTGAAGAGAAAAGAGTATAGCGCAGGAGAAACAGTATTTCATTTCAGGATGGACCAATGAATAGAAGCCAGAAAGAGAAGAATTATCAGAGGAGCCACAAATTGTGAAACAAGTGATAGTTAGAGAATTAGGGTATATGCACACAGTGAGTTTTTGCTGCGTTTTTTACCTGGGTTTTTACTGTGGCTTTATGCAAATATATGCTAATCTGTATCCATTTTTGGGCTTTCCAGCAAAACCAATGTGTTTAAGACAACTGCTATTTAGGGATGGGCGAACCCGAACTGTAAAGTTCTGGACCTGTGCTGAACACATAGTGCTTGGTCACAAGGTCTCTAACACGAGTTTTCATGGGAAAAGTGTGGTGCAGTACGGGGCCAGGGGCTGTAAAAAAAACCATAAAATTAATAATAAACATTATAATTATACTTACCTGTCCAGCGACGCATCCTCCCGTCTCGCTGTCGCGGCTTCTACTTCCGGGACCGCTCATTAACTTTTGGCCGTATTAATTGCACTCGGCAGTTTTCAGCTTTTTCCGGCAGTGTGCGGGTAGTTAATTCAGGGTTCACCCGCGTTCATAATCCGAGCTATGAACTCGGGTGAACTCTGACTGTCATAGTGGAAAACACTGGTGTAAAAAAAAAAGGTCAGTTTCTCATCCAGGAGAGTTGGACGAGTGACATCCGTTTTTTGCTCTGTTTTGCATCCAACTGCTATGCGAGTGTCCGACATTTTTCTCAGACATTTTATCACATCTGAGTGATGTCCGTATGCAATCCGACTTGCATTGGCGAGTCTCGAGCGTGAATCGCATTCTGTTGCAGCATGTTGCGATTAGTTTCTTGTCCATTATCCGGATGAGAAAAAAGCATTTGACAGTCGCCAATGTACTCTCGGATATAGAATAACATTGGTCTGACTAATGCAATAAAATCACGCACTGCAGTCATCCGAGTTTCACGCCAGTGTGTCCCTACCCTTACTGTCAGTATCAGCCTCCTTCTCGTTCTGCATAGACGCTTGTCTATGCAGAGCGATGTAGCAGAGCTGACATTGCTCTATCCATGTGGACTAAATCAGACTGAAGATTTTTTTTTAATAGAGATGGAGTCTCTAAAAGATTTTTGTTTTATCTATTATATAATCACGAATCGGAAAAGCGCCCCTTCACGCGCACTTTTCGATGTCGTCATGTGGATACGAATTTAACATTGGGCGCGAAGCGCCCAATGCTGCGCGAGCAATGGCCGCGAGGCCACTGCGAGTCGCTGGCCCAGGGCGAGCAATGGCCGCGAGGCCATTGCGAGTCGCTGCCTGAGCCGCAAATCTCTACCCGGGGACCATGGAACGGAGGCGGCACTGCCGCCTCCGCTCCCCGCTACCCACAATTCGCCCCCCCCCCCATGTCCGCACAGCCCGCCCCAGCAATGTCCGCACAGCTCGCCCCAGCAATGTCCGCACAGCCCGCCGCCCTATGTCCGCACAGCTCGCCGCCCTATGTCCGCACAGCCCGCCGCCCTATGTCCGCACAGCCCGCCGCCCTATGTCCGCACAGCCCGCCGCCCTATGTCCGCACAGCCCGCCCCAGCAATGTCCGCACAGCCCGCCGCCCTATGTCCGCACAGCCCGCCGCCCTATGTCCGCACAGCCCGCCGCCCTATGTCCGCACAGCCCGGCGCCCTATGTCCGCACAGCCCGCCGCCCTATGTCCGCACAGCCCGGCGCCCTATGTCCGCACAGCCCGGCGCCCTATGTCCGCACAGCCCGCCGCCCTATGTCCGCACAGCCCGCCGCCCTATGTCTGCACAGCCCGCCGCCCTATGTCCGCACAGCCCGCCGCCCTATGTTCGCACAGCCCGCCGCCCTATGTCCGCACAGCCCGCCGCCCTATGTCCGCACAGCCCGCCGCCCTATGTCCGCACAGCCCGCCGCCCTATGTCACGCACAGCCCGCCGCCCTATGTCCGCACAGCCCGCCGCCCTATGTCCGCACAGCCCGCCGCCCTATGTCCGCACAGCCCGGCGCCCTATGTCCGCACAGCCCGCCGCCCTATGTCCGCACAGCCCGCCGCCCTATGTCCGCACAGCCCGCCGCCCTATGTCGCACGCCCGCCGCCTATGTCCGCACGCCCGCCCCCAGTCCCTAACCTAACGCCGCTGTCACCTAAGGCCCTACACCCGAAGCCCCCGCCGTCCCCTAACCTAACGCCGCTGTCACCTAAGGCCCTACACCCGAAGCCCCCGCCGTCGCCTAACCTAACGTCCCGTCTTTCACTTACATGCCTTCAAGTCATCTGATCGTCCGTCCGGCCAGGCGTCCTCTTCCTCCTGCCCGGGGGTCTTCTCTCTTCCTTCCGCCATCTCCGCCTCTTCGTCCGGCCCCGGGGATCTTCTGTCTCTTTTCGCCAACTTCCGCTCGAGTCCTGCTTCCTTCCATTAACATAGATGGACGAAATCGCCATTTACCTCAATGAGATTGAGGCCCTTCGATTGGTCGCGGTATACTCCCCTCAGCCAATCAGAAGAGCCCCTCAAAACTGAGACGCAGTTCTCATTCAGGTCCGCCTTTTTTTTTTTTTTTTTAATTATTATTTTTATTTAATTATTTATTATTTTTTATTTATTTATTTTATTCTTTTTTAATTATTTTTAAATCATTATTTTTATTATTTAATTTATTTATTTTTTTTAAGTCAGACTGAGACGCAGTTCTCATTCCGGTCCGCCTTTTTTTTTTTTTTAATTATTATTTTTATTTAATTATTTATTATTTTTTATTATTTTTTTTTATTATTTTTTAATTATTTTTAAATCATTATTTTTATTATTTAATTTATTTATTTTTTTACTTGCGACTGTGAGACACAGTTCTCATTGCGGTCCGCCTTTTTTTTCCCCATTGACATACATTAGCGGTGTGTCGGCGATTTTATGGCCGTCCACTTGGTTCTATTTGTCGGCCCTAAAATCGCGGACACACCGCTAATGCATCTCTATGGCCAGTCAGCTCGATTTCGGATTGAACGCCGACCAATCAGAATTCGAGCTGTGACTGCCCATAGAGATGCATTAGCGGTGTGTCCGCGATTTTAGGGCCGACACATAGAACCAGGTGGCCGGCCATAAAATCGCCGACACACCGCTAATGTATGTCAATGGGAAAAAAAAGGCGGACCGCAATGAGAACTGTGTCTCACTGTCGCAAGTAAAAAAATAAATAAATTAAATAATAAAAATAATGATTTAAAAATAATTAAAAAATAATAAAAAAAATAATAAAAAATAATAAATAATTAAATAAAAATAATAATTAAAAAAAAAAAAAAAAAGGCGGACCTGAATGAGAACTTTGTCTCAGTCTGACTTAAAAAAAATAAATAAATTAAATAATAAAAATAATGATTTAAAAATAATTAAAAATTAATAAAAAAAAAAAAAAAAAATAATAAATAATTAAATAAAATTAATTTTTTTAAAGTCAGACTGAGACACAGTTCTCATTCCGGTCCGCCTTTTTTTTTTTTTTAAATTATTATTTTTATTTAATTATTTATTATTTTTTATTTATTTTTTTTATTAATTTTTAATTATTTTTAAATCATTATTTTTATTATTTAATTTATTTATTTTTTTTAAGTCAGACTGACACACAGTTCTCATTCCGGTCCGCCTTTTTTTTTTTTTGTTAATTATTATTTTTATTTAATTTTTTATTATTTTTTATTAATTTTTTTTATTAATTTTTAATTATTTTTAAATCATTATTTTTATTATTTAATTTATTTATTTTTTTTAAGTCAGACTGAGACGCGGTTCTCATTCCGGTCCGCCTTTTTTTTTTTTTAATTATTATTTTTATTTAATTATTTATTATTTTTTATTATTTTTTTTTATTATTTTTTAATTATTTTTAAATCATTATTTTTATTATTTAATTTATTTATTTTTTTACTTGCGACAGTGAGACACAGTTCTCATTGCGGTCCGCCTTTTTTTCCCATTGACATACATTAGCGGTGTGTCGGCGATTTTATGGCCGTCCACCTGGTTCTATTTCTCGGCCCTAAAATCGCGGACACACCGCTAATGTATCTCTATGGGCAGTCAGCTCGATTTCGGATTGAACGCCGACCAATTAGAATTCGAGCTGTGACTGCCCATAGAGATGCATTAGCGGTGTGTCCGCGATTTTAGGGCCGACACATAGAACCAGGTGGCCGGCCATAAAATCGCCGACACACTGCTAATGTATGTCAATGGGAAAAAAAAGGCGGACCGCAATGAGAACTGTGTCTCACTGTCGCAAGTAAAAAAATAAATTAATTAAATAATAAAAATAATGATTTAAAAATAATTAAAAAATAATAAAAAAAAATAATAAAAAATAATAAATAATTAAATAAAAATAATAATTAAAAAAAAAAAAAAGGCGGACCGGAATGAGAACCGCGTCTCAGTCTGACTTAAAAAAAATAAATAAATTAAATAATAAAAATAATGATTTAAAAATAATTAAAAATTAATAAAAAAAATTAATAAAAAATAATAAATAATTAAATAAAAATAATAATTAAAAAAAAAAAAAGGTGGACCGGAATGAGAACTGTGTCTCAGTCTGACTTAAAAAAAATAAATTAATTAAATAATAAAAATAATGATTTAAAAATAATTAAAAATTAATAAAAAATAATAAATAATTAAATAAAAATAATAATTAAAAAAAAAAAAAAAGGCGGACCAGAATGAGAACTGCGTCTCAGTCTGAGTTAAAAAAAAAAAAAAAATTAAATAATAAAAAAAATTATTTAAAAATAATTAAAAAATAATAAACAACAAAAAAAAAACAATAATAAATAATTAAATAAAAATAATAATTAAAAAAAAAAAAAAAAGGCGGACCTGAATGGAGACTCTTTGGAAAGAGTGTCCATTCAACGCCCAATCAGCACTTACGTTACGCCCCCCCCGCCATTTTGTGCTTTCAAACGCCCAATCAGCACTCACTTTACGCCCCCCCCGCCATTTTGTGGTTTCAAATTTCACAGACCAGTTTATAAGGCGCGAAATTTGAAAACACAAATCATTTCGCCTACCCGCTACCTCGAAGACGGACTGCCGGATACCGAGGCCGCAAGAAGACTCGCTTCTGGATTTACCGAAGCAAGCTTCAAGACGACCGCTACTACCCTACAGCTAAGATATCCTTTTAGAGCTAAAACCTTTCTTTTATTTTACCGCTCCCCAGCCCACACACTACCACTACCGCCGCCGCTCCCCAGCCCTCACAGCACCGCCGCCGCCGCCGCTCCCCAGCCCCCCGCCAATACCTACTCCGGGACCATGGAGCGAGTCGCTGCCTGAGCCGCAACTCGCGCCGCCATGTCCGCACACCCGCCGCCGCCATGTCCGCACACCCGCCGCCGCCGCCATGTCCGCACACCCGCCGCCGCCGCCATGTCCGCACACCCGCCGCCGCCACCGCCATGTCCGCACACCCGCCGCCGCCATGTCCGCACACCCGCCGCCGTCATGTCCGCACACCCGCCGCCGTCGCCGCCATGTCCGCACGCCCGCCGCCATGTCCGCCTACCCGCCGCCATGTCCGCCCACCCGCCGCCATGTCCGCCCACCCGCCGCCATGTCCGCCCACCCGCCGCCATGTCCGCCCACCCGCCGCCATGTCCGCACACCCGCCGCCATGTCCGCACACCCGCCGCCATGTCCGCACACCCGCCGCCGTCGCCGCCGCCATGTCCGCATACCCGCCGCCATGTCCGCACACCCGCCGCCATGTCCGCACACCCCGCCGCCGTCGCCGCCGCCATGTCCGCACACCCGCCGCCATGTCCGCACACCCGCCGCCGTCGCCGCCGCCATGTCCGCACACCCGCCGCCATGTCCGCACACCCGCCGCCATGTCCGCACACCCCGCCGCCATGTCCGCACACCCGCCGCCGTCGCCGCCGCCATGTCCGCATACCCGCCGCCATGTCCGCACACCCGTCGCCGCCGCCATGTCCGCACACCCGCCGCCATGTCCGCACACCCGCCGCCATGTCCGCACACCCGCCGCCATGTCCGCACACCCGCCGCCGCCATGTCCGCACACCCGCCGCCGCCGCCACGTCCGCCACACCCCGCCGCCGCCGCCATGTCCGCACACCCGCCGCCGCCGCCATGTCCGCACACCCGCCGCCGCCGCCATGTCCGCACACCCGCCGCCGCCGCCATGTCCGCACACCCGCTCCCGCCGCTGTCCCCTGCCCCTCTCGCTAAAGCCCTAAACCCTAACCCCCCCGCCGTCCCGTAACCTAACACCGCTGTCACCTAAGGCCCTACACCCGAAGCCCCCGCCGTCCCCTAACCTAACGCCGCTGTCACCTAAGGCCCTACACCCGAAGCCCCCGCCGTCCCCTAACCTAACGCCGCTGTCACCTAAGGCCCTACACCCGAAGCCCCCGCCGTCCCCTAACCTAACGTCGCTGTCACCTAAGGCCCTACACCCGAAGCCCCCGCCGTCCCCTAACCTAACGTCCCCGTCGATCACTTACATGCCTTCAAGTCATCTGATCGTCCGTCCGGCCAGGCGTCCTCTTCCTCCGGCCCCGGGGGTCTTCTCTCTTCTTTCCGCCATCTCCGCCTCTTCGTCCGGCCCCGGGGATCTTCTGTCTTCTTTTCGCTAACTTTCACCTCCGACGTCCTCTTCCTCTTCTGATTGGTCGCTGTATACTGCCCTCAGCCAATCAGAAGAGCCCCTCTTTTTTTATTATTTTTAAATTATTTTTAAATCATTTTTTTTATTATTTAATTTATTTATTTTTTTAAAGTCAGACTGCGACACAGTTCTCATTCCGGTCCGCCTTTTTTTTTTTTTATTATTATTTTTATTTAATTATTTATTATTTTTTATTAATTTTTTTTTATTATTTTTTAATTATTTTTAAATCATTATTTTTATTATTTAATTTATTTATTTTTTACTGCGAGTGAGACACAGTTCTCATTGTGGTCCGCCTTTTTTTTCCCATTGACATACATTAGCGGTGTGTCGGCGATTTTATGGCCGCCCACCTGGTTCTATTTCTCGGCCTTAACATCGCGGACACACCGCTAATGCATCTCTATGGGCAGTCAGCCCGATTTCGGATTGAACGCCGACCAATCAGAATTCGAGCTGACTGCCCATAGAGATGCATTAGCGGTGTGTCCGCGATTTTAGGGCCGACGAATAGAACCAGGTGGCCGGCCATAAAATCGCCGACACACCGGTAATGTATGTCAATGGGAAAAAAAAGGCGGACCGCAATGAGAACTGTCTCACTCGCAAGTAAAAAAATAAATAAATTAAATAATAAAAATAATGATTTAAAAATAATTTAAAAATAATAAAAAAATAAATAAAAAATAATAAATAATTAAATAAAAATAATAATTAAAAAAAAAAAAAAATTTAAAATAAAAAAATAATTTAATAATACAAAAAAAATTTAAAAATTAAAAAAAAAAAATACAAAAATAATTAAAAAAAAAAAATACTAATATTACTGTTAATAATAATGCTATTAATGGTAATATTTATGCTATTACTGGTAATATTTATGCTATTAATGGTAATAATTATGGTATTAATGGTAATAATTATGCTATTAATGGTAATAATTATGCTATTAATGCTAATAATTATTCTATTAATGGTAATAATTATTCTATTAATGGTAATATTTATGCTATTAATGCTAATAATTATGCTATTAATGCTAATAATTATGGTATTAATACTAATAATTATGCTATTAATGGTAATAATTATGCTATTAATGGTAATAATTATGCTATTAATGCTAATAATTATGGTATTAATACTAATAATTATGGTATTAATGCTAATTATGCTATTAATGCTAATTATGCTATTAATGCTAATTATGGTATTAATGGTAATATTTATGCTATTAATGCTACTATTATTGTTATTGATGATGGTATTGATGATGCTATTGATGATGGTTTTGATGATGGTTTTGATATTTATGGTATTGGTATTATGTATGCACATAATAATTATGCTATTAATGTTAATAATTATGCTATTAATGCTAATAATTATGCTATTAATGCTAATAATTATGCTATTAATGCTAATAATTATGGTATTAATGCTAATTATGCTATTAATGCTAATAATTATGGTATTAATGCTAATAATTATGCTATTAATGGTAATAATTATGGTATTAATGCTAATAATTATGCTATTAATGCTAATAATTATGGTATTAATGCCAATAATTATGGTATTAATGCCAATAATTATGCTATTAATGCTAATAATTATGGTATTAATGCTAATAATTATGGTATTAATGCTAATATTTATGGTATTAATGCAAATAATTATGGTATTAATGCTAATAATTATGCTATTAATGGTTATAATTATGCTTTTAATGCCAATAATAATGCTATTGCTAATATTGTTATTGATGATGCTATTGATGATGGTTTTGATATGTATGGTATTGGTATTATGTATGCACATAATAATTATGCTATTAATGTTAATAATTATGCTATTAATGCTAATAATTATGCTATTAATGGTAATTATGGTATTAATGCTAATAATTATGGTATTAATGATAATAATTATGCTATTAATGCTAATAATTATGCTATTAATGCTAATAATTATGGTATTAATGCAAATAATTATACTATTAATGGTAATAATTATGCTATTAATGCTAATAATTATGCTATTAATGCTAATAATTATGCTATTAATGGTAATATTTATGCTATTAATGCCAATAATTATGCTATTAATGCTAATAATTATGCTATTAATGGTAATATTTATGCTATTAATGCTTATAATTATGCTATTAATGCTAATAATAATGCTATTGCTAATATTATTGTTATTGATGATGCTATTGATGATGCTATTGATGATGCTATTGATGATGCTATTGATGATGCTATTGATGATGCTATTGATGATGGTTTTGATGATGGTTTTGATATTTATGGTATTGGTATTATGTATGCACATTTAATGTCCTTAAGTATTCAGTGACCTCTTACTATTATTGATATGAATGAGAAACATGTTTATATATTTGTAATACGTTGTAGGGTAAATTAAAGGACATACAAAACATGATATTTAAATATGTTCATTGTCTATCTGGAACTTATTATTTTCCTTAATAATTATTCTATACTTTTCAAGAATTCTTTTCTCCCAAAAAGCTTTTGTAAAAGCTCTTGCGTACCTATACATCTCCAAGCATAGTATTACCTTTGTATGTTCTAACATGACTTCAAAGGATACTAGCAAGGATGTTGGCGGGTACAAAGCCGCATGGATGCGTAAGACACGTGCTAAAGAAACTGAAGAAGAGCGACAATGTCGTTTGGATAAGTCTAAAGCTGAGTATAAGCAACGCATTGCAACGGAGTCGCTGGAACAAAAACAACTACGGTTGGGCAAAAATGCTCAGAAGCTACATCAACGGCGTCAAAAAAAAAAAGCGACACCACCAGTACATCACTCTGCTGATCAGACAGTAACTTCCTCAGTACAACAGTCTGCTGATCAAACTACAAGCTCACCTGTACAATACTCTGCTGATGTAACTCAGTGTGCTGATCAAATAGTAACCTCATCAGTACTACAGTCTGCTGATCCAACTGTAAGCTCACCAGTACTACAGTTTGCTCTAGCTCTTTCTAGCAGTTCACCGGATGAAAGGAAAAAAAAAGTCGGAACCGCAATGAGAACTGTCTCACTCGCAAGTAAAAAAATAAATAAATTAAATAATAAAAATAATGATTTAAAAATAATTTAAAAATAATAAAAAAATAAATAAAAAATAATAAATAATTAAATAAAAATAATAATTAAAAAAAAAAAAAATAAAAAAATAAAAAAATAATTTAATAATACAAAAAAAATTTAAAAATTAAAAAAAAAAAAATACAAAAATAATTAAAAAAAAAAATACTAATATTACTGTTAATAATAATGCTATTAATGGTAATATTTATGCTATTACTGGTAATATTTATGCTATTAATGGTAATAATTATGGTATTAATGGTAATAATTATGCTATTAATGGTAATAATTATGCTATTAATGCTAATAATTATTCTATTAATGGTAATAATTATTCTATTAATGGTAATAATTATTCTATTAATGGTAATATTTATGCTATTAATGCTAATAATTATGCTATTAATGCTAATAATTATGGTATTAATACTAATAATTATGCTATTAATGGTAATAATTATGCTATTAATGGTAATAATTATGCTATTAATGCTAATAATTATTCTATTAATGGTAATAATTATTCTATTAATGGTAATAATTATTCTATTAATGGTAATATTTATGCTATTAATGCTAATAATTATGCTATTAATGCTAATAATTATGGTATTAATACTAATAATTATGCTATTAATGGTAATAATTATGCTATTAATGGTAATAATTATGCTATTAATGCTAATAATTATGCTATTAATGCTAATAATTATGCTATTAATGCTAATAATTATGGTATTAATACTAATAATTATGGTATTAATGCTAATTATGCTATTAATGCTAATTATGCTATTAATGCTAATTATGGTATTAATGGTAATATTTATGCTATTAATGCTACTATTATTGTTATTGATGATGGTATTGATGATGCTATTGATGATGGTATTGATGATGGTTTTGATATTTATGGTATTGGTATTATGTATGCACATAATAATTATGCTATTAATGTTAATAATTATGCTATTAATGCTAATAATTATGCTATTAATGGTAATTATGCTATTAATGCTAATAATTATGGTATTAATGCTAATAATTATGCTATTAATGGTAATATTTATGCTATTAATGCTAATAATTATGCTATTAATGGTAATAATTATGCTATTAATGGTAATAATTATGCTATTAATGCCAATAATTATGGTATTAATGCCAATAATTATGGTATTAATGCTAATAATTATGGTATTAATGCTAATTATGCTATTAATGCTAATTATGCTATTAATGGTAATAATTATGGTATTATTGGTAATAATTATGGTATTAATGGTAATAATTATGCTATTAATGGTAATAATTATGCTATTAATGGTAATAATTATGGTATTAATGGTAATAATTATGCTATTAATGGTAATAATTATTCTATTAATGGTAATATTTATGCTATTAATGCTAATAATTATGCTATTAATGCTAATAATTATGATATTAATGCTAATTATGGTATTAATGCTAATTATGCTATTAATGCTAATTATGGTATTAATGGTAATATTTATGCTATTAATGGTAATAATTATGCTATTAATGCTACTATTATTGTTATTGATGATGCTATTGATGATGGTTTTGATGATGGTTTTGATGATGGTTTTGATGATGGTTTTGATGATGGTTTTGATATTTATGGTATTGGTATTATGTATGCACATAATAATTATGCTATTAATGTTAATAATTATGCTATTAATGCTAATAATATATGCTATTAATGGTAATTATGGTATTAATGCTATTAATTAATGTATTAATGCTAATAATTATGGAATTAATGCTAATAATTGCTATTAATGGTAATAATTTATGCTATTAATGGTAATAATTATGCTATTTAATATGCTATATAATTATGTATATTAATGCTAATTTATGTATGTATTAATGCTAATAAATGCTATTAATGCTAATTATGGTATTAATGGTAATATTTATGGTATTAATGGTAATAATTATGCTATTAATGCTACATAATTGTTATTGATAATGCTATGATAATGGTTTTGATGATGGTATTTGATGATTTATGATGATGGTTTTGATGATGGTTTTGATAGATGGTTTTGATATTATGTATTGGTATTAGTATTAATGTATGCAAAATAATTATGCTATTAATGTTATATTAATTATGCTATTAATGCTAATAATTATGCTATTAAATGGTAATATAATAGTAATTAATGCTAAATTATTAATTGTATAATTATATTGATGTATTAATGCTAATAATTGCTATTAATATTAATATTTATGCTATTATAATGGTAATAATTATGTATTAATGGTAATAATTATGCTATTAATGCCAATAATTATGGTATTATATGCCAATAATTATGTATTAATGCTAATAATTATGGTATAAATGCTAATAATTTATGGTATTAATGCTAATAATTATGGTATTAATGCTAATTATGGTATTAATGTTAATTATGCTATTAATGGTAATTATGCTATTAATGGTAATAATTATGGTATTTATGGTAATAATTATGGTATATATGGTAATAATTATGTATTATGGTAATAATTATGCTATTAATGCTAATAATTATGCTATTAATGCTAATAATTATGGTATTAATGCTAATAATTATGCTATTAATGCTAATAATAATGCTATTGCTAATATATTATTGTTATTGATGATGCTATTGATGATGCTATTGATGATGGTTTTTTGATTGATGAGATTTGATGATGGTTTTGATGATGGTTTTGATGATGGTTTTGATGATGGTTTTGATATTTATGGTATTGTATTATGTATGCACATAATAATTATGCTATTAATGTTAATAATTATGCTATTAATGCTAATAATTATGGTATTAATGCTAAATAAATTATGCTATTAATGTAATATTTATGCTATTAATGGTAATAATTATGCTATTAATGGTAATAATTATGCTATTAATGCAATAATTATGCTATTAATGCCAATAATTAATGGTAATTAATTTAATAATTATGCTATTAATGCTAATAATTATGCTATTAATGATAATAATTATGGTATTAATGCTAATATATGCATAATGTTAAATATGTATGCAATTTTGTTATTGAGATGTATTGAGATGCTATGTGATGTTATTGATATGGTTTGATGAGTATTGTGATTATTGAGATGGTTGATGATGGTTTGATATTTATGGTATTGTATTATGTATGCCATATAATTATGCTATAATTAATAATTATGCATTAATGTTATAATTTGCATAGTAATAATTTGCTATTATGGTATTTATCTATTAATCTAATAATTATGTATAATGTAATATTATGGTATTATGCTGTAATTATGCATAATGGTAATATTTATGCTATAATGCTATAATTAGCTATTAATGGTAAATTATCATATGGTAATAATTATGATTAATGCATAATTATGTATTAATGCAATAATTATGTATTAATGCTAATAATATGTATATAATGCTAATTATGGTATTAATGGTAATAATTATGCTATTAATGCTAATAATAATGCTATTGCTAATATTATTGTTATTGATGATGCTATTGATGATGCTATTGATGATGCTATTGATGATATTGATGATGGTTTTGATGATGCTATTGATGATGGTTTTGATGATGGTTTTGATGATGGTTGAATTTATGGTATTGGTATTATGTATGCACATAATAATTATGTTATTAATGTTAATAATTATGCTATTAATCTAATATATGGTAATAATGCTAAAATATGCTATTAATGATAATTATGTATTAATGCTAATAATTATGGTATTAATGCTAATAATTATGGTATTAATGCTAATAATTATGCTATTAATGGTAATAATTATGCTATAATGCTAATAATTATGCTATTAATGTAATAATATGTATAATGCAATAATATCTATTAATGCTAATAATAATGCTATTGCTAAATTATGTTATTAGATGTATTGATGATGCTATTGATATGTATTGATGATGTTTATGATGATGAATGTATGATGAGTTTTGATATGGTTTGAGATTATGGTATTATGCACATAATAATTATGCTTAATAATATAGATGTAATATTTGCTATTAATGCTAATTTAGCTATTAATGATATATGTATAAACTAAATTGTATTATGAATAATATGTTTATGTAATAAATTGCTATTATGGTAAATTATGTACTATAATATGTATAATGAATAATTATGCATATTAATGTAATAATTATGCTATTAATGCAATAATTATGTATTAATGCCTAATAATTATGGTATTAATGCTAATAATAGTATTATGCTAATAATTAATGGATATTTCTAAGCTAATAATCTATTGCTAAAATTATTGTAGATATCTATTAAGCATTATATAAGATATGTGATTATGTATTGTATGTTTATATGAGTAATTTGATATAGGTATTTTTATGCACAATAATTATGTTATTAATGTAATAATTATGCTATTAATGCTAATAATATGTATAATGCTAATAATAGCTATAATGCAATATGTTTATGCTAATTACTATTAAGCAATAATTATGGGATTAATGCTAATAATTATGCTATTAATGGTAATAATATGGTAAATAATGCTAATAATTATTATTAATGCAATTATGGTGTAATGCCAATTATATGTATTAATGCTAATAATATGTATAATGTAAAATTATGGTATTAATGCTACATATTATTATTGCTAAATATATGATTAATGCTATATAAATGCTAATAATTATGCTATTAAATGTTATAATTATGCTTTAATGCCAATAATAATGCTATTGCTAAATTGTTATTGATGATGCTATTGATGATGGTTTTGATATTATGGTATGTATTATGTATGCACATAATAATTATGCTATTAATGTTAATAATTATGCTATTAATGCTAATAATTATGCTATTAATGTAATTATGGTATTAATGCTAATAATTATGGTATTAATGATAATAATTATGCTATTAATGCTAAAATTATGGTATTAATGCAAATAATTAATGCTATTAATGCTAATAATTATGCTATTAATGCTAATAATTATGCTATTAATGCTAATAATTATGCTATTAATGCTAATAATTATGCTATTAATGCAATAATTATGCTATTAATGCTAATATTTATGCTATTAATGTAATATTTATGCTATTAATGCTTATAATTATGCTATTAATGCTAATATTTATGCTATATGCTTATATTATTGTATAATGCTATTAATGCATGCTATTTGATGATTGCTATTGATGATGCTATTGATGATGCTATGATGATGGTTTGATGATGGTTTTGATATTTATGGTATTGGTATTATGTATGCACATTTAATGTCCTTAAGTATTCAGTGACCTCTTACTATTATTGATATGAATGAGAAACATGTTTATATATTTGTAATACGTTGTAGGGTAAATTAAAGGACATACAAAACATGATATTTAAATATGTTCATTGTCTATCTGGAACTTATTATTTTCCTTAATAATTATTCTATACTTTTCAAGAATTCTTTTCTCCCAAAAAGCTTTTGTAAAAGCTCTTGCGTACCTATACATCTCCAAGCATAGTATTACCTTTGTATGTTCTAACATGACTTCAAAGGATACTAGCAAGGATGTTGGCGGGTACAAAGCCGCATGGATGCGTAAGACACGTGCTAAAGAAACTGAAGAAGAGCGACAATGTCGTTTGGATAAGTCTAAAGCTGAGTATAAGCAACGCATTGCAACGGAGTCGCTGGAACAAAAACAACTACGGTTGGGCAAAAATGCTCAGAAGCTACATCAACGGCGTCAAAAAAAAAAAGCGACACCACCAGTACATCACTCTGCTGATCAGACAGTAACTTCCTCAGTACAACAGTCTGCTGATCAAACTACAAGCTCACCTGTACAATACTCTGCTGATGTAACTCAGTGTGCTGATCAAATAGTAACCTCATCAGTACTACAGTCTGCTGATCCAACTGTAAGCTCACCAGTACTACAGTTTGCTCTAGCTCTTTCTAGCAGTTCACCGGATGAAAGGAGCACAATTCCTCAAGTTTCATCACCGCGTAAAGCAACAGCAAAGCGTAAACATTGTGCTGAGGAGACGTCACGCACAAAACGTTTTCGCCTTGAACAACAACAAACTCTTTTGGAGGCACAAATTGCTCAGGAGTCTTCACTATCCAAACAGAGCCGCTTACGTAAAAGTGGTGCCTCCCGTCGTCAACACCGCAAAAAGACGTCTTCTACTGTTACACAAGTGGATCCTGACTCTTTTTCTGCTTTATTACTTCAACGTCTCATCTATGTCGGTTTGCAGAAAGAAAATCGTATTTACCTACCTACACCTCCCTCTTCATATCCACCTGGATTTACAGATAGTGATTTTGGCATTGTGGAACATACCTGTGGCTCTATGATATTCATATGTAAGCATTGTGAAGCTCGACATTTCATGGATGAGATGCCATCGGATAAACAGTATACTCTCTGTTGTCACAAGGGGAAGGTCAAGGTTCCGTTACCTCAGTATCCAGAGATGTTGGAATGTATTCTTAAAGGTCAGAGTCCATACAGTCGGAATATGATGGATAACATCAGAAGTATTAATAGTTCATTTGGTTTTGCTTCTATGGGTGCAAGTATTGCTCCCCCACCTGGACATGGCCCTTATTGTTTCCGGATTCATGGCCAAATTTATCACCGTACTGGAACACTACATCCTGCTCCAGATCAAGCTCCTGCTTATGCCCAACTCTACATTTTAGATACTGCCACTGCTAATGACCAACGTTTACAGTGTGATGAAAATAAGAAATGTCATCCTAAATTGATGCGGCTCATTGCTAACTTATTAGATCGCATTAATCCTTTTGTTTCCGCATACAAAATGTTACGTTTTGTTGAACAAGAGGAACAGGAGAAGGCAATTGAAAATGGTACTGTCATGCCTAATATCATCATGGCTCTTAAACAGGATCGAGAACAAGACCCAAGACGTTATAATAAGCCAATTGTTAATGAAGTTGCTGTGGTCTTTGAAAATGCTGATGGAGAGCCGCCTTTCAATAGAGACATTTTAATTCATCTGAAACCTGACCCAAACAATCCTTTAGCTCCAAAAACACAGCAAGTTAGTATTCTCCACAGTAATTTGGATGCTTTATTGTATCCGTTATTTTTTCCGCATGGTGAACAAGGCTGGCATGAGGGACTGAAGCATCAAGGTGAAAATCCACGGAGAATTACACAATTGCAGTATTACTGTTATTTGCTATCTGTACGTCCTGGGTTCAATCCTATTTTAAATGGTGGAAAACTAACGCAACAGTATTTAGTAGATGCGTATATAAAAATTGAGGCTAATCGCTTAAATTTTATACGTCAACATCAAAAAGACTTAAAAGTGGAAGACTATTGCGTACTACAGGAACATCTGCAAAGAAAATCTTTTGAAAAAGGAATTCCTATTGGCAAGACGGTCATTTTACCATCGTCATTTGAAGGCAGTCCCAGAAACATGCAGCAGAGGTATCAAGATGCCATGGCTATTGTTACAAAATTTGGACGGCCAGATCTTTTTATAACAATGACCTGTAATCCCAAATGGAGCGAGATTATCCATAATTTAGAACCATGGCAGAGGGTGGAACACAGACCGGATTTAGTCGCCCGTGTCTTCAAAATAAAATTAGAAGCCCTATTAAAAGATATAAACAGTGGATTATTTGGCAAGATTTGTGCAATGATTCATGTAATAGAATTCCAAAAGCGAGGACTACCACATGCTCACATTTTGGTTATTCTGGATAGCAATTCCAAATTACGCACTGAGGTAGATGTCGATCGTACTGTTTGGGCAGAAATTCCTGACCCATCCGAGTATCCTGTGCTCCATCAAATTGTGATGCAACATATGATTCATGGACCCTGTGGACAATTGAACCCCAATTCTCCATGTATGGATATTGGAAAGTGTAAAAAAGGATTCCCAAAAGATTTCCAACCAAAAACTGTAATACCACACGATGCCTACCCAACTTATCAACGCAATGCAGGACCTTCATTTACACAACGTTCTCACATGGTTGATAATTCTTGGGTTGTTCCCTATAACCCTTTCTTACTATTAAAGTATAAGTGTCATATAAATGTGGAAATCTGTGCATCCATTCAAAGTGTCAAGTATCTATTCAAATATGTTTACAAGGGGCATGATAAAGCCAATCTGGAAATTTCTCAAACAAACATACAACATGATGAACCTCACCAATTTATGGACTCAAGATACGTCAGTGCACCGGAGGCAGCTTGGAGAATTTTTGCCTATCCAATGCATAAACAATCACACAGCATTGTTCGCCTTGCCGTACATCTGCCACAGTCACAACCCCTTTATTTTCATGAAGATGCTTCTGTTGAGAACATTGCTGCCATGACACATAAAAAATCAACTCTTATGGCCTACTTTGAACTGAATGAGAATGACCCACGTGCTCATGAATACTTCTACCGCCAAATTCCTGAGCACTATGTCTGGAAAGCTGGTGCATGGGAAATTAGGCAGAAACGTGGAACAACAGTCATTGGAAGAATGTATACGGTCAGTATGAAAGATGAAGAACGCTACTATTTACGGTTGTTGTTACTACATGTAAAAGGAGCAACAAGTTTTGAGCACATTAAGACCGTTAATGAAGTCGAGTACCCAACTTTTAAACAGGCAGCAATAGCCCTTGGATTACTTTTGGATGACAGTGTTTGGCGAAATACCTTACTGGATGGCTGTGTTCTAAACATGCCTGCACAGCTTCGGGATATGTTTGCTTACATATGTATCTTTGGTCCTCCTGCTCATCCATTGGAGTTGTGGCAAGAATTTAAAAAAGATTTTATTGAAGACTACTGCCGTGCATATCACCCTAACAATGAGGACTGTGAGCATTGTGAAGGCTATGCAATGACAGATGTTCAAAATGTGTTAAAATTTCATGGCAAAAGCTTTACGGATTTTAATCTACCACGCCCAAAAGAAAACAACAACTACAACCACAATACGACAAAGAGGAGGAGTTTAGAAGAGCCCAAGAAATGAAAGAAACTTTAAATCAACAACAACTTCTGGCCTATAATGCCATAAATGAAGCATTACAGGATACAAGTCAGCAAGCTAAGTGCTTTTTCATTGATGGCCCAGGTGGCAGTGGGAAAACATATTTGTATGATTTGTTAATTCGTCAAATAAGAGGAGAAGGAGAAACTGTGTCACCTGCTGCCAGTACTGGGATTGCAGCCAACTTATTGGAAGGAGGAAGAACCATCCATTCACTTTACGGGATACCTATTCCAATTAATGAAACGTCTGTGTCAAGAATCAAAAATGATACTGATGCTGCACACCATTTGAAGAGTACTAAACTTTTTATTATTGATGAATCCACTATGCTATCCAAATTTGCACTGCATGTCATTGACCAACTATTAAAGGATGTTATGACCAAAGATATCTCGAAGAAAAATAAAACACCCTTTGGAGGGAAAGTCATTGTTCTGGGAGGAGACTTTCGTCAGTGTCTTCCTATTATTCCTCATGGAACACGAACTGATATCGTAGAGAGCTGCATTAAATATTCCAGACAAAGGCAGATTTTCACTCAATTGCCACTACTTGACAACATGCGCTCTGTTGATCCAGAATACAGCAATTGGATACTTCAGCTGGGAAATGGACAATTGACCAATTCTTATAACCTTGGAGATGATGTTATAGAAATCCCTGAAGATATGATTTGCACAGGTTCACTAATATTTGACATTTTTGGTGAAAACATTGTAATTGATGTCAATGACAATGAAAGCATTCATACAGCAGCATCACATGCCATTCTTTGCCCCAAAAATGATGATGTGGATCAGGTCAACTCTAAGATCATGGATTGCATTGCTGGAGAGTATACAGAATACATTAGTGATGATTCCATTGATCCGGACGAGACAGAGGACCCAGAGCAATACCCTGTTGAATTTTTAAATTCACTTACACCCACGGGGATGCCATCTCATCGTCTGAAATTAAAAAATTGGCACCATTGTAATGCTTTTGAGGAACTTCAACAGCAGAAAAGGTCTTTGCAATGGGACTCGCTTAATTGTCACCGGTTTGTTTGCCAACATGATTCGAGCAAGAGTCATTACTGGGTCTGCTGGAGGAAATGTGGTTTTCATTCCCAGGATTGATTTGTGCCCATCAGAAACCGGCTTGCCTTTTAAGTTAAGACGTCGCCAATTTCCTCTGAAGCCAGCTTTTGCCATGACAATAAACAAATCCCAAGGACAAACACTTGAGAAAGTAGGCATTTTTTTGCCAGAACCTGTTTTTGGACATGGACAATTGTATGTGGCTTTTTCAAGAGTGAGAAGACGATCCAATGTAAAAGTGAAAGTGGTGGACACTCCAATCCAAGGAAAATTGCTGCCTAACAGTGACAAAGTTTTTACCAAAAATATTGTCTACAAGAATATTTTGCACTGAACTCTTCCCTATGACTATTCTTCTGTTTATTTATCTTTTGAAAAAAAAAAAAAAAAAAAAATTTTACTGTTTTACATTTTATTCTTTTATATACTGATTTCTACTATATTTTTGTGAACACACATTTAAAATAATATGAGAGATGTGTATCATCCACATTTCTACAGTGGGTGATAGAAACCACTATTTCAAGCTCCAGCACTATATGTGCTGAGAGATTTCATTGTCACTCTTTACAGGGAGAGGTTTTTGTGAACAGCTAAGAGACGGGTGGGATGGCTGTTCACACACATCTCATTAGCAAGGTGTGTTCCACATGTTTAGATAGATAGGGACAAACATAAATTATTAATTAGATTGTACCACACCATTTTTCTTAGATTTTTTCACTTTGTTGAGGAATATACTAAATGATAATAATTGATCATGAAGGACTCACCAACAACATACTTGCTGTAATTTTCATAATTGCATATATGTAATTTGTACTTAACTTGCGGTTTGTGCAGACAACATAGTTGCAGCAGTGTCATCCACATCAACTGCAGTCACCTGTGGTTAGTTAGTCGATGCATCTTATGCACCTGCTGAAGCTACGTTAACTCCATTTACCGTAGGTTAACTACAAGTTTTTTTGTTATTGCATGGATATTGCTGCAAGTCTGTAGCTGGTAACTCCTTTTGTATCAATTTACAAAATTTTATTATTTACATCACAATCCTCAAAAAATCTAAGAAAAATTCAGGTATAAAAAATATTTAAATTATATCAATTCGGATTTAGTTAGATTAGGACTCACCAGGCGTAAGGGCATCTTGACGCGATTGGTGGGCTGACACAAACTGGCTGATACACCTATTACTGTTAATTCATCAATTTTAATGATTGATGCATTAAGAAGTATTGCTACTTTGTGTTCTAAGACCCTTACAACATAATTATTCAATTTTCCTTATATGATATCAACAATACAAATATATATAGTTGCTGTAAAGATGTCATTGGAATAATTGGATTATTTAAAAATCTTTAAAAAAACAATAAACATATTCTAGACAACCAATGCATTTGCATTAGTCTAACAGCTATAACTACTATAATCAAATTAACGTACGTTCTAGAATCCCGATGCATTTGCATCGGGCTCACAGCTAGTTTCTAATAAAAATATTTTTTCTCTGTGTTGTGGTTTTTTAATTTTTACTAGAAATTCATGATGGTCATGTCTAATATTAGCATGAATTTTGGGCTTAGGGCCAGCTGATAATTCATAGCTGGCCCTAACCTCATTATTACTCAGTGAGCCACCTGGCACCAGGGCCGCTGGAAGAGTTGGATACAGCGCCAGAAGATGGCACTTCTGTGAACGTGCCATTTTCTGGGGTGGCTGTAGACTGCAATTCGCAGTGAGGGACCCAGAAAGCATGGGCCACCCTGCGCTGCGGATTCCAGCCCCCAACTGCCTAGTTGTACCTGTAACTCAAAAATAGGGCAAAGCCCACATCATTTTATAAAATTATTTAATGAAATTCATGAAATAATTAAAAAAAGGACTGCCATATATTTTTGTCCCCAGTAAGGTACAAATAGGCAGCTGGGGGTAGGGGGCAGTCCGTACCTTCCTGCTGTACTTGGCTGTCATACAAAAATATGGCGAAGCCCACGTCAATTTTTTTTATACTAATTCATTAAAAAATAAAATAATTATGCCACCTGAGCTGTCCTCGGGTGATTTCAGTGTCTCCCCGGTTACAATACCGCAGATCGTGCTCCTTACGCCAATTACATACTGAGCTGTCAGAAGATTGCACCAAAAAGCATGAAATCGGTCGCAAAAACTGTGGGAAAAACGTTGCGGTTTTTGTATTTTTGTTGGCCCAGGGGATGAAAATGAACACCTTGGGCACAGTGCATGCAGTTTCTTATTTTTCAATTGGTCTAAACATCCTGGTTGTGCTTTCTTATAATTAATTTTAATCCATTTTAGGCCTTTAACTCCTTCACCATCTTGCATAATATTAGAGAACCAAGAGTTGAAAAGGCAAATTGTTTTTATTTAATGATCAAAATTTGAAGGATAAAAAAGGAACCAAAAAACAAGGGGACACTTGACAATAGTTTACAGGGATGCTTACATAAGCATTGTGTACAGACTGTAATAAATTACATTGTACATTAAAGCAATAAAGGGTACACAGCTATGTACCATACAAAGCCTGGGCAAACAACTTACAGTGTAGCACAACAATGTGTCACAAAGCCCCCAACACAAAATTGATGTTTAGGATAAACACCATCTTGGACATACTAGTACATCCAAGGTCGCCTCCCTCCCTTTGATACAAGTTCATGCGCTGAGCTTGCATCATTCCCTTTTGCCTCTGTTAACCCACTGTTAAGCACTGACAGCACGATCAAAAGCAGCACAGTGGGGATTGCATTATTTCCTACCAACATTGGTGATGCGGTCACAATATGCTGCCATGACAGCCACGTTTCCTGTGAGGACCATGGATGCTGTCATGACTCAGTTCCTGTGGATGCCCGGTGAGTGCCTGCATCCACAAAATGTTATCAATTTTGCTGTTCATACCCGTGGAACATCAGGGCTGTGAACAGCAGGAGCAATCAGACCCAATGGGGTAAACTGAAATAAAGTAAAAGTGAAAACATTTTTAAAATATATGGTATTTGAAAAAATGAAAAAACAGCACCAAATTACAGTGATGTGGTTTTCTTTATTGCCCAGTGGCGTGGCAACATTTCCAAAACGTTGCCACGCCACTGGGCAATAAAGAAGTCCACATCACTGTAATTTAGTGCTGTATTTTCATTTTTTCAAATATCATAAAAGGACACTTAGTGGGTGTTTGGGAAAGCGTCCACTAATGTAAGGTAATTTTTTGGAGTCAATGCAGAAAATGGGAGCCATGATTAAGACCTGAGTGCGTCGAAACACGTTGGCCTGTTTGTACACTTGTACTGCCTATTATATGGATGTTATTTATTATTTAATAAAAGAAGAAAAATACTGGAACCGTCCTGCTGGAATTTCTTCTCCTAATTTTTTGGAGTGTTCCTCCTATTTTTACTATAAACAAAATATGATATATATATAAACATAAAAGTTCAAATCCCCCCTCCTTTGCCCCATTAAAATAAAAACTATTCTAAATTACACATGTATGATATCATCGCTTTCACAGCGATCAATAAATGCAATATTAGGCGATCAAAACATTGTATCTACCCAAAAATGCTGTCTTTAGAAATGTCAGCTCAAGATGCAAAGAAATAAACTTCCACACTGCCCTAGATCCCAACAAATGAGAATGCTATGGGTCATGGAAAATGGCGTCAAAGTGCAATTCTCTTTAATAAAAAAAATACTTCTGAATTTTTTTACACCACTTAGATAAAAGTAAAAGTATTCATTTTTGGTATCTACATACTTGTATTGACCCAAAGCATCATAGTGACACATCAGTTTTACCTTATCGTGAACATGTTGCATCCTGGGAGTAGGTACTGACTCATAAAGACAATTGGTAGTTGAATGGTTAACAGTCAGGGTCCAAACCAAGTGAGGTGGCTCTCAAAACAAATGACAAAATTAGTAGACTATGAAAAGTTCAGGAATATAGCCACATTCAAAACCATGGGAATAAAACCAATTACAGAAGCAGCAGGTAATACTTATATAAACAGTCCTGGCTCATCCAAAAAATGATATAACAACAGAATACTAGTGGTAAACATACCAGGTCAGGTGTCGGATGTTAATTAAAATGCATCACAACTATAAATTAAATAACTGGCAAAGGAAGGGTGTTGTATTAAATATTGGGACCCATCAACCTTCATTGCCTATCAAATCTGTCCTGCCATCGCTTTGTTTACCAGCTCCAGCTATTGATTAGACAACAGGCCTTAATATACACTAGTTAAAGTAAATATTGAACATCTCACTTATTTTCTAACTGAATATATTACTGTGTTTGATGCTGTTGACATGTGTGGCACCCCTGAGGGATAAGTCACCACAGTGGTACTTCATCTAAGCCAGAGGTGTGGTACTCCCAGGTAAGGAGGGGGCACTACCTGGTACCCACACACCCGCATACAACACCAACCCACTCCAGGCCATGGGATCTGGGTGGACCTTATTGAGGGAGGGCCCGATTTCAGGCTGGAAGAGGGAGTAGGTAGAGTGGGTGGTTGTAAGCAAGCAGAAAAGAAGAGAGAAGAGTCGGGAGAGGGGTCCTAGGGGGTAGTGGGGGACCCACCCGTAGTGCTCCGAATCCATGCCGGCCAGTGTCGGGTGGAGGGACAAAGTTGCAGAGGGGACCGGCCCTGAACTAGGAGAAGGAATTCACGAAAAAGAAAAAACTTTAAAGTCCGGCACCAAAAGTTCTTAATTCCAAAAAACTTTCTTTATTAACTTACAGCATAAAAAGCATGGAAAATCGAGGTTATAGTATAGTCCGATTAAGTGCAAGCTATTCCGAGCACTAGTTTACATGTTTCGAGGCTAACAAGCCTCTTAGTCATAAACTCAAGGACTTCATGCCTCATCTAGGAATCTGGAGGCTGCTGTAACTGCATGTTCAGCAGCCGCATCTGCACACATTCGCTGAAAAGGCGGCCACATAGGGCCAGGGGATGGAAAGGACATCGCCCAAGAGGGCCTGAGGCTGCTGGCTTGTGACACTGTGTGTGAAGCACAGGGCAGGAGGGCAAGAGCCTGCGCAGCAAGATGATCCGGGAAGTTACACAAGAAGGGGGTTCCAGTAAAGTGCACCCAATTTTATTGGGAATTGGCTGCCTGTTGTAACCTGGAGAACTGTGAGTAAAGTGTGGAAACAGCACCCTGCTGTGTCCTAAAATTATTTCCTGTGCCTTCAGGCTTGCACAGTCACCACCACCACCATCCAATAGGTTCTACTTCTGACCTTGGGCTTTGCTCCACCCATGGGGAACTGTACAATGTTTGCTGTGTAACTAACTGCCCCAGTGATCCTAAACCGCAGCGTCAGTCATTCCTTGCCAAATAACGTAGGTGGCATCACAACTCAAACCCTTATACATATCCTCCATTTTATGACACGGCCAGGGCCACTGAGGCGGGTTACAGGCCTTTGACCTCCACAAAGAACTGTCCGGCCCAGTTTTGAGTACCCCATGGCCCTGGCGGGCCTGTCAACTTGGCGTCACGAACAGTATGTACCAACCTGGTAAACTGGGACTTTTGCACCCAGAGACTGAGCCATAAGACTGTATAATGGCTCCCCCCATAAAGAACAAGCGCAATGTGTATACAAGGGGGAGTGGTGCAGCCTCCCATCATGGGCTGGGTTGCCAAACAGCACCAAAAGCCGTACTTGTCTACTGCAAAGACTATAATGTTGAAGGACTTGTCCGTTGGCTGGGTGATCCACCTCCTTGTGTGGTCGACAGAGGAAGGAAGAGGAGCTGCCCACGAAAGGGAGAGGGTGATGAGAGCACTGAGGAGAGCATGACAGAGTGTGCTGCAGGGGAACCAGCTACGGCGTGGAAACAGTGGACTCCTCCAGCTGTCTAGAGGAGGACCCGGACCTGGTTCCCTCGGTGGATCTAGAGTTCTTAGGAGGAAAGATGCTGAAGCTAGGTCAGGAGCTGAGCCAGGCCCAGGTGGACGCTGTGGAGAGATGGAAAGTGACCCTTCTGGGAATGATGTCCCAGCAGTAGCCGGCCTTGCAACCGGCATCCCTGACCCTACAGGAGGAGGAAGAAGAACCTAGCACCAGAGAGACAACAGTAGCAGGTACTGATACTGCCCCAATAGCTGAAGACACTCTGGTTATGTCCCTAAACCCCCCGACAGTCCTTGAATCCGGCCGGGTGTGAAGAAACCTGGATTGGGACTGAACTGTAGACCTCGGGGATAGGCTGATGGTCCCATTAGAGCCCGAGCCAACACCCCAGGAGGTCAATGTAGAGAAAGTCAGTTTCCGTTGGATGAACTGGGGAGAAGAGTTGATGGCATTTCCTGGTGAAGCCCAGGTGGGGAAGTCCCAGGTAGAGACTATAGGCAAGGGGGAATACCGCCGACAGCAAGGAGTCAAGTGGGAGGCAGAGGAGAAAAGGTGACAGGCCAAGTGGAGAGCATTTTAAAAGAAAAGAGCAGAACCTGCCAGGCTGGGGCCATTAACCAAGACATACGGAAGCAAGGTACGGTGGCCCGCTTCAACCTAGAGAAGGGTTGAGGCTTGATTAGGAAACCCAGCATGCTTAATGAACTCTTTGTGAACCATGATGTAGAGTCTAACCTGCATAACCTGTACCCTGGGGACAGTGTGACTTATACCCGACATGGGGGCAAACAAGGGTGGTATGCCCTAAATTTGAAAAGAAAGACCAAGAAAGTGCTTCCCCTATTACCAGTGGATATGGAGCCAATAAGCCCAGCAGTTTCGGCCCCAACTGCAGCAGCAAGCCCAGCGGTTTTGGCCCCAGATACAGCAACAAGCCCAGCAGTTTCGGCCCCGACTGCAGCACTCACTCAGGTTGTGCCACTAAGTGTGGAGCTTGAAAAAGAACTTCCCCGACAAGGAGGTGGTTTCAGGCCTAATGAACTCCCCTTGAAGCAGAAGAAATGAGTCATTGAGTACATTTGTATAATAGTTAGTTCACCTGGTTAGGTGGTTAATGTATGCTGATGTAAGTTAAAGTGATCGTTAGTTAGAATGAGTGCCCGGTAACAAATAGACAATATGGTCATGGACTGAGAGTGATCAGAACTCTTTTCGTAAATAGTTTGCATTCAATGTGCTCCTTATTACGCTTTGGCCAGCAGAGTGGGTGCACTTTGAACACTTAGCATTGACCAAGAACCAAAACCGTCTGGCGTGGCCGAAAAGTGGTCACATGAGGTGACCAGCGATGCCCTGTAGCCACGACCAGGGCCACTGTTGGGAGTTTGAGATGGGTTCCCCATATTGCACTAGATAACACCCTGACTAGATGACCCTAGCTTACCTGGTTGAAAAGTTTTTCGGATTTATGTAGAATTTTTGCACTTTTATACATATTAAAATAGTATTTTGCTATGTAACATTGAAGTGAAAATTGAAAGAAAGAAAGAAAGAAAGAGAGAAGAAAGAAAGAAAGAAAGAAAGAAAGAAAGAAAGAAAGAAAGAAAGAAAGAAAGAAAGAAAGAAAGAAAGAAAGCTACTTGTTTTACTGTTTTACATGTTGAAATGCATTTCAGAAAAAAATTGCATTCTTTAACACCTGTTTTAGGATACCGTCACACCTGGCCATATCGTCGCTGATTACATAGGCGTCGCAGGGGCGTGACCTATAGCCAGCGACAGCACCGCTGCGTCGCCTAGTGTAAAGAGGCGATGTCAGCGCTAATAATCACTGGTGAGTGGTCGCCTGGTTTCCCAGCAGTGCTCTGAAACCAGGCGAGCACTCTGGGGCGATGTGTACACATCACCCCATGTAACATGCTGATCGGAGATGTTACAGGCGATGGGAGCCATAGGCTCCCATGTTACAGCATCGCCCCTGGGGTTTGTAGACACCCCTGTGGCGATGCCGCCTGTAACATCGCCGATGCGTCGCCGGAGGTATCGCTGCGCCGATATTGCCAAGTGTGATGGTACCCTTACTCTGATCCAGCCTGTGGACGTGCTGTGTTTTATGAGGGGGGGGTTATGTGGCACCCTTGAGGGTTCAGTTGCCACAGAGATACTGCATCTTAGCCATTATCTCCCGGGTAAGGAGGGGACACACCCAGTACCCACACACAAACTGGGCAGACTCTATTGAGGGAGGGCCCAATTCAGGCTGGAAGAGGGAGTGGGGGAGGGTGAAAGCAAGAGTAGGAAAAAAAAGAGAGAAGAGTCGGGAGAGTGATCCTAGGGGATACGGGTAGTGGAAGCCTACTCATAGTGCTCCGAATCTATGCAGGCCAGGGTCAGATGGAGAGACCTGATCACAGAGGGGACCAGCCCCAAACTAGGAGAATGACTTCAAGCCTCATGTAGGAATCCGGAGGCTGCTGTAACTGCATGTGCAGCAGCCGCATCTGCACACATTCGCTGAAAAGGTGGCTAAAAGAAGGCCAGGGGATGGAGATGACGTCACCCGACAGGACCTAAGGCTGCTGGCTTGGGACACTGTGTATGAGGTGCAGGGCAAGAGGGTGAGAGCCAGCGCAGTGAGATGACTCGGGAAGGTACACGAGAAGGGGGATCCGGTAAAGTGCACCCAATCTACCTGGGAGTTGGCTGGATCACCGACCCAGGGGACACAGCACCCATCTGGCTGTTGTAACCTGGAGAACTGTGAGTAAAGTGTGAAAACTGCACCCTGCTGTGTCCTCAAATTATTTCTTGCGCCCTCAGGCCTGCACAGTCACCATCACCACCATCCAATAGAAATGAACTAACATGAACTTTCCAACGGCCGGTTGGAGAGCTCAGCTACATCTCTGGTAGAGGTTCTCTATCAGAGATGTAGCTGAGCTAAAGAAGAAGACTATATTGGACTACGTTGGATGGAAGATAATTTTTTTTAATAAAGATGGAGTCTCTAAGTGTTTTTAAATTTTTTTTTATAATAAAACTTTTTTCTCTGTGTTGTGTTTTTTTTTTAACACTTTACTAGAAATTCATGGCAGTCACGTCTAATATTGGCGTAACCCATGAATTTCAGGCTTAGGGCCAGCTGATGATACAAAGCTGGCCCTAACCCCTTTATTACCCAGTCAGCCAACGCGCCATTTTCTGGGGCGGCTGCGGACTGCAATTCGCAGTGCGGAGGCCAGAAAAAGCGTGGGCCAACCTGCGCTGCAGATTCCAGCCCCCAGCTGCCTAGTTCTACCTGGCTGGACACAGAAATAGAGCAGAGCCCCACATATTTTTTTTCATTATTTCATGAAATTCATGAAATGATAAAAAAAGGGCTTCCCTATATTTCTGTTTCCGGTACAAATAGGCAGCAGGGGGCTAGGGGCAGCCTGTTCCTGCCTGCTGTACCTGGCTGGCATACAAAAATACGGCAGCTAGTGGCAGCCCACGTCAAAATTTTTTTGAAAAATTAATTAAAAAATAAAAATTACAACTGTATTATGGAACTGCATCTTTATTAACCCCTCAAGTGGAGGGGTTAATAAAGATGCAATCCCGAAATGTGGGGTTTTTTTTAGATCTTTTTATGAATTTTTCCTAAAAATTTTGACGTGGGCTTCGCCGTATTTTTGTACACCAGCCAGGTACAGCAGGCAGGAACGGGCTGCCCCCAACCCCTAGCTGCCTATTTGTACCTGCCTGGAAACAGAAAAATAGAGAAGCTCTTTTTTTTATTATTTCATGAATTTCATGAAATAATAAAAATAAATATTTGAGGCTTCACAGTATTTCTGTGTCCAGCCAGGTACAACTAGGCAGCTGGGCCCCTCCTGCTGCAAATTGCAGTCCTCAGCCACCATAGAAAATGTTGCGTTTATAGAAGCGCCGTCTTCTGGCGCTGTACCCAACTCATCCAGGGCCCTGCTTTGGCTCACTGGGTAATAAAGGGGTTAGGACCAGCTTTGTATTATCAGCTGGCCCTAAGCCCAAAATTCATGGGGTCACGCCAATATTAGACATGTCCGCCATGAATTTCTAGTAAAGTGTTCAAAAAAACACAACATAGAGAAAAAATCTTTTATTATAAAAAAAAAAAAAAACTACTCTTCTAGACTCCATCTTTATTAAGAAAATAATCTTTCATCCGATGTAGTCCAAATGGGAAGGAATCTCAGCTCTGCATCCCTCTACATAGATGACACACATCTATGCAGAGGGAGAGCAGGCTGAGAACTAACTGTGACAGAGTCCACCTCAAGTCATAGCTGGGGCTATGACCACGAGTGAACTCTGCCTTCACTGCCACAACACTGCTGAGCGTCGGCGGAAACTGCCGAGCGCAGGGCTGAGCAATGAATAACTCGGAAGTTAATGAGTCATTAACTTCCGAGTTATACACTGCTCTGCCGTGCGCTCAGCAGTTCCAGTCGATGCTCAGCAGTGTTGTGGCAGGGAATGCAGAGTTCACTCGTGGCCATAACCCCAGCTATGACCTGGGATGAACTCTGACTGTCATAGTCAGTTCTCAGCCTGCTCTCCCTCTGCATAGAGTGATGTAGCAGGGCTGAGATTCCTTCCCATTTGGACTACGTCGGACGGAAGATTATTTTCTTAATAAAGATGGAGTCTAGAAGAGCAGTTTTTTTTTCTTTCTAATAAAACTTTTTTACTCTGTGTTGTGTTGTTTTTTGAACACTTTACTAGAAATTCATGGCAGTCATGTTTAATATTGGCATGACCCCATGAATTTCGGGCTTAGGGCCAGCTGATAATACAAAGCTTGCCCTAACCGCTTTATTACCCAGTGAGCCAACACACCAGGGCCCTGGATGAGTTGGGTACAGCGCCAGAAGATGGCACTTCTATGAATGCTCCATTTTCTGGGGTGGCTGCGGACTTTAATTCACAGTGGGGTGGGGCCAGAAAAAGCTTGGACCACCCTGCGCTGCAGATTCCAGCCCCCATCTGCCTAGTTCTACCTGGCTGGACACAGAAATAGCGCAAAGCCCCACCTATTTTTTTGTTATAATTTCATGAAATTCATGAAATAATAAAAAAAGGGCTTTCTTATATTTCTGTTTCCAAGGCAGGTACAAATAGGCAGCTGGGGGTTAGGGGCAGCCCGTTCCTGCCTGCTGTACCTGGCTGGCGTACAAAAATACAGCAGAGCCCACGTCGAAATTTTTAGGAAAAATTCAGAATTTAAAAAAAAAACACATTTAGGGACTGCATCTTTATTAATCCCTCAACTTGAGGGGTTAATAAAGATGTAGTCCCTAATATAGTTTTATTTTTTATTTATTAATGAATTTTTCAAAAAAATGTTGACGTGGGCTTTGCCGTATTTTTGTATGCCAGCCAGGTACAGCAGGCGGGAACGGGCTGCCCCTAACCCCCCAGCTGCCTATTTGTACCGGAAACAGAAATATTGTGAAGACCTTTTTTTTAAATTACCGTATATACTCGAGTATAAGCCGTCCTGAGTATAAGCCGAGGCCCCTAATTTTACCTCCAAAACTAGGGAAATTTATTGACTCAAGTATAGGCCTAGGGGGGGAAATGCAGCAGACCCCCATCCTGTTATATAGCCCCCCATCCCAGTATATAGCTCCCCCCAGCAGTGGTATACAGGCCCCCAGCAGTGGTATACAGGCCCTCTCCTTAGTATACAGGCCCCCAGCAGTAATATACAGGCCCCCAGCAGTGGTATATAGGGCCCCAGCAGTGGTATACAGGCCCCCTCAGCAGTGGTATATAGGACCCCAGCAGTAATATACAGGCCCCCTGCAGTGGTATATAGGGCCACAGCAGTGGTATACAGGGCCCCAGCAGTGGTATACAGGCCCCCAGCAGTGGTATACAGGGCCCCAGCAGTAATATACAGGCCCCCAGCAGTGGTATACAGGGCCCCAGCAGTGGTATATAGGGCCCCAGCAGTGGTATACAGGGCCCCAGCAGTGGTATACAGGGTCCCAGCAGTGGTATACAGGGCCCCAGCAGTGGTATACAGGCCCCCAGCAGTGGTATACAGGGCCCCAGCAGTGGTATGCAGGGCCCCAGCAGTGGTATACAGGGCCCCAGCAGTAATATACAGGCCCCCAGCAGTGGCATATAAGGCCCCAGCAGTGGTATACAGGGCCCCAGCAGTGGTATATAGAGCCCCAGCAGTAATATACAGGCCCCCAGCAGCGGTATACAGGGCCCCAGCAGTGGTATATAGAGCCCCAGCAGTAATATACAGGCCCCCAGCAGTGGTATATAGGGCCCCAGCATTAATATACAGGCCCCCAGCAGGGGTATATAGGGCCCCAGCAGTGGTATACAGGGCCCCAGCAGCAGTATTCTGGCCCCCATCAGAGATATCCAGCCCCCCCTCCTTAGTATATGTCCCCCAGGCTGCGGCACACATTAAAATCACAAACGTTTTATACATCACCTTTCCGGCGACCCCTGGCTGGCAGCGCCGCTCCTCTGGTCCCGGCTTCTTCCTGCTTGTGCCGGCTTCTATTCCTGTGGCCGACGCAGCAGATGACGTCATCTGCTGCGCCCGGTCACATGACACCGGCACAAGCAGGAAGAAGCCTAGAGACGGAGGAGCGGGGCTGCCAGCCAGGGGTCGCCGGAAAGGTGATGTATAAAAAGTTTGTTATTTTAATATCTGCCGCAGCCTGGGGGACATATACTAAGGAGGAGGGGCTGGATATCACTGCTGGGGACCTGTGTAGTGCAATATGCACCGCTCCCGCCGCCGCTGATGGACGGGGGGATGCCGTGCATATTCATTACACTAATGAGGCGGCCCCATGTGACCTCCTGCGGTCACTGCGGCCCCTTCCTGCCTCCTCCAGCCCCCGGTCACAGCCCTCCCCCCCCAAGCAATATACCGAGTGACTCGAGTATAAGCCGAGGGGGGCACTTTTCAGCACAAAAATTGTGCTGAAAAACTCAGCTTATACTCGAGTATATATATACGGTATTTCATGAATTTCATGACATAATAAAAAAAAAATATGTGCGGGGTATCCTCCAGTTTTGGTGTTTCTCATGAAGGTGCCAATTCTGGAGTAGCTGTTGGCTGCAACTTTCAGTGTGGGGGTCCAGAATGCATGGGCCTTATATTGCTGAGAATTACAGCCTCCAGCTGCCTGGGTTACTTTGGCTGACAAAAATACACAAATTTTTTTTTTAATTATTTATTTAAATAACTTTAAAAAAATAGGGCTTCCCTTTATTTTTCATTGCCAGTGAAGCTAACAACAGGCAGTGAGGTTTGGCAGCCAGTAGCTGCTTGGTTTACCTGCACTGACAATAGAGAATACGGCTCAGTCCTACACAGGGCCACAGCATCCATTGGACAAGTTGAGCCTTCTGCTCAGGCGGCAACACTGCAGGTGAGCGGCGCTCTGCACATAGCCGAGGCTTCCTTCCTGCCTGTTGGCCGCCGGTTGCTGCCTCCACACCTCCACAACAAGAAGGCATGCTAGCACCCCCCACCAAGTGACCCCCCCCTTCCTGCGAGACTGCTAGTACCACCCTCCACTCTTCAATCCTGCCGCTGGACTTCTAGCAACTTCCCCTTCCCCTTTGCCTCAAGCGGCAGGGAGGTTTAGTTCACCCCTGGCCCTACATATTTCTTACCAGGAAATGAAAGACTTTATTATTAAAAAAAATCCTACAGTAACAGGTTTTTAACTAAAAATACATTTATTTACATACATTGGGAGAGAGCACGGAGGGAAGAGAGACAAGGGGAGACAGCCGCCGCCCCCAGCACCACAGAGCACCCACATCGTGTTGTCATTGTCCTCCCGATGTGGTAGCATGGGGCCTCCATCTAGTTAGATATATTTATGCTTTGATATTTATGATCTTTTATCGAGGCCTATAGGTTTGGTTCAATATGACAATGTGGCCCATAGACCCAAAGGTTTCCATGCTTTCAGTGTCTTTGTTAACCTATATCATGCACTATACCTTCCAGGTCCACACTAGTCATAACACAGTTTTGCAGGTAATGTTCCTTTTTAGTGATGAGCGAGCACTAAAATGCTCGGGTGCTCGGTGCTCTGGCCGAGCATCTCAAGATACTCGTGTACTCGGCCGAGCACCGAGCCCAATGTAAGTCAATGAGTGACAGGCTCCGCCCACAGACTTCCGGTTATAAAACAAGTATTGCTGGGAAAGGGCGGGAGGGGGGGCTTTTTGAAATCGCTGCAACATACAACACCTTGCTGTGGCCCCCAGAGGGATCCTAGCAATGAATCTGCTCTCTGTGAGGTGCCAGCTCACTGTGTGCACTGAAGGGAGCTGTGTACGTGTGTCAGATCAATTATTATTACAGAGCAGTCCGAGCATCTCGGCGGTACTCGGTGCTCACCGAGCATCCAGAGTACCGGGATACTCGTGCGAGTACCGAGCCGCGCAGAGCATACTCGCTCATCACTATTCCTTTTAATCATTACGGTAATATGAAAGAACAAGTATTTTCAACTGAAATGTGCTCGTAAAAAATTATAAAATGCATAAACCTTTGTAACGACTAGGCAACTATACTTATTTCCAATACATATTGAATATACTGTACAGATTGCTATATGTTTACAGTCTTATTATATCCGTATATTTTCACTCCGATCAGCAGCTTACTCTTTCCATGTAATTATGTTTTAATAATTTAAATTATGTTTTGATTAAACATTAATAAAATGAAGATAGCTGCAATTTTTTTTACTGAGGGTCCTATGAAACATTATTATAAACATAAAAAAGTGTAAGGCATAAACTATCAAGAAGATTAAGCTTCGAACATACCAAATCTTTTATCCATACATAAAATTAAATGCTATTAAAATACATTTTATTACAGTTTTGAACAAAGCTAAATAAAATATCAAGAGACTTGTGTAATAAATGTTGTGCTGCTTGTAATGTGATACATCCGAATTCTGCTTGGGAAAAAAATCTATATATTTTTTAAACATCACAGGTTTCTGTTCCTTTCATGTGTTTGCATTGGGATACATCATATAGACTCCTGTGAAGCCTCTGAAGCTCAGAACATTATAATTTCATCTATGAAACACTCTCATGTTGCCTCATGAAAGTATCACAAACTGCAACAAATCTATACTACTCCAGGGCAAATTTTACTTCTAGAGAACTTAAAATTTTTCTCCTAAAACAATTTACCCATAAATGCATTGGGTTAAATAAGACAACATCACATTTAATGATTGAACCATAGGCTCCTGTACCACTGCTAAAGAAATTATTTAAAGAGAAATTACACATTATGATTCTTTAATGGTTTTAAGTTTCTTTTTCAATTTTCTTGTATAGATTCAGTGACATTAGCACACTACTGTTCTAAAAGAATTGCTTTTGAAGATAAAGTACAGTTCTTGGTTCCTTTGATTATGAAGTAATACTACAACATATTTTCCATACATTAACTGTATGGTTGACACTACTAATACACCCTTCCATGACTTCTAATCAGATACAGGTGCATCTGAATAAATTAGAATATCAAAAAGTTAATTTTTTTCAGTAATCCAATACAAAAAGTGAAACGCATATATTATATAGAGTCATTACAGACAGAGTGCTCTATTGCAAGTGTTTATTTCTGTAAATGTTGATGATTATGGCTTACAGCCAATGAAAGCCCAAAGGTCATTATCTCAGAAAAGTAGGGAGGATGAAGGGTTGAAAACCCAGCTGCTGTATTCCATGAGATACTAAAGGGTGAATATATTGGTTTATTATCCAATGTGTTTCAGGTCTCCCTAAAACGCCCTGAAACATGTCAATATGAGATTGATTTGTCCTGAGGAAGGGGTCTGGGAGCTGTGAAACCCGTTGACTAATAAATCAATATTATAATCAACTTTTGATCCTTTTGATGTCTCGTGGAATACGGCAGCATGATTTTTAACCCTTCATCCTTCCTACTCTATATGCACCACGCTGGGGACTGCAGCAGCCATGATATGTTTTTATAGTGGTTGTGACTCTCACAACCACACAAGGTGAGCCTCTGATACCTATTTAGGTAATATTTTGTCTCTCAGACCCTTCATCCTCCCTACTTTAATTTTGTGAGATAATGACCTTTGAGTTTTCATTGGCTGTATGCCATAATCATCAACATTAACATGAACACTTGAAATAGATCACTCTGTTTGTAATGACTTTATATAATCTATGCGTTTCATTTTATGTATTGAATTACTGAAATAAATAAACTTTTTGATGATATTCTAATTCATTGACATGCACCTATAGGTCACCCACTAGTTTATTGTTTTGGGGGCTAACTACTTTTATTTTTTGAACATGATGCAATTTCAGAATTAGAAGAATTTTTCAGAAGCTTCAAAGAATAGCGCTTGAAGGTGCCTCAACCATCAACATGTGCGTTGTGCTAATTGCTTCTCTTAACCAGTAGGTACACCCTAAAGGCCCCGTTACACCTAGCAACATTCCAACGATCTCAACAACGATACGACCTGGCAGGGATCGCTGGAATGTCGCTAAATGGTCGCTGGTGAGATGCCACACAGGCAGATCCACTCACCAATGTGGTGACCTCCAACGCTCGTTGGGATCTGTCACTGTCACGGGCGTAGCATGGAGATCGTTGGTCATTTTCCCTGTCACACACACCGATGCAGCATGGCCAGCAGGAGACCGACGATGAAAAAATGGTCCAGGCCATTCCGTAACGATCAGCGATCTCACAGCGGGGGGCGCTCGCTGCTACGTGTCACACCAGCGATATCGCTATCGAGGTTGCCGCAATGTCACAAAACCTGTGACGTTGCGGCAATATCATTAGCGATATCGCTATGTGTAACAGGGCCTTAATTCTGCCAGCTGTTCACTTTGATATTCTGGTTTCAATTTAGTCCTTTTCATACATGTTCCTCAGGAAGAAACATAAAAAACACCTGCAGATACTTCTACTCAGAGTGATAAAGGTGTACAAGAGATTTTGCACCAACACCAGATTTAATTGGCAAAAAAAAATCATCGAATAAAAGTTATTTTTTAATTTTTTTTTTACAAAAAGTATACCAAGTTAAATATTGTAAGGAAGCCACACATTAATTAACATTCACCATTTGTGGCAGGATAGATATACATATTTATGCACAATAAATATCTAAATTATGTAGCAGTACCTATTTAGACCAATAAAGGGACAAAACCACTATTTGGAATCATAAAATGTAAATAAATGTCCCTATTAGTTTTACTATCCAAAAAGGATAAACTCACTACTAAAATTAGATATTGAAAGCTTAGTTTAGAATAATATCTAGTTAAATAATAATTCCCATAGCTATATGGGTATATAAACTAGTATGCAACATATATTTGATGTGCCATCTTATAAACAAATCCATTCAAGGTAGTAGAGATATCACAGTACTTGTATACAGATCCTGCCAGTAGTATTGTTAGGTGTCCCGTGTTGCCGTTTCTACCACCTACTCACATTTCAAGTTTTCTTCTTCTGGTCATGTAAATGCACATGAGGGGCTTCCTAATATGCGATACCGTATGTCAGTGTTCCCCAACTCCAGTCCTCAGGAGCCACCAACAGTGCAGGTTTTCAGGATTTCCTTAGTATTGCACAGGGGTTGGAAAGCAGGGAGACTTAATCGGTGCATGCACTTCTAAGTCGCGGCTCTCTAACACATGACTACCATCTTCCAGTCCATGGAACACAGGAATCAGATGTTACTGACGTCGCTGCTTACCAGTGTAACCATAGTGATCAGAATCAGGAAGTACCGAGTCCCACTCCAAGATGCATGCGCTAGTCTCAACACAGACTATAATGCACCGTTATATGAAATACAATAAGGGACTAATACCCGATGCAGGCTACCTTTTAAAGTCCTACATTTACTAGATAAGAATATTATATAAATCCAGACATTAATTTGCAGATTTAAGTTTATAAAGCTGTATACTATTTAGAGTGACAGTGCTTATTAAAAGGCATGGACAAGGAAGGAAAAGGGTTGACAAATGACTGCAGCATATCACAAAGTAAGGTATATAAACAAAATCAACTTTATTAAGTTTATTAAGCCTCCCTGATGAAGCCGCTATAACAGCAGTGATGCGAGTCGGATCCGGGGTCCCTGCTCTGTTATAGCGATCCCAGCTATGTTACTCTCGGTATTGGCCCTCCTGTTCCACCTGCTTATTGGTCTCTCTCCCCCTTTTTGTTATGGGGCTTTTCCATCTTCATCCCTGACCTGCTGTGGGGTGAGACTGATTGCATTGTATCCACCAGCAGGCAGGTATTTGCATTTTATTTGGGACTGCTTACAGCTCCTGTACATGCCTTTGTATTGTTGACTTTTTGTGATGGAGATTATAAACGTTGTGGGGGTTTATGATTGATAGCACTCATGACATCATATTATTGAAGTAACTTCAGTATTTTGCACTTACAGTTGTTCCGGTTTGGTCACTGTTCAGTGCTTGCAGCACCCTTGACTTTTTGCCATTTCTGTATTTCATATTTGCATGTACTAGTTTGGGATTTATTGTATGTACTCACAACTGCAGGGGCCCCGCCCCTACTCATGTGGTTTTGCATTTTTTCCAATGTTTTTAATGGGTTTTAATCTCTGTGGTTATGTAACTTAATAAAGTTGATTTTGTTTATATACTTTACATTGTGGTATGCTGTGGTCATTTGTCAACCCTTTTTCTTTTTTGTCCATTTTGCTATGTTGACAAGCAGCACCCCTTCATGTACTGACGTTTTGGTGCACCCACCCCTCTTCATTTATTAAAAGGCATATGCAATATTCATACAAAAGTTATTATCTGACTAAGGTGAGGTGTTATTGTAATACAGGAAAAATAGATGAATAAAAAATGGTGTGATGGTAAGTGAATAATTATGTGATATATGTGTAACTTAATATTAATAATGCTAATGTGCATGTGTGAGGACAGCAAAACAAACAATGGTCGTTACTGTGAAAATATATCTGCTGTGTGAAAAATATCCTCAATAAAATGTGCAATATATAAAACACTAGTGATATATTTTTTTTATATATCTCGCATAGCAAGTGGTCAACGTTAGCCAATAATGCATCTCAGATCTGTATTTTATTTCCTCAACCCTCGAAAAAAAGCTGAATGGATTGGCAGCAAGTCTTGGATCATGTAAACCCATACAATTCTTAGGGTGCGAATGAACCATGGGACTGCACTCGGATATCATCCGAGTGCAGTGCAATGTACGTTAAGAATGGCAATGGAGGAGATTAATCTCTTTCTCCTCTCTTTCTCTAGTATAAGGGGTAATAAAATGACAGAGATTGCTGAGCTAAAAGGAACTATGCTAGCAAATTTGAAGACAGAAAAGAAAATGTGGTTGAAGTAAAAGAAAGTTTTTAAAATTCATAAATGAATGAAATACATAAAGCTAGCAAATGAAGAAAAACAATAATTTTCTACAAAGGTAAGAACAGATTATAGAAAAGTGAAAATATTTAATGGGAAGATTAAAAATCCAACAGAAAGAAAAAGGAAATTAAGAAAACTCTTATAGATCAAGTGTTTGAGAAAAAATAGTGTCATTGAAAAATAAAGAGTGTGAGATGAGACTAACATGTCTCAGAGGAAAGTAATGTAAGAGGCTAAGATAGAAAACAAGCAAGCTTCTGAATAAAAGGATAAAGCAGGTGGAGAAGTGATATCAAACAAGTGCCTGAGTCTGGTAAAGATGATAGAAGAAAGTATTTTCCTAATAGAGATAGAGCACATGCTAAGAATAGAGTACTGAGTTTACTGGTCCTGTCATATAGGAATGAAAACTTTCTCAGTCTTTTGTTTTCATTAAATAAAAAAATGTTTACACTTGTAGCCTATAACCGTGGAGATTGATGCAGTCATGGCCGAATGTGTTGGCACCAGAGACATAGCCAAGGGTTCATCTCAGGAGTGGGAGATATCTGGGTGGTCCCTGGTTACAACTACTATGGCACATCATAATTGATGCATCATAACTGAGGGTATACTGGAACCTCAGCAGATGACCAGGCTGAAAATACATCTCTATGAAAAGAAAAGAACTGATATTACTGCCATTAAGTGACTTTAAAGTTCTAGATACCAGTCTTGCAGACTATAAAAGTAACATAAAAGTGATTACAGTTCAGTTAAATATAGTGAATTACAGGTGACATTCTTTCTGATGAAGTCGATCACTTTTTCTGTATTTTTCTTCTGACCCAGACCAACATGACAACTTCTCCAGCCAGGAGTCATCTACAGCGATTACAATTGTTATACATACAGCTCCGTCCTCATCTATGCCCAACCTGCGCAATCTCCTCATCCTGCCACATGTTGCCCTATCACTGCATCAGTTGTGTGGTGTAACATTGATCCTCTTAATGCCCATCACTGTGCTCCTTACAAATTAAAATGCCTCTTTAATTAATATTAAATCCTTTAATTAAGATTAATATCCTATGCAAGTGCACTAGAAAACAGTCGACACATTTTGGCCCTGGAAAGTAATAATGCCCCCTATAGGCCCCTTTGAGTCACTATACTCTTTGTGACCCTATAACTATAATGCTTTTTAGGAGGCCACCTAAAGCACCACTGCAACATTCTTTTTTTATTCCACCGGTAGAGCCATGCTTTAAATCTAAGTACCCTGACCCCTTTTATATAATCACCTTCCGGCAGCTTTATCTTCTATTACCACTGCTCCAGTTGGTCTCTTGTGAATTCTGAACTGCAGGCAATGCCAGTGTTTTATGGAGCTCTCCAGAGCCCACAAATAGTGATGAGTGTTTGGGTTCCATACCGAACACCTGGTAATCCCGAACACAGACTTTCCTGAAAAGTCTGTGTTACTGTACAGATTAAGGTTTAGTTGGGAAGGCTGTAAAAGGAAGCAAGAAGTGATTAAAACAGCAGTATTATACATACTGAGTAGAGATGAGCCGCCACTCCGGTGTTCGTGTTCGATTCGATTCGCCGAATCGAAGGGGTGTTCGACGAATGTTCGTCGAATGCTCGACGAACACCGTCGAACATCCCGGAACACAAAAACCGGGCTTGTGGGGCTGTTTCACTTCCACAATGTATATACATACATTGTGGAAGTGAAATAATGTCAAATAAAGAGTAAAAAATAAAAAAATAATGTATGCTCCCCTGTCCGCGGTCCACCGAAGCCTCCAGTATGGTCCTGTGTCTTCCAGGACCTGTGGTGACGTCAGTTCTCGCGGGAACTCCAGTCACATGACCGGAGTTCCGCGAGAACGTGACGTCACCACAGGTCCTGGAAGCACCGGACCTTGCCAGAAAGCTTAAAATAGATATTTTTGTGTTTCGGACCCTTTCTTTAAGTAACTTTTACTTAAAGAAAGGGTCCGAATCATAAAAATATCTATTTTAAGCTTTCCGGCAAGGTCCGGTGCTTCCAGGACCTGTGGTGACGTCACGTTCTCGCGGGAACTCCGGTCACGTGAGGATCCAATTTTTCTAGCATTTTTTGGCAAAAAATGGGAAAGTCCAAAAAATGTATAGCTGCACAGGAGGCTCAAAAACAGCAAAAAAAAAGCCGAATTTGTTATTGAAACCAGTGGAAAAAACTGATTGGCATGTGTGACCCTAGCCAAAGACTGCTGATTACAATAAGGCCAGGGTCACACATGCCCATCTGCTTTTTTAAGCACTTGGAAAAATGGATCCATATTTTTAAGGGCGCTAATAGTGCCCCCTGAGCTCCTGGACGTTTTTTGGAAATTTTTGGGATTAGTCATATTTTCCCAAAATACGCATGCGTTAACACATGGTGCCTATATGTACCATGCGTTAATGCATACGTCTCCCATAGGGCCCCATGTATAAAAAAGGATGCTTTTTTTAAAGCACCCAAAAATGCTACAACTAGCATTTTTTGGGATGCCGCACAAAAACGCATGCGTTTTTTGAAAAACGCACACACACGTGGGTTAACGCATATGCGTTTTTTGGACTTTGAAAAAAAAATGTATAGAAAAATCTGGCACACCATAAAGGAAAAAAATAAGTCCAATGATTGTTGTTGATGGCTTTTATTCGTGAAATCAATTCAATATTTCTTTTTTTGTATAAATATCAGTCATTCATATAAACGTTTTCGGCTATTGCCTTCTTCAGACACAAATAACTGATGAATTAAGCAGAGGAAATACAATTAGTGACAAATATATATATAACAGCTTCGTTCAGCAAGTTATTACAAAAAATTTTTTTCACAAATGTCCAAACAACATTTCACAAATAGTAATGAATACAAAAAGGATTAGGAAAAATAGGTCTATAGTACAAAAAATTGAGCACATATCAGAGTTGCATCATTGTGAAAATATACCTGTATGACACCTTCTTTCTCGTGTGTCTTAGTTCTTCAAATATACAAAAAAATTTTTTTGCACAATTGTGTCTATACTAAAGAAAAAAATACAATTACAAATGTTACATAAGGAAAAAATAAAAAGACAATCTCTCACCTTGAGAGGAGCAATTAATAATAGGATCTTTCAAGAATATTAGTACTGAATATGACCCTATCGGTACTAGATAAAAAGAAATAATAGGTCAACAAATTCTATGTCTTTGGAATCTATATCAGACATAATATAGTCACAGGATCAAATGCATACCTGTTACGACGATTAAATGAGATCACACTACCATAACACAACCAAAAAAGGATCAATTGCAAAGTGAAATGCTGTAAATAAAGACAACAATACAGTCAGGCCAAGTCAGTGTGACAGAGAAAACCTGTGTGCTCTGCCTAATGGCATACCTTAAGGTACAGCCCAAGCAAATAGGAATCGCCAGAAACCTGGTAAAGTGAAAACAACCAAAAAAAACCTGTCACAAACAGGTCAAAACAAGTATAAATGCAGATACACTGCTCCAAAGTACTCACTGGTGCTGTCAGTTACAGGGCCATGGCAGGAATGCAACAAGTACCAAGCAGTGCCGGCTTTTATAATGCCTCTGCTGTCATTTACTTCCTACTTCCGGTATTTGGAACGCAAAACGTCATGTGGAACGCATAGCGTCACCGGAAGTGACGCGACGGCACTTATTCACTATGCTAAAGGGGAAAAAAACCAGGAAGTGTTTTTCATGGCAGTGTGTCTGTTGTAAGCGCTGCTGTTGCTAGGGAAAGTCTGTTTTAAGCCTAAAAAAGGGGGAAAAGAATAATAATAAGAAGAGTAAGATTGTTATTAATATAGAACGTTATATAATGGTAAGAACTATTGAATTGATTTCACGAATAAAAGCCATCAACAACAATCATTGGACTTATTTTTTTCCTCTGTGGTGTGCCAGATTTTTCTATACAGTGAATACTAGTTCTGGCACCCACATAATTATTGTTGTAAGCCAGCTCTTTTTTTGTAACAATTTGAAAGATAAATGACAAAAATGATCCCAAAAACGGATTCAAGCCAAAAACGGATGGTATGTGTGACCCTGGCTAACACTGGTGAAGACAGATTTGAAGTGTGGAGTCTAGGGTCACACTTGCAAGCATATTTTAAGGTTGCTTTTTCCAGCCAGCATTTTTGGGCTGCGTTTTTGCTTTTAGGTCAGGAGCAGCCTTAAAAAAAACGCATGAGAAAACACATGGTACCATTTAGTGCCATGCATTTTCGCATGCGTTTCCCATAGGGCCCCATGTTAAAAAAAACGCATGCGTTTTTTGAAAAGCACCAAAAAATGCATCATGATGCATTTTTTGGTGCTGAGCCAAAAACGCATCCCAAAAACACATGGCACTTTAGCCATGCGTTTTTGCTATTGCTATTAGGGCATGCGTTTTTTGTATTGGGGCTTAGGGATGCGTTTTTGCATGCATTTTTCACACAATCCAAGTGTGAAACACGCATGGAAACCTGCATCCACCCTGCAAGTGTGACCCTAGCCTAACTCACCATCAGGAATCCCTCACCCAATGATCCGGGATTATATGTACTGGATACCCAAGGGTAAATTGAAATGAGAAAATTTAGGTTAGCTAATGTGGCAACTCCATCCCTATAGTAGGAGCAAAGTATCTGGCTGTTTTAACATATGAGGACAGGTTAGCTATAGAATCTGGGTTCTCAAAGTCTTATCTTTGGTTTTAATGGATGAGTAACACAGACACCAGTCAGAATGGATCCTAATGTTTAGTATGTGCTGCAGCAAGACCTAGGAATGAACCACATAGTTACATGTGTATACTGTCTTTGCATACAGATAACACTTGGCAGTGAAAGAAGGAAACTATGAGGCTCTGTCACAATAAGGCTAGGGTCACACTTGCATGCGTTTTTTAAGGTTGCTTTTGGCAGCCTGCATTTTTGGGCTGCATTTTTGCTTTTAGCTCTGAAGCCTTGAAAAATGCAAGCAAAAACGCATGCGAAAACGCATGGTACCATTTAGTGCCATGCGTTTTCGCATGCGTTTCCCATAGGGCTTCATGTTACAAAAAGGCATGCATTTTTGTAAAAGCACAAAAAAAGTCTCAAGAGATGTTTTTTGGTGCTGAGCCAAAAACGCATCCAAAAAAACGCATGGCACTTTAGCCATGCGTTTTTTTGGCATTGGGACATGCGTTTTTGCCATTATATCCTATGGATGTGATTTTGCATGCAATTTTCACACAATCCAAGTGTGAAAATCACATGGAAAATCACATCCAGCCCTCAAGTGTGGCCCTGGCCTTAGACTGGGGTCACATTTGGAAGGCACAATCCGGTAACCGCATCCATTACTGGATACGGTATTACCGTGTGCCATCACATTTGGCATTACATTGCAGATATGGATCCAGTAATGGATCCAGATCTGCAATGAGAAAAAATTGTGACACCAAAAACCAGATCCAATACCGCAAGGTACATTCATGTACTTTGTGGTACCTGATCCGGTTGCCATAGGCGCCCATTATAGAAAAAACGGATGCGGTTTTTCAAGCGCTCCAAACAATGCAGCCTGCATGATTTTTACCACGAGCTGCAAAAACGGATGTGGTAACCGGATGGCATTAAGTGCCATCCTGTTTTTCTATTGTAGCCTATGGCTGCAGAACCTGATCTGGTTTTGACCATTTTTAATGGTCAAAACCGGATCCGGTTTTGAAAACAAAACCACAAATGTGACCCTAGCCTAATATTCCCCTTAGAATGCAAAATAAACCAGTAGGACACAGTATCATTCTTTATCCTGGATTATACATGTGTTTATAAGGAGAAGGGCCTGGAGTGCAAGTGGGTAAATTATCAGCTTCCTATTGCAACTAGACCATAAAAGTACAAGGCCCTACTGAACATTATGATAAATACCTGGTAAACCAAACATAACAACTTCCTGATGTGTATTGGCCATGTGTGGAGACATGAAAATTAGGCCCAAACTACAGATGCCCTGGGTGGGACAGTGCACATTAGTGGAAGCACTCATGCCACTCCACATATTTGATTTGCCTGAAGGAGCTCAAAATTGATCAATCAGGTAAAAGAAATAAAAGGGGACTGAAGGTATCTGTGAACCGGCACGTGTATATAGATTCAAATGGTATTCCAAGAGGGGTCCAAGATGACATTAAAGCTAGATACCAAGTAGCTACTGGTTTTGAGACAATACTCCTTTATGTAACTATAAATAAGAATGTGGCCTGGATCAACTACATCTATTACAATCAGTAAAGGTTTTTGAATTACACTAGAGATACCCTGAAAGGAAATGTTGATCAGTTGGGGCCCACATCAATAAAGGCCTATGAAAATAGAATGGCATTAGATTTGTTTCTGGCTAAAGATGGCGGACCTGTCGATTGCTGTAACCCTCTTGCTGTACCTTCATTCCCAATAATAATGGCCGGATGGGATCATAAGCACAGCATTAAAAAAACATACAGATTTATCAAATAAGTTAGCTACTAATTCTAGGGTACAAAACCCATGGAACAGTTGGTTTGGTTGGTTAGATGGGTGTTAAAGCCCACTTGCTAAATTAGGGATGGTTATCATCTCTACCTTGATTGTATTAACCTTAATCACGTGTTGCATAAGCCCATGCTTGAAGAGAATGGTGTCAAAAACCATGAGTGACTATGCAATGATGGTACAGAAAGAGGATTCAAGACTGAGGGATCAAGATGAAGAAGATGATTATCCAGCTATGAGAAGATTGACAGTCACCTCCAATCTGTACTAAGCGAACATGACTGGGTAGGGATAGATTAGGATTTGACTTGCTTGTCATAGGTCCAACTGCACAGGGGGAGTTTTCAAAAGGGAAAGCCTGTCTCAAACCTAATGAAATCTCCCATTTCTTCTTTCCCTAGACAAGAGAGTCAAATCTAAGCACATCAAAATTAGGGTAAAATCTTTGTAAATATTCAAAGGGGAAACTGTTGTGGGAATCAATATATGAAAATATTAAAAAAATGTATCAATATACTTGTATTTCTTATTGATAGTGCATCATTGATTATTTGTATTGCTTATAATCTGTCTTAAATCCATAGCTTCATATTATGTGTGCAAAATGTTTAAAGTATGTTACAAGACATTAAGGCTGCCTTCACACTGCATAATTTTCACATCCGTGTGGTTCCTTGAAATTCAAGGTCCACACGAACAGTCATTGATCTGTTAAAATGGATGCCAACTTATGCCCACGGACCATTTTTTTAACAGATCCATCATCAGTCACCAGAGATTGAGGTGAGAGGAGTTATACTTTTCTTTTGAACATGCTCAGTACGGGCCATTCCATGTCAAGTGAACCAATGATTATTACCTCTATATTTTTAATTCTTTTGAGATTTTGTTATTTGATAATAGCATGTCAGCCAATGCAAAATGTGAAGAGAAATTTTTTTTTTTAAATTTATTTTTTTTAAATGATTTTCAAAGTTCGAAAAAAGTGCGAATTTCGCTGTTGCCTGCCTTTACATTTCTCCTCATAACTCGGGCTACAAATAAGATAGAGAGACAAAATAAGCACCATTCTACTCAGAACTGTACAGGCTTTCACTAGATATGTCACAAGAGCATCTTTGTTAATATTTTACCCATGCGAAA
>JARQOC010000001.1:297442319-297508045 GCA_033576535.1 Allobates femoralis
TGGGGCTGTGTACTTGTGCTAGGGTCACCCTCAGCTTATACACGAGTCAATAGATTTTCCCACGTTTTGGGGGCAAAAGTAGGGGGGTTGGCTTATACACGGGTCGGCTTATACACGAGTATATACGGTATTATAGTGTCAATTCGAAAATCTTGAATTCAGATCTGTTCAGGCTGTGGTGTAAAAGTGTGGGGTCTATATTAACCAAATAATTCATGATTTTTAGACATTACTGTATTATTTTGATATGTTACAGCTTAGAAGCAGGAGAGGACATATAAGAGAAAGCTTTGTTAGGGCTCAACCTGAGAATGAACAATATTGTATTGAATATTGTACAAACCAGGACTGCGAAGAGGAGAAGAGTTTGTTAAAACATCGGTTACAGGAAGCAGAACCCATCAAAGGGACTCGGCAATACCACACTTTCATTCCATGTAGTGAAACAAAAATAAGAACAAGGATTTTTTCATTCAGCAAAGACAGTGAAGTCCATGAAGTGGTAGAAGGCGGCACAAGATTGGCAATTTATGACATAACTGGCTATGTGACCTGTGAATATGATTGGTGCTGGTGGCTGGCTACTGTACTCTCCAAAGATTGTGAAAAAGTCAGATAATAACTCAGTGACAGGCCGTACATACTCTGACACAAAAGGAAATGGCCATTGCTAGTAAGCGCTTATGGACAAGATTACATTTCACCCACTTAAAGGGAACAAATTGATGATAAAAAGCCACTTTAAAAACGTACTATTAATTGTTTTATTAGTTCATATTTTATAGAACGATGATTTAACTACTGTACTACGGTAATCTCATTAAACACTTCATAAATGACATGTTTAGTGATATACCGTATATACTCGTGTATAAGCCGACTTTTTTCAGCCCAAAAATTGGGCTGAAAAGTTCCCCCCTCGGCTTATACACGAGTCACATACGAGTCATATAAGTGGGGGCTGTGTCCGGGAGCAGGAGGAGGCTGGAGGAGGTGGGGGAAGGCTGCAATATGAGCGGCTCGTGACGTGGAGCCGCTCATAACTTATTATGATATGCACTGCATCCCCCGCCCATCCGCAGGGGAGCAGTGCATATCCCATTACAGCCCCCCAGCACGGGGTATACAGCCCCCCCCCATTCCCTCACAGTATGGCGCCCCCCCTCCATGCTGCCGCTGCTGTACACTAAATACAGTGTTATTATCTCACCGGCCGGTCTCAGTGAATCCTCCCTCCTCCTTGCATGTCATGTGACCGGGGCTCACGCCGATGACGTCACCGGCCGGTCACATGACACGCAGCCTCGCAGGGAGGAGGGAGGATTCACTGAGACCGGCCCGGTGAGATAATAACACTGTATTTATTGTACAGCAGCGGCAGCATGGAGGGGGGGGGGCACCATACCCTGAGCCTGGGGACCTGTGCCCCCCCTGAGCCTGGGGACCTGTGCCCCCCCTGAGCCTGGGGACCTGTGCCCCCCCTGAGCCTGGGGGCCTGTGCCCCCCCTGAGCCTGGGGGCCTGTGCCCCCCCTGAGCCTGGGGACCTGTGCCCCCCCTGAGCCTGGGGACCTGTGCCCCCCCTGAGCCTGGGGACCTGTGCCCCCCCTGAGCCTGGGGACCTGTGCCCCCCCTGAGCCTGGGGGCCTGTGCCCCCCCTGAGCCTGGGGACCTGTGCCCCCCCTGAGCCTGGGGACCTGTGCCCCCCCTGAGCCTGGGGGCCTGTGCCCCCCTGAGCCTGGGGGCCTGTGCCCCCCCTGAGCCTGGGGGCCTGTGCCTCCCTGAGCCTGGGGGCCTGTGCCCCCCCTGAGCCTGGGGACCTGTGCCCCCCCTGAGCCTGGGGGCCTGTGCCCCCCCTGAGCCTGGGGACCTGTGCCCCCCCTGAGCCTAGGGACCTGTGCCCCCCCTGAGCCTGGGAGCCTGTGCCCCCTGAGGCTGGGGGCCTGTGCACCCTGAGCCTGGGAGCCTGTGCACCCTGAGCCTAGGGGCCTGTGCCCCCTGAGGCTGGGGGCCTGTGCACCCTGTGCCCCCTGAGCCTGGGGGCCTGTGCACCCTGTGCCCCTTGAGCCTGGGGCCTGTGCACCCTGTGCCCCCTGAGGCTGGGGCCTGTGCACCCTGTGCCTCTGAGCCTGGGGACCTGTGCCCCCCCTGAGCCTGGGGGCCTGTGCCCCCCCTGAGCCTGGGGGCCTGTGCCCCCCCTGAGCCTGGGAACCTGTGCCCCCCCTGAGCCTGGGGACCTGTGCCCCCCTGAGCCTGGGGACCTGTGCCCCCCTGAGCCTGGGGGCCTGTGGCCCCCCTGAGACTGGGGGCCTGTGCTCCCCCTGAGCCTGGGGGCCTGTGCCCCCCCTGAGCCTGGGGGCCTGTGCACCCTGTGCCCTCTGAGCCTGGGGGCCTGTGCACCCTGTGCCCCATGAGGCTGGGGGCCTGTGCACCCTGTGCACCCTGAGCCTGGGGGCCTGAGCACCCTGTGCCCCCTGAGAGCCTGGGGGCCTGTGCACCCTGTGCCCCCTGAGGCTGGGGGCCTGTGCACCCTGTGCCCCCTGAGCCTGGGGGCCTGTGCACCCTGTGCCCCCTGAGCCTGGGGGCCTGTGCACCCTGTGCCCCCTGAGCCTGGGGGCCTGTGCACCCTGTGCCTGGGGGCCTGTGCACGGGGGCCTGTGCACCCTGTGCCTGGGGGCCTGTATACCCTGTGCTGGAGTCCACCCTCGGCTTATACGCGAGTCAATACATTTTCCCAGTTTTTGGGGGCAAAAGTAGGGGGTCGGCTTATACACGGGTCGGCTTATACACGAGTATATACGGTAATAAGAAAACAAATTTACATGTATAAATAGAGGTTAACATTTTTGGTTCTTTTAATCTTGTTTAATCAAACTTGAGGATATGATCACCTTTTTTCTTTTGGCTTGTTCAATGCATTCAGGTTGAAAATGCTGAGCTCGTTGTGTTCTGATGATTAAGATATATTTATCCTGGCACTTACGGGATTTGTTTTTTGTGTATCTTTTTTGTTGCATATACATGTTTTATTCAATACTTGAGCTGTAATAACTCATACAACCATAAAATAAAAAAAATATAAATTTGACAGGTCCCAAGTTGAAACTCTGCACAAATATAACCAAGAACACAAGTAACACACAGGCATTTTTTCACAATTTTCAAACTAACATTTATTTCACAATTGCGCATCAAAATTTTGAATTTGATTTTTCCCGAACAAAAAACCATAGTCTTGTGACATATCAAATGAAAGCTGTTACCGTTCTGAGTAAAATAATGCCTCTCCAATTTCATTTTCTTATTTCTAGCCCGAGATAAAAAACTGTAAAGCCAGACCAGGCCAAAATTCACACTTTTTTAAAACTTTAAATATCTGTAAAAAATTAACTGATTAAGAAAAAAGTGCAAAACTTTTAATTTGTAATTAACTAAAGTAGTACTTCAAATAGAAAAAAAAAAAAAAAATCTAAAGACGTCAGGTAAAAAAATATTCATATTTAGATCACTTGATATGGAATGACCCATTGAGGCTATTAATAGTAAAATATTTTAAAATATGATCCCATCACGATCCCAACTTGAAATTTGGTACAGATGTGGCTAAGAGCACAGCAGACATATGGGCAGTTTTTGAAATATTTAAATTATGCCGATTTTTCGGAAATGCGTTTTAAAATGTTGCGTTTGCGATCGCATGGGTAAAATATTAACAAAGATACTCTTGTGACATATCTGGTAAAAGCCTGGACAGTTCTGAGTAGAACGGTGTTTATTTTGTTTCTCTATCCTCTTTCTAGCCTGAGATATGATAGAAAATGTAAAGTCATACCAGGACAAAATTCACACTTTTTTAAAACTTTAAAAATCTGTAAAAAATTAACTGATAAAGAAAAAAATTAAAAACTTTTTTTTGTAATTAACTAGTTGTACTTCATATAAAAAAAAAATAAAAAAATCTGAAGACGTCAGGGAAAAAAATATTAATTTTTGGATCACTTGACATGGAATGACCCGTATAGCAAAATGGATCCGTTTCAAAGATAGACATCCATGTTGTTTGACATGGACAGCTACAGATCCATGTTTGTCTGTTGGTGTCAGTGATTTTCAAGGCAGCCCAAAATCGAAACAGTCTCGGATCCTGGGTGCATAAAAAAACTGACACAAACGGATCAGTGACAAAACTGACACACACCAATGGCTACTTAGGCCCAATATGTTCCCATAGGGATACATGGGAGACCAATACTGGTCTGTGGCTATCCGTTTTAAAATAGATAGACACGAATCAGAAATTATGCAGTGTGAAGGCAGCCTAAGACAGGAAGGCAGATATTTCTCAAGGTCTGACAAAGTCTGTGAGAAAAGAAGAACTTGGCTGACCACTAACCGTCTGGAGATTGCAAAATAAAGCAATCTATTTTTCCAGACTTTCTCATCTAATAAGTAAATATTAATTATTTTAATATGATTCTATGTGATGCTTATCCAATCATGAGTGAATTTTAGGGGACAGCCCTCCTTGATTCTGTGATGCATTTACAGTACGTTGTGAAAGTATTTGGCACCCTTGAACTTGTCAACCTTTTGCCACATTTCAGGCTTCAAACATAAAGATATAGATTCAAATTTTTTTGTGAAGAATCAGCAACAAGTGGGACACAATCGTGAAGTGGAATGAAATTTATTGCATATTTTAACAAATAAAAAACTGAAAAGTGGGGCATGCAATATTATTCAGCCCCTTTACTTTCAGTGCAGAAAACTCACTCCAGAGGTTCAGTGAGGATCTCTGAATAATCCAATGTTGTCCTAAATGACTGGTAATGATAAGTAGGATCTACCTGTGTGTAATCAAGTCTGCGTATAAATACACCTGCTCTGTGATTATCTCAGGGTTCTGTTTCAAGTGCAGAGATCACCATGAAGACCAAGGAACACACCAGGCAGGTCCGAGATACTGTTGTGGTGAAGTTTAAAGCCGGATTTGAGATGCAAAAAAATTTCCCAAGTTTTAAACATCTCAAGGAGCACTGTGCAAGCGATCATATTGAAATGGAAGGAGTATCAGACCACTGCAAATCTACCAAGTCCCGGCCGTCCCTCTAAACTTTCATCTTGAACAAGGAGAAGACTGTTCAGAGATGCAGCCAAAAGGCCCATGATCACTCTGGATGAACTGCAGAGATCTACAGCTGAGGTGGGAGAGTCTGTCCATAGGACAACAATCAGTCGTACATTGCACAAATCTGGCCTTTATGGAAGAGTGGCAAGAAGAAAGACATTTATCAAAGATATCCATAAAAAGTCTCATTTTCAGTTTGCCACAAGCCACCTGGGAGACACATCAAACATGTGGAATAAGGTGCTCTGGTCAGATGAAACCAAAATCGAACTTTTTGGCCACAATGCAAAACAATATGTTTGGCGTAAAAGCAACACAGCTCATCACCCTCAAAACACCATCCCCACTGTCAAACATTGTGGTGACAGAATTATGGTTTGGGCCTGCTTTTCTTCAGCAGGGACAGGGAAGATGGTTAAAATTAATGGGAAGATGGACGGAGCAAAATACAGGACCATTCTGGAGGAAAACCTGTTGGAGTCTGCAAAAGACCTGAGACTGGGACGGAGATTTATCTTCCAACAAGACAATGATCCCAAACATAAAGCAAAAGCTACAATGGAATGGTTCACACATAAACATATCCAGGTGTTAGAATGGCCAAGTCACAGTCCAGACCTGAATCCAATTGAGAATCTGTGGAAAGAGCTGAAAACTGCTGTTCACAAACGCTCTGCATCCAACCTCACTGAGCTCCAGCTGTATTGCAAGGAAGAATGGGCAAGAATTTCAGTCTCTCAATGTACTAAACTGATAGAGACATATTCCAAGTGACTTGCAGCTGTAATCTCAGGAAAGGGGGCGCTCAAAGTATTAACTCAAGGGGGCAGAATAATATTGCACGCCCCACTTTTCAGTTTTTGATTTGTTAAAAAAAGTTTAAAATATCCAATAAATTTCATTCCACTGCACGATTGTGTCCCACTTGTTGTTGATTCTTCACAAAAAAATTAGAATTTATATGTTTATGTTTAAAGCCTTAAATGTGGCAAAAGGTTGAAAAGTACTTTCACAAGGCACTGTAGTATGTCTATGAAATGTCATGTAAAAAGAAAATAAATTAGAATTCTGCTTTGATCAAATCTGACTCTGAGTGTTGATTCCTCTGTGCACAAGTAAGATTTTAATACTCATTAATTTGGAAAGCAGACAGATAAGATGGAGGCATGTTTGATGCCACCCCAAATTGACAGCCTTAACAATTGTCTTAATAGTATTGCAACATCAATATTTCTCTGTTCTTCAAGAATAAAGCCTAGTTGTTGGATGCAGAGTGGTGCTCAACTTGTCTTTTCAGAATTCCCAATAGGTTTGATTTTGTTCAGATCAGTAAACGTATTTGGCCACTATTCACCTTCATTTTTTCTTTAGAAATGCAACAGATTTAATGTTTTGAATGATTATCATGTTAGAAAAGTGCATATCTATTAAGATGTGATAGCTTCTTCTCTTTCAAATTAAAGCAATACATGTGTGAATTCATGATACCATCAATAAAATATAGCTCCCTGACATCAGTAGCATACATGCAGCCCCAGATAAGAACACTGCCACCACCATGTTTTACTGTAGGCACTAAACATTTTTCTAAATGCAAGGTGTAAACACCAAAATATGGTAGTGGCAGTGTTCTTATCTGGGGCTGCATGTATGCTACTGATGTCAGGGAGCTATATTTTATTGATGGTATCATGAATTCACACATGTACAGCTCTGTATTGAAAGAGAAGACAGCCCTTGGATGACGAGCATTTTTGCAATATAACAATGATACAGAACACGCATTTGTTGCTTTTTTTTAAGAAGAATAAAAGTGATTCAGTGGACAAGTGTGTTTCCTGATCTGAACCCAAGCTACAAGCCTATGGAGGATTCTGACGAGACAAGTTGAGCATCACTCTCCATCTAGCATCCAGGCTCTAAAAGAGACTATTCTTAAGGAATGGAAAAAGAATAGATGTTGAATTGGTTGCCAGCTTTAACATTTCATGCTCATTCCATATATGACAGGATTCACCCCTGAATATGCCCACTAATTGTTAATTTTATCTGCTTTCTATTTTTCATGCAAAAATCCTTAGAAAATAATTCCTGGGTAATTTTTGCACACTTTTTCACTTAGAAGCAAGTAGTGGTTTACTTGGTACAACCTGCTTAGGTTACTCCTATGTTTATATTGCATATAACAACACTTATTTAATATTTAAATTTCTTGTGAAGGTATGGATATTTACTTAAAAGGTCCTCATGCTGCTATAGAGATCCAGTGGTGTCTTTTACTTTAGAACAGAAGGATTGCAATTAAGTATCGATATTTGCTGCCGGCATTTCCGCTTCCTCTATTACATAGGTGAATTTGGATTGTCAGATAACTGTTTTTTGTTAAAGTGGTGGTTTTGTATTGGGGAACATGGAAGACATTGTCTCCCTCCTACAGGTTTTCTTTAAAGATCAATCTGAAACATATTGCTTGTTGTTGTTCATTTACTTGTTGGGAACTTAAGTATTGATTGAATGGAAACATCAATAAAGACTGCTTGTTAAGTGAGTCTTGAACAAATATGAAAATGGTTTAGGAAATTTACTAGCTATTACAATACATTAAATGCCTTTAATAAGCACTAAACCACTAAATTAAAATGTTCAAATATTAAATTTAAAGAATACATCAGAGAGCAATATGACTCAGAAGATGGAAACTGTGCCAGGACAGTTCACAAACATCTAGGAAATATTCAACTTTCCTTTGCTATGACACAGGAGCAGTTTGACTAAAATTTGGGCCCTGGGACAATAAGCTACGCAATAATATTTAATTTTTTTTCATGTAATATCTGGCAACAGTGGTTTTTATCCATTTAAAGTTATGTATAAATATACAGAGGCCCCCCTGCTGGCCCACGGCCCCCCATCGGTATACAGAGGCCCCCCTGCTGGCACACGGCCCCCCCCATCGGTATACAGAGGCCCACCTGCTGGCACATGGCACCCCCCTTTGGTATACAGAGGCCCCCTGCCTCTGCATTGATATCACCCTCCGATGTCCGCAGGCACCCGGGGTCGTCCGTCCACTCTCCTCGTTGTATGGCGGGTTTGCTGAGAGCGGTGCAGCAGGGATGAGGTCATTACTGCGCTCGGTGGTCACATGTAGAACCCTCCGGTATACAGCGAGGAGAGTAGACGGAGGACCCGGGTGCCTGCGGACATTGGAGGTTGAGATCAATGCGGAGGCAGAGGGCCTCTGTATACCAAAGGGTGGGCCATGTGCCAGCAGGTGGGCCTCTGTATACTGATGGAGGGCCATGTGCCAGCAGGGGGGCTTCTGTATACCGATGGGGGGGGCCATGTGCCAGCAGGGGGGGCATCAGTATATTTATACATACATTTAAATGGATAAAAACCACTGTTGCCAGATATTACATGTACAATTGTTTGACAGAATTCCTTTTTAAATAGGATTTTAACAAAAAATATCGATCTTGGTTTTACAAAAAATCCTTACGTGATGGAAAAAAATGGAGGTCATTTTCGTAATCAGCACACCAAATTACTTAAAAATCAGTGACAACTTCTCTAGTATTTTTTCATCGCAGGCCTGTGTAACATTTTTATTATAATCCCCACATAGCCTCCTATACATGTTATGAGTCCACATAGCCATATATATACATTACTAGATGTGGGCCCAATGCTATCGCGTCAGGAGGGAAGTGGCATCTCTGTGGCACTGGGGGTGGTGACTATCTCCCCCGTGTCTCTTCCTCTCCTCTCCCACTGTGCTCTCTCCTAATGTATGTAAATAAATGTATTTTTAGTTAAAAACCTGTTTCTGTGAGAGGGGGTTAATAATAAAGTGTCAATCTGGCAATCTATTTAATTTCCTGGTACAAAATGTGTAGGGCTTCGTAGTATTTTCTATTGCCAGCGCAGGTAAACCAAGCAGCTAGTAGCTGCCAACCCCCGTTGTCTGGTGTTACCTTCACTGGCAATGAAAAATACAGAGAAGCCCTATATTTTTTTTAGTTATTTAAATAAATAACTAAAAAAAATTGATGTGGGCTTTTCCGTATTTTCTGTTGCCAGCCAAGGTAACCCAGGAGGCTGGGTACTGGAATTCTCAGCGTGATAAGGCCCAAGTGTTCTGGGCCCCCCACACTGAAGGTTACAGCCAGCAGCCGCTCCAGAGATGGCGCTTTCAAGAGAGATTAACCTGCTCTTCCAGCTGCCGTGTAGCGGTTGCAGACTGGGTAATAAAGGAGTTGATGTCAGTTTTTTTTGGCAGCTGATATCAAGCCGTATTGCTAATGTCAGCTGTCATTATGACAGTCGGCCAATAGCAATACTTTCAGTAAAGAGAAAAAAACACAGAGACAATGTTTTATTACATACAAAATAGAGACACCTCATTATGTATTTTATTAGCTCCCACCAAGTTCTCCTCCAACCTAATCCTTTAATCTTGCAGTGTGGCAGTGTGATGTGTCATGTGGCCGCCATCTTTGTATACCTGAGTGTCTAAAGATGGTGTCCATGTGTGTATGTTTTATGTGTGCAAGCGTGTGTATATGTGCATGTATGCACATATGTATGCGTGTGTGTATGCACGTTTGTGTGTGCGCGTGTAGGTATGTGCATGTGTATGAATACGTATGTGTGCGTTTATGCACATATATGCATGTGTGTAAGTATGTGTCTGTATATTTGTGCATGTGTACATGCACATGTGTATGTGTGTATCTTCCTGTATGTGTGTGATTGTATGTGCATGTATGTGGGTGTGAACATGTATGTGCACATGTACAATACAGACTAAAAGTTTGGGCACACCTTCTCATTCAAAGAGTTTCTGTATTTTCATGACTATGAAAATTGTAGATTCACACTGAAGGCATCAAAACTATGAATTAACACATGTGGAATTATATACTTAAAAAAGTGTGAAACAACTGAAAATATGTTTTATATTCTAGGTTCTTCAAAGTAGCCACCTTTTGCTTTGATTACTGCTTTGCACACTCTTGGCATTCTCTTGATGAGCTTCAAGAGGTAGTCACCAGAAATGGCTTTCACTTCACAGGTGTGCCCTGTCAGGTTTAATAAGTGGGATTTCTTGCCTTATAAATGGGGTTGGGACCATCGGTTGTGTTGTGCAGAAATCTGGTGGATACACAGCTGATAGTCCTACTGAATAGACTGTTAAAAATTTGTATTATGGCAAGAAAAAAGCAGCTAAGTAAACAAAAATGAGTGGCCATCATTACTTTAAGAAATGAAGATCAGTCAGTCTGAAAAATTGGGAAAACTTTGAAAGTGTCCCCAAGTGCAGTTGCAAAAACCATCAAGCGCTACAAAGAAACTGGCTCACATGAGGACTGCAGCAGGAAAGGAAGACCAAGAGTCACCTCTGCTGCGGAGGATAAGTTCATCAGAGTCAACAGCCTCAAAAATCGCAGGTTAACAGCAGCTCATATTAGAGACCAGGTCAATGCCACACAGAGTTCAAGCAGCAGACACATCTCTACAACAACTGTTAAGAGGAGACTTTGTGCAGCAGGCCTTCATGGTAAATTAGCTGCTAGGAAACCACTGCTAAGGACAGGCAACAAGCAGAAGAGAACACAAGGAATGGACATTAGACCAATGGAAATCTGTGCTCTGGTCTGATGAGTCCAAATTTGAGCTCTTAGTTTCCAACCACCGTGTCTTTGTGCGATGCAGAAAAGGTGAACAGATGGACTCTACATGCCTGGTTCCCACCGTGAAGCATGGAGGAGGTGGTGTGATGGTGATGGGGTGCTAAGCCAGATGACCTGGCCTCCACAGTCACCAGACCTGTACCCAATCGAGATGGTTTGGGGTGACCGGACCGCAGAGTGAAGGCAAAAGGGCCAACAAGTGCTAAGCATCTCTGGGAACTCCTTTAAGACTGTTGGAAGATCATTTCCGGTGACTGCCTCTTGAAGCTCATCAAGAGAATGCCAAGAGTGTGAAAAGCAAAAATCAAAGCAAAAGGTGGCTACTTTGAAGAAACCTAGAATATAAGACATATTTTCAGCTGTTTCACACCTTTTTGTTAAGTATATAATTCCACATGTGTTAATTCATAGTTTTGATGCCTTCAGTGTGAATCTACAATTTTCATAGTCATGAAAATACAGAAAACTCTTTGAATGAGAAGGTGTGTCCAAACTTTTGGTCTGTACTGTAAGTATTTGTGTGTACATGTGTATATGCGTGTTTGTGTGTGTAAACATTGCAACAATGTCTAAACAATATTGCAAATTTTAAACAATTACAGAAATTGTACTACAAATTTTGGTCTTCAGTCAGTGACAACTATTTTGCTTGTCTCCTGTTCTCCTGCATTGGATCATCTAATATATAATCACCCTAACGCACTTCCGTAAGTTTCGGCACTGTTTCCGTCGTCGTGTCAGTGGCTGCCAAACTTACGGAAGTGCGTTAGGGTAATCTCCCTCCACGCTCCACGCTCCCCAGTCTCCCCTCCATGCTCCACGCTCTCCGGTCTCCCCTCCACGCTCCCCGGTCTCCCCTCCACGCTCCCCGGAGAGCTTGGTAGCCAAGGCCGCAGTCGGGTAACTAAGGGGCGTGTCCGCACCACACACCCGGCCCCAGCTGCATCCATTAAGGTGTCTGCTGAGCCCAGGGGTGGCCGGAACAAGCCCAAGGGGACCACCCCAATCACACAATAATAGGCTGGATGCCACCTCCCCCTTAGATACCTCACTGCTTCCAGGATCATGGCATCACAAGGGAGGAACCGCGGTGCATGATGGGAGATGTAGTCTTCAGGGGACCGGAAATGCTGCAGAGCTGAGGAGACAGCTCTAATCACACACAGATAGAGAGGAGATCTGCGGCTTCTTCATACACAGTCTCCTGCAATGAAGAGTGAGATCATATGTGTGTGTGTGTATACTGTATGTGTGTGTGTATACTGTATGTGTGTGCATACTGTATGTGTCTGTGTGTATACTATGTATGTGTGTGTGTATACTGTATATATGTGTATACTGTATATGTGTGTGTATACTGTATATATGTGTATACTGTATATGTGTGTGTATACTGTATATGTGTGTGTATACTGTCTGTGTGTGTATACTGTATGTGTGTGTGTATATACTGTATGTGTGTGTGTGTATACTGTATATGTGTGTGTGTATACTGTATATATGTGTATACTGTATATGTGCCTGTCTATACTGTATGTGTGTGTATACTGTATGTGTGTGTGTAAACTGTATGTGTGTGTATACTGTATATGTGTGTATACTGTATGTGTGTGTATACTGTATATGTGTGTGTATATACTGTATATGTATGTGTGTATACTGTATGTGTGTGGTTATACTGTATATATGTGTATACTGTATATGTGTCTGTGTATACTGTATGTGTGTGTGTGTATACTGTATGAGTGTGTGTGTAAACTGTATGTGTGTGTATACTGTATATGTGTGTGTGTATACTGTATGTGTGTGTATACTGTATGTGTCTGTATACTGTATGTGTGTGTATACTGTATATTGTGTGTGTGTGTATACTGTATATCTGTGTGTTTCTACTCTATATGTGTGTATACTGTATATGTGTGTATACTGTATATGTGTGTGTAAACTGTATGTGTGTATACTGCATATGTGTGTGTATACTGTATGTGTGTGTATACTGTATATATGTGTATACTGTATATGTGTGTGTATACTGTATGTGTGTGTGTATACTGTATGTGTGTGTGTGTAAACTGTATGTGTGTGTATACTGTATATGTGTGTGTATACTGTATGTGTGTGTATACTGTATGTGTCTGTATACTGTATGTGTGTGTATACTGTATATGTGTGTGTAAATACTCTATATGTGTGTGTGTATACTGTATATCTGTGTGTTTCTACTCTATATGTGTGTGTATACTGTATATGTGTGTATACTGTATATGTGTGTGTATACTGTATATGTGTGTGTATACTGTATATATGTGTATACTGTATATGTGTCTGTGTATACTGTATGTGTGTGTATACTGTATATGTTTGTCTGTATACTGTATATGTGTGTGTATACTGTATCTGTGTTTGTATACTGTATGTGTGTATACTGTATGTGTGTGTATACTGTATGTGTGTGTATATACTGTATATGTGTGTGTGTGTATACTGTATATGTGTGTATACTGTATATATGTGTATACTGTATATGTGTCTGTGTATACTGTATGTGTGTGTGTATACTGTATGTGTGTGTGTGTGTAAACTGTATGTGTGTGTATACTGTATGTGTGTGTATACTGTATGTGTGTGTGTACTGTATGTGTGTGTATATACTGTATGTGTGTGTGTATACTGTATATGTGTGTGTGTATACTGTATGTGTGTGTATACTGTATATGTGTGTGTGTGTATACTGTATATGTGTGTGTGTATACTGTATATATGTGTATACTGTATATGTATCTGTGTATACTGTATGTGTGTGTATACTGTATATGTGTGTGTGTAAACTGTATGTGTGTGTATACTGTATATGTGTGTGTGTATACTGTATATGTGTGTGTCTGTATACTGTATATATGTGTATACTGTAAGTGTGTGTGTATATTGTATGTGTGTGTATACTGTATATGTGTGTGTATACTGTATATGCCTGTGTGTATACTCTATATATGTGTATACTGTATATATGTGTGTGTGTGTATACTGTATGTCTGTGTGTATACTGTATGTGTGTGTGTATACTGTATATGTGTGTATACTGTATGTTTCTGTATACTGTATATTTGTGTGTATACTGTATATATGTGTATACTCTATATGTGTGTGTATACTGTATGTGTATACTGTCTGTGTGTGTATACTGTCTGTGTGTATACTAAATATATGTGTATACTGAATATGTGTGTGTATACTCTATGTGTCTGTGTATACTGTATGTGTGTGTATACTGTGTGTGTGTTTATACTGTGTGTGTGTATACTGTATATGTGTGTATATACTATATGTGTGTATTCTGTATGTGTGTGTATACTGTATATGTGTGTTTGTACTGTATATGTGTGTGTGTATACTGTATGTGTGTGTATACTGTATATATGTGTGTGTGTGTATACTGTATGTGTGTGTGTATAATGTGTGTTTGTATACTGTATGTGTGTCTGTATACTGTATGTGTGTGTATACTGTATATGTCTCTATACTGTATGTTTGTGTTTACTCTATATGTGTGTGTATACTGTATATATGTGTGTGTCTGTATACTGTGTGTGTATACTGTATATTTGTGTGTGTGTATACTGTATATGTGTGTTTGTACTGTATATGTGTGTGTGTGTACTGTATGTGTGTGTATACTGTATATATGTTGTGTGTGTATACTGTATGTGTGTGTGTATAATGTGTTTGTGTATACTGTATGTGTGTCTGTATACTGTATGTGTGTGTATACTGTATATGTCTCTATACTGTATGTTTGTGTATACTCTATATGTGTGTGTATACTGTATATGTGTGTATATACTGTATAGTGTGTCTATACTGTATGTGTGTGTATACTTTATGTGTGTGTCTACGGGATATGTGTGTGTCTACTGGATATGTGTGTGTATATTGTATGTGTGTGTGTGTATATTCTATATGTGTGTATATGTGTCTGTTATAATATATATATATAACTAGATTCTTTGATAGGGCGTTGATCCAGGGAATTAGTCTGATTGCCGTATCTGGAGTCAGGAAGGAATTTTTTCCCCCAATGTGGAGATTAGTGTTGCCACATGGGGTTTTTTTTTGCCTTCCTCTGGATCAACATGTTAGGCTATGGGTTGAACTAGATGGACTTAAAGTCTTCCTTCAACCTTAAAAAACTATGTTACTATGTTACTATGTTATACAGTATGTGTGTGTGTGTATACTGTATATGTGTGTGTGTAAACTGTATGTGTGTGTATACTGTATGTGTGTGTGTATATCCTCTATATGTGTGTGTGAGTATACCGTATATGTGTGTATACTGTATGTGTGTGTGAGTATACTGTATATGTGTGTTGTGAGGCACCGCCGGCATGATCCTCATGGCCGGGGTGCATCACATGCAGGATCAAGGTATGATCCTGTGCACACTGGCCGGTTTGACTGTGATAATGCTGTGTGAACCAACTGTGAACACAAGGTATCATGAGCATAATGAGCGGCAGTGAGAGTGGGATGAGATCGAGGAGGCCCTAAGGAATGAGGGCTGAGTGCTGACAACCCGGAACACAGGGAGTTAACCTGAGCTGTGTGAAAGGCTGATTACAGGCAGCTAAGGGTGTGTGTCCATGTGGGAGTGGCTGGTACGATAAGAGGCAGCCAGCTGAGTGATTGAGAGATGAGATTCTCAGCCAGACATCAGCCTGAGAGGATGTGGGCTGATTACCAGCCTGAGAGCTGAGCAGAGCCAGTCTGTGTGAGGGACTGGGAGTGCAAGTCCATGCCGCCATGTTGAGATGGTGAAGGGAGCATGCTAGCTCCATGCCGGTGCCGAGGTCCGAGGTTGTGATAGCAGCTGGTGGGGAAGCCGTGGCTGAACCCGGTGGATACTGGTCCAGGCGTGGGGTGAAACACGTCCGGGAAAGGAGCCCTTGGGGGACGCTTGGTGGACCCGTTACACAGGTAGCGAGACCCGGATCCGTGCCCGGTAAGAGAGCGGTTCCCGTGTAACGGAGTGAGCTGTGTGTGAGTAATGCCAGGCGGGCATAACCGCTATTGGGTCCGACTAGGCAGTCGGTAAAGGACCCGTTGATGTATGAAGGGGCTTAGGCAATTGCCCTGAATATGAAATGATGACCTATGTAAGAACATTGTATAATAATGTGGGGAGAAAGTGACCCAGCCAGTATGGATGATGTTGGAGGCGTTCCGTCCCGTGGGGACGAGAGGGAGGCTTGCCCTGCTGCTTGCAGAGGATACCCGTCCCTCAACCATGGCCTCTAATGGTGTGGGTGTGCCTGTGGTGCCAGACACAGGGGTAATAGGGCTCCTAGTAGGTAACGGATGAGGTTCCCGTGTACTATGGTTTGCCAGTCCCTGTAATGGGCCATGGAGGAGCCACAGTCCATGGATGATGGGCTGTGAGCGTGTGGAAGAAATGTATGTGATCCATGGACGTTTGAATGATGGATCACACATGGTATGTAAGGCCCGGTCAGGCAGGAATCCTGACTACGGGGTAATGTTATGTCATCAAGCTGGGTGACTAAAGCCCAGCGGCAGGTACCGCCATTGGGACCCACAGGGCCCGTTGAGGCGTATGTAACGAAGGTCAGAAGCAGGGGTTCCAAAGGGCTCCTAGAGTGGGGACACCATGGTTGAACCAGGTGGACTCTGACCGGGACGTAGGCGGAGATACGTCCAGGAAGGAGCCCCTTGGGGATACATGACATACCCGGTACTCAGGTTGCTCAATCCCTGTTATGAACCCGGAGGGGTCATCGTCGAAATATAACACATGTATTTATTATAAATGTAATGTAAGATGTGTAAGTAGGCCGGAGGCCGTAGCTACCCCGGGGGCAGGTGTTAGAGCTCCAATGGGGAGAGAGTCGTGGTTACAGGTCCCGGGTTATTGTGATTGTAGATGTGCAATGTTCTATGTAATGTATGATGTACTTAGGTAAAGTGTTTATAATCAATGTGATATGTGTCCAACATGCTACCCGGGTTATGTTATTATATGTGAAAAATAAACGGGTAGACATTGGTTAAACTTATAAACACGTGTTTTGTCGTTATGCAAGCGGGTTCCCCGGTTGCTACCTCACATATGGTGGAGAATGCGGGCATGCCAGCCCGCTGAGTAAGAGCAAGCATAACTTGGGGGTGGTACAGCCGAGGGCTGTGGTGTAGTGGCACCTGATATGGACATTCTTATATGGACGATTCTGATTGGTGCACTATAAATGGACTTGGTTGCTATGTGCGACCGCACGACGCACCCTAGCATCTGGCCGGTGACCCGGCGAGGTCACGAAGACGTCGTACTCAAAGTACCGGGCGGCCCTAGGGGTCCCGAAGTCAAAGTCGGCGTGATCAGGGGCGTAACTACAATAGGTGCAGGGGTTGCGATCGCACCCGGGCCCTGCAACCTAGGGGGGCCCCAAAAGTCCCTTTCGCCTATAGAAAAAGACTAATACTATTAAAGATTTGCACTAATTGGGGGCCCCGTTGGAGCTTTCGCATCGGGGCCCCTGGGCCTGACGTTACGCCACTGGGCGTGATCAAGGTTCCAGTGGCCTGAGGGGTCACGAAGTTGCCAAGACAGCGCCACATCCGGATTCTCATAGCACTCTATGAACTGTGTTTGCCCCTGCTGGTTTAAGCAAGGAGGGGGGAGGTTGGACAGGAGTCACAGGTGTACAAACCGGGAGCGGTGCCACAAGGTGTTGCGTGGTGGCCCGGCTCCTATGGCAGTGTGTTCATCCCCCACTGGTCTGAACAAGGAGGGGGGAGGTAGGACACGGTTTACCGGTGTCCTAGGTGTACAAGCCGGCAGCGTGTTTAGCCTTTATTCACGGGTGTGAGCAACGCTGTCGCCCGACTTGTATGGCAGTGTGTTTGACCCCCTACCCACGGGTGTAAACAAGGAGGGGGGTATGTGAGGCACCGCCGGCATGATCCTCATGGCCGGGGCGCATCACATGCAGGATCAAGGTATGATCCTGTGCACACTGGCCGGTTTGACTGTGATAATGCTGTGTGAACCAACTGTGAACACAAGGTATCATGAGCCTAATGAGCGGCAGTGAGAGTGGGATGAGATCGAGGAGGCCCTAAGGAATGAGGGCTGAGTGCTGACAACCCGGAACACAGGGAGTTAACCTGAGCTGTGTGAAAGGCTGATTACAGGCAGCTAAGGGGGTGTGTCCATGTGGGAGTGGCTGGCACGATAAGAGGCAGCCAGCTGAGTGATTGAGAGATGAGATTCTCAGCCAGACATCAGCCTGAGAGGATGTGGGCTGATTACCAGCCTGAGAGCTGAGCAGAGCCAGTCTGTGTGAGGGACTGGGAGTGCAAGTCCATGCCGCCATGTTGAGATGGTGAAGGGAGCATGCTAGCTCCATGCCGGTGCCGAGGTGCGAGGTTGTGATAGCACCTGGTGGGGAAGCCATGGCTGAACCCGGTGGATACTGGTCCGGGCGTGGGGTGAAACACGTCCGGGAAAGGAGCCCTTGGGGGACGCTTGGTGGACCCGTTACACAGGTAGCGAGACCCGGATCCGTGCCCGGTAAGACAGCGGTTCCCGTGTAACGGAGTGAGCTGTGTGTGAGTAATGCCAGGCGGGCATAACCTCTATTGGGTCCGACTAGGCAGTCGGTAAAGGACCCGTTGATGTATGAAGGGGCTTAGGCAATTGCCCTGAATATGAGATGATGACCTATGTAAGAACATTGTATAATAATGTGGGGAGAAAGTGACCCAGCCAGTATGGATGATGTTGGAGGAGTTCCGTCCCGTGGGGACGAGAGGGAGGCTTGCCCTGCTGCTTGCAGAGGGTACCCGTCCCTCAACCACGGCCTCTAATGGTGTGGGTGTGCCTGTGGTGCCAGACACAGGGGTAATAGGGCTCCTAGTAGGTAACGGATGAGGTTCCCGTATACTATGGTTTGCCAGTCCCTGTAATGGGCCATGGAGGAGCCACAGTCCATGGATGATGGGCTGTGAGCGTGTGGAAGAAATGTATGTGATCCATGGACGTTTGAATGATGGATCACACATGGTATGTAAGGCCCGGTCAGGCAGGAATCCTGACTACGGGGTAATGTTATGTCATCAATCTGGGTGACTAAAGCCGGGCGGCAGGTACCGCCATTGGGACCCACAGGGCCCGTTGAGGCGTATGTAACGAAGGTCAGAAGCAGGGGTTCAAAAGGGCTCCTAGAGTGGGGACACCATGGTTGAACCAGGTGGACTCTGACCGGGACGTAGGCAGAGATACGTCCAGGAAGGAGCCCCTTGGGGATACATGACATACCCGGTACTCAGGTTGCTCAATCCCTGTTATGAACCCGGAGGGGTCATCGTCGAAATATAACACATGTATTTATTATAAATGTACAGTAAGATGTGTAAGTAGGCCGGAGGCCGTAGCTACCCCGGGAGCAGGTGTTAGAGCTCCAATGGGGAGAGAGTCGTGGTTACAGGTCCCGGGTTATTGTGATTGTATATGTGCAATGTTCTATGTAATGTATGATGTATTTAGGTAAAGTGTTTATAATCTATGTGATATGTGTCCAACATGCTACCCGGGATATGTTATTATATGTGAAAAATAAACGGGTAGACATTGGTTAAACTTATAAACACGTGTTTTGTCGTTATGCAAGCGGGTTCCCCGGTTGCTACCTCACAGTGTATACTGTATATATGTGTGTGAGTATACTGTATGTGTGTGTATACTGTATGTGTGTGTGTACTGTATATGTGTGTGTATACTGTATATGTGTGCGTGTATACTGTGTGTGTATATACTGTATATGTGTGTGTGCATACTGTATGTGTGTATACTGTATGTGTGTGTATACTGTATGTGTGTGTGTACTGTATATGTGTGTGTATACTGTATATGTGTGCGTGTATACTGTGTGTGTGTATACTGTATATGTGTGTGTGCATACTGTATGTGTGTGTACTGTATGTTTGTGTATATTGTATATGTGTGTGTATACTGTATGTGTGTATACTGTATGTGTATACTGTGTATGTGTGTGTATACTGTATGTGCCTGTATACTGAATATGTGTGTGTATACTGTGTGTGTATACTGTGTGTGTGTGTGTGTGTATACTGTATATGTCTGTATATACTATATATGTGTGTATTCTGTATGTGTGTGCATACTGTATGTGTGTGTGAGTATACTGTATATGTGTGTATACTGTATGTGTGTGTATACTGTTTGTACTGTATATGTGTGTGTGTATACTGTGTCTGTATACTGTATATGTGTGTGTGTATACTGTATGTGTATACTGTATATGTGTGTGTGTATCTAATATATAAAAGCCGAAGGCCACTTCCGGAAAACCCGAAGGTTACTTCCGTGATGGCCTCCGGACCATGGTGGTGACGTCACCGCTGCGGATAAGCCGGGCCACGCCCGGCTACAGGAAATGGCGGAAGAACGTTGCACTCTCGGAAGTTTCGCCCACTCCTGTGGCCCCCCCGGGGCTGCTCCTGCCCCCCCGCGGCTCCTGCGGGCCCCCGCCACTGTTTCTGCCCCCCCACGGCTCCTGCGGGCCCCCCCGCGGCTGCTTCTGCCCCCCCGCACCCTGCACGGGTCGTTTTGCCCCCCGCGGGTCGTCCTGCCCCCCCGCGAGTCGTCCTGCCCCCCCGCGGGTCCTGCGGTCCCCCCCTGCTTGCTTCTAATAAAAAAAATAAATAACTCATAGAGGATACTCATCCTTCCGCCGGCGCCCTCCATCTACCTCCTCTAGCTCCATGCCTTGAGGACCTGTGGTTGCCTGAGATCACCTGATTGGTTTCCCAGGCACCAACAGGTCCTGCAAGCTGGCACACCCTGTGTATCCTCTCATCCATCCTGCCCCTCCCCCTGCCCCCACCATCCTGCCCCTACCCCCCACCTGGCTCCAGCCTGCCCCCCCTCCCCCCTCCATAGCCCTCCCCCCACTCCATCCTGCCACCCCCAGCACCATCCTGCCCCCCACCGACTCCATCCTGCACCCCCCGCCTGCACCATCCTACCCCCCCACCGCCTCCATCCTGACCCCCCCACACCAGCTCCATCCTGGCCCCCCGCCGGCTCCATCCTGCCCCCCCCACACCTGCTCCATCCTGACCCCCGCCGCTCCATCCTACCCCCTCCTAACCCCCCCCCCGGCTCCATCCTGCCCCCCTCCACACCAGCTCCATCCTGCCCACCCACCGGCTCCATCCTGTTCCCCCCCACGGCACCTCCATCCTGCCCCCCTCCGTCCTACCCCCCGCCCGCTCCATCCTGCTCCACCACACAACCAGCTCCATCCTGCCCCCCGCCGCCTCCATCCTGCCCCACCCCCACCCCCTCGGCTGCATCCTGCCCCCCCCAGCTGCATCCTGCCCCCCCACCAGCTCCATCCTGCCCCCCACACACACCAGCTCCATCCTGCCCCCACACCGCCTCCATCCTGCCCTTCCGCCGCCTACATCCTGCACCCCCCGCCCGCTCCATCCTGCACCCCCCCCACCGCCTCCATCCTGCCCCACCCCCCTCGGCTGCATCCTGCCCCCTCCACCAGCTGCATCCTGCCCCCCCCCACACCAGCTCCATCCTGCCCCCCCCACCGGCTCCATCCTGCCCCCACGCCGCCTCCATCCTGCCCCCCCGCCATCACCATCCTGCCCCCCGCTGGCTCCATCCTGCCCCCCTCGCTGGCTCCATCCTGCCCCCCACCAGCTCCATCCTGCCCCCCAACACACACCAGCTCCATCCTGCCCTCCCCACCGCCTCCATCCTGCCCTCCCACCAGCACCATCCTGCCCCCCGCCGGCTCCATCCTGCCCCCCCCACACCAGCTCCATCCTGCCCCCCTCGCCCACTCCATCCTGCCCCCCCCACACCAGCTCCATCCTGCCCCCCGCCGGCTCCATCCTGCCCCCCCGCCCGCTCCATCCTGCACCCCCCACTGGCTCCATCCTGCCCCCCCCACCGCTTCCATCCTGCCCCACCCCCCCTCAGCTGCATCCTGCCCCCTCCACCGGCTGCATCCTGCCCCCCCCACACCAGCTCCATCCTGCCCCCTCGCCCACTCCATCCTGCCCCCCCGCCCACTCCATCCTGCCCCCCCCACACACCAGCTCCATCCTGCCCCCCACCGGCTCCATCCTGCCCCCACGCTGCCTCCATCCTGCCCCCCCGCCATCACCATCCTGCCCCCCTCGCTGGCTCCATCCTGCCCCGCTCGCAGCCTCCATCCTGCCCCCCCCGCCAGCTCCATCCTGCCCCGCTTGCTCCATCCTGCCCCCCCGCCACCATCCTGTCCTGCTCCCTCCATCCTGCCCTGCTTGCTTCATCCTGCCCCCTGCCACCATCCTGCCCCGCCAGCACCATCCTGCGCCCCCCCCGCTGGCTCCATCCTGCCCCCCCGCTACCATCCTGCCCCGCCGCCTCCATCCTGCCCCGCTCTCTCCATCCTGCCACCACTCCACCCCCGTCACCATCCTGCCCCCTAATCCATCCTGCCCCCCTGCCAGTTAGCGATCATGTGACCAATCAGCTAAACGGTTTCCCAGGCAACGACGGGTCATAAACCCCTGTAGGACCTAGAAGACAAAGGTGGAGCGAGCCGGCAGACACGTGAGTATCCTCACTGGGGATTTTTTTATTTTTTGAAGGGAGGAGCGGGGGGGAGCAGAGTATGGCCATATACTATAGTGCCGCTATACATGCGCTATAAAATTCCACTATATACTATGGTAAAACTCTACATATTCTCTAATATACTGTCATATACTATAGTGCTGCTATACATGTACTGTAATGTATCGCCATATACTATAGCGCTGCTATACATGTAATGTAATGTACCACCATATACCATAGCGCTGCTATACATGTACTGTAATCTACCGCCATATACCATAGCGCTGCTATACATGTGCTATAAAATACCCCCATATACTATAGTCCACCTGTACATATACTGTAATATATTGCCATATACTATAGTGCTGCTATACATCTGCTATACTGTACTGCCATATACCATAGTACTGCTATATCTAATATATAAAACCCGAAGGCTCACTTCTGTCATTTTAGCCAGCACTTCCGTCACTTTGTCATTGCCAAAGTGACGTCACCACAGCGCTACACCTGTCCACAGTGGACAAACATGCCGGCCCTAAGCGAAGTGGGACTCAGGCAGCCCCGCCACGCTTACGGCCGCCTATACACTGCCTAAAACACACATCACGGGCGGGAGACGACCGCCGTGATGTGTGCAGCCTAGAGGAGCAGAGGTGTGCCGAACACTCATGTCGCCGCTCCTGCCTCCTCTCTCCTCACCCTCCAGCCGCATCTCTCCTCACCCCTCCTGCCTCACCTCTCCTCACCCTTCCAGCGCCACCTCTCCTCACCCCTCCAGCCTCCCGCCACATTATACTCTGCTATCTACAGAGCCGCCTGTATACTCTGCTACCCACAGAGCTGCCTGTATAATCTGCTACCCTCAGAGCCCCTGTATACTCTGCTACCCACTGACCCACCTCTACACACACAATTCATTTCACCGCGCTCCCGATGCAATTGCATCGGGCCCCTGACCACTGCACTCTGCCCCTGACCACTGCACTCTGCCCTAAAGCAGACTATTAGCCACTGAGCCTCCGTTATACTCTGCTAACCACTCAGCCGCTGTATAGTCTGCTAACCACTGAGCCCCCGTATACCCTAATAACCATAGGCTAGAATACCCGATTCTTTAGAATCGGGCCGCCATCTAGTCTATTATAGTTGTCCAACGATAATCTGTAAGAATTGATGGATTAAATTTTCATTGATATATTTTCTCTGTAGCTGCAATATCTTGCTGAAACCTCTTATCATACCCAATCTTCACTAGTCCGCAGTTTGTTGGAAAGAATGTCTATATGCAAATTTAAGAAATGTATCTTTAAGGACATATTAAGGCCAAGATCCTTCTATATTTTGTGGAGATTTTCCACAACCTCTTTATAGTTATCTGCTCTTGAGTTTCCCAAAAAATAAGTACCACTAATGCAAATTCTGCTCATGCAGCCTTTTCTTTTCCCTGCAACAAAAGGAGAAACTTCTCTTCTTGAAGATGCTTACAAAAAATGACAGAAAATTTGGGTCGTAAGTGGGAAATGCTTTATGACACCAAGTGCCCTCTTTTCCCTCACATGATTCAACTAAAAATGTGTCTGGAGCTTTTTTGAACCAGAAGGAATTTTGTGTTACTGGGTTCCTTGAAACCCCTTTTTTAACCCCTTCATGACCCGGGAATTTTTCGTTTTTCATTTTCAATTTTTGCTCCCCTGCTTCCAAGAGCCATAACTTTTTTATTTTTCCGTCAATATAGACATATGATGGCTTGTTTTTTTCAGGACGAGTTGTACTTTCATATGCAATAATTTATTTTACATTATAGTGTACAGGTAAAAAATTCTATATGCACTGAAATTGCAAAAAATAAAACGGAATTTTGGTGTTTGGACCATTTTTTCCGTTATGGAGTTTACGGCTCTCATTAACGGATTTAATACAATGATAGATCTGGCGATTCTGAACGTGGCGATACCAAACGTGTATTTTTTTTATTTTTAAAAAATATTATTGTGATTGGGGTAAAAGGGGGGTGATTTGAACTTTTATATATTTTTTTTTTTTACAGGATTTTGAAAACTTTATTTTTTCATTGATTCTTATTTTTACACTGCCTCTTTAAGAGGCACCTTGCTGCACAGTCCGATCGCTTCTGGGAGATACAGATGAGCTGCAGTTCATCTGTATCTCCCAGAATCGCAGACCTGTTGTAATTAGCAGCGCTTGCCATCCACAACAGGAAGCTGAGCTCTGACAGCATCCGGGGTCTAGCCAGGACCCTGGGCTGTCACGTGGGTGCCAGAGATCCCACGATACTATCGCGGGATCTCTGGAGCAGGCGGGGAACAGCGCGTTCCCCGCCGCGGCCGCTTTGGATCCCACTGTCAGTGATTGACAGCGGGATCCAAGGGGTTAACAGCGCTGATCGGATCCCGGATCTGATCGGAGCTGTTAGCCTGAAATCTCAGCTAATGAGATCAGCTGAGATGTAGGCTGTTTGATGTGAGCTCTGCGTCGGAGCTCACATCAAACATCCCTTACCGGCCCATGACGTTGTACAACGTCATAGGTCGGGAAGGGGTTAATGGGGGTGTCATGCCACAGTGAGGAAATGTTCTGTTTGTCGTGCAACAACAGGAGAACACCAAAGAAAAAGTGAAATGGAGACCCTGGTGATAGGGAGATGAAAGAGGTGAAACCCATTAACACCTGAGTCTCTTGAGTCTGACCTCTGAGCTCTCTATCATTCCAATATGAGTGCTTCCCTCTGTACTCGATCATGTGCCTGGGCCTTTGCGGATCCTGGGTTTGTCCTGACCAATGTGTAAGACAGCAAGATACTAGACTTACTACTTTGATAAGACAACATGGGCAGAGAGAATTGGGAAACATCCATGAAAAATTTGGACCATCTGGGAATTTTGGTCCAGTTATCCAAAAAAAAAACTGAGTAGTAAGTTGACAACCCTGATCAAGCCCTCTGCAATTGTGTATCATGCAGGTGCTAATTGCCACCAGAAGTGGCAGAAGCTTTTTTGAAGGCTTTTAAATGTTGCTCCTATGCTTCACAACTGCCATTAGTAGGTTAAATTGATGCGATCAGAAGTGTGCTCCATTCATAACAATTAATGTTGGGTGCTGGCTATGTAACAGAGCCAGCTCCCACCCTGCTTGGACTGAGACCACCTCCTGACCCTACCCCATACAGTGATTGTGCATGGCCACTGTACATGAACAGCGACCATGATTAAAAAGTAATTTAAGGGGGAAGTAAGAGGAGCAAGGATTGTTAAAGTACTATTAATGTCTGTATCACAAAAAACATTACCAATGTGATTTAGGCAACACTATTATTCTGTCAGTTTATTAAAGGGAACCTGTCACCCCAAATAACCTTTCTAACCTATTAATACCTGTCCCTGCAGCCTTACAATAAGTTCTAACACATCCCTGTCTCACCTTTTTTACTAATCTACGAATACAATAATGTAGTTAGCAAACTTACGAAATTTCTGTCAGAGGGGCGTTCCTCCAAGCGATTTTGACCGGTAGGCGGGTCCCTTGTGCCGCGCTACCCCTGCCTCATTGCTCTAATACTCCCTAATGGGCATCATTATACAAATGCAGAGCTCAACACGATTTCAATATCGCGCCCGCAACGTCACCACTGCAACGTGGTCATGTGACGCCAGGACGTGACACTTGCGCAGATTGCGTGCTGAAGCCTGCCTGTGTGCGACCGGAAGTGATGCGGCGATCCCGGCGTCACATGGCCGCATCGCAGTGGTGACGTTGCGGGTGCGATATTGAAATCGTGCCCGAGCTCTGCATTTGTATGATGACGCCCATTAGGGCATATTATAGCAACGAGGCAGGGGTAGCGCGGCACAAGGGACCCGCCTACCGGTCAAAATGGCTTGGAGGAACGCCCCACTGACAAGAATTTCGTAAGTTTGCTAACTACATTTTTGTACTTGCAGATTAGTAAAAAAGGTGAGACAGGCATGTGTTAGAATGTATTGTAAGGCTGCAGGGACATGTATTAATAGGTTAGAAAGGTTATATGGGGTGAAAGGTTCCCTTTAAACACTATTTATTTTAAACCTTGTGACACAAATTGGAGCCTTATTCCTGTGAGTGGAGCCTAAAATGGCTGTTTTACACCCAAAAGTGTAGAGCTACTGTGTGTGGAGTATTACTGTCGATATTACTATGTAGAAGGAGAATTACAAGAAGACAGCATCGTACCTTGGCAAAATTGACACTTTTGTTAGTCACAAATAGGTTGATGATATCACTGTGTGTGGAGTAGTTTGCTACAATTATATGTCTTAGCAAAAAAACTGAAAAAAATGAGTCATGGGTGGGAAGAATTAAAACATTTGAAAGAATAATTAAAAATGCAATAAAAATAATCGTAGAAAACATCAACATCTGTGTCACAGCACAGCATTTAATTTTTATGTACTCACAGTAATTACAGTATACCCTTCAGAGCCCGAGTGTGGTAGTGAAATGCAACAGGTATAAGGTCAATTCATGGTGATATTATTCATTTACATGATAGTCATACAAGTTATTACATAATAAGTGCATGACTGTAAACCATCAAACATTCATTACTGTTCATGAAAGGGTGAAATATTTGGGCTAGAATGGTGCATTAATGGATACAGGTATCAACAATATTCATGAACTGTGTACTCCGTCTTCGGTTTTAATTTTAATTGTTTCTGGAGGTGGTGAGCTGAACTGGGGGCCATATCTCTCTATGCTTGTACCCCTGATCAGCCAACAGAAAGGTCATAAACTTTTCAAGTATGTATTGGGCAGTTAGTCACATTTAACCTCAATCAGCGTACCTGGAAATCAATCAGCATTCTGTTGCTACTGAGCAGGTGCCAAAGCATTGCTTCGATATACCAAAGTCAGAAGAGGAATATTTTTCATAAGCATGATACATTAAAAGGGTACTGACACCTAAATTGAAATAGTATGGTGCTTCAGGCACCTACAGTTAAAATGTAACTTAGAAGCCGTCGAAAAGAATTGTGGTGTCAGAGTGTCAAAGGTATAGATTAATGGCATTTAAAGGAAGTATTGCTAGACCACCAGCCCATTTCTTTATCCTCTAGGACTGACAAGGTCATGTGTATGGCTCGAATAGATCATGTGGCATATGGGACATCGAAAATCATTTTAGCAATAATTGAATTTCTAAGTTTATAAAATGAGGTGTTTATATAAGAATGAAACATAGTAAAAATACTAATGTTTAAAGACCAAACTAGAAAAATGTATTCATTAAAGTATAGTATGCAATCTTAAAAGAGAATTTTAGATTTTGCTACAATTTGAACTATATTTAAAATTACTAACTCTGCTTGATGAATATCATTTATCTTAATGTTATATTATTTTTGCTTGGTTTATTATGAAATAGTTATGAGACAGACTGAACTGTTTTTCCATGGCAGAACTATATTAGTACATTCATTAATAGAAGATATCAACATAGGAAAATATTGCAATATACTGCAATATACTGTATTAATAACAACTGGGGATATATGGTATACATTGGTGTGTTTAATTGTGTAGGGGTGATTTATTTGTAGTCAGCAATTTTGAAAATAGAATATTCACATGGGCATTTACAAATGGAAAATTTGAGTAAAAACCTCCTGGAAAATAAGTCCTATCTTTTTTAAATAAAACTTTTTATTACTAGAGTTGAGCTGATCGATCTGCAGAGAATCAAATTTCACAGGTCCCATTGGATTCAAAGACTGCAAATTGATTTTCAAGGCTTAATTTCAAAAGCCAAATCCTGAATGTATCACAAAATGTTTGCTTCCTGCATTGTAAGGTGGGAAAGCCATGCAGTTTTTTTAACATTCAAAAAACGAATCTCTATGGCGGCCACCACCACTGCTTAAGGTTAATTTACAACTAGTTAAATAGCTTGAGATCACTTGAACATTAGTAAGTATGTATTGTCATAATGAGTGTGTCTCATGTCAATGGGGCGATGTTGGGATCTGAAGGATAAAAACTTGTTTTTAAATTAATCCAATTTCTTTTAGCAATGCAGGGGTTAAAGACTTTCTCTTTCCTGGCTGTTTCTTCTGTCCTTTAATCTCAGATGCAGTCTTTTGTGACTACTCCCCTCCCCTATAAATGTCATGTGTCTTACCATCTGACACTGGTTAACTGGTTATAGATTCTTTTTCTATGCTGACCATTTTGGAAGGTGCCTGTCTCTGGATGAAGCTGAAGTGTTGTTTATTGCAGGGAAAGGACCTGTATAGGGATGTTAGGGAGTGCAGGGTCCAGTCTCAGGTGAATATCTTGAGGTGACCTCTCCCGTCTCCCTATTGTCAGAGCCTTCCTCCTATTTCATTTTTGTTGTCCCCTTTGTGTTGCACAGCACATTGGGAATTTGTACACCGTCTCATGACATATATAGGTTTTACAGAGCTCAGAATGGATTTAATATACCCTGAGAAGACCTCAGTGTTTTATACTCAGATTTCTCCATGCCACTAGAGAATTAAATTGTTTGGCAAAAAATGTAGAAGTTTTCAAATTAGAATTTCAATAGATTCTCTCCTTTCTTCTCATCTATTATATAATTGCGAATGGGTTTTTTGCCCCTTCTGAGTCCACTCGCAATGCGAGTTGGCGTGGTCAAGTGGATACGCCCGAAGCATTGGCCGCGCAGCGGCCATTGCGAGCAGTTCTAAGGCGACTCGCTATGCCTGCGCAGCGGGCATGGCGAGTCGCCTTAGCAGCGCGAAGCATTGGCCGCGAAGCGGCCATTGCGAGTCAGAGACTCGCTCTTCTAGAATCCCGATGCATGTGCATGGGGCACCCAGCTAGTGTAGGTATAAATGGCTATGCATTTTCATTAAAGGGAACCAACCAGCAGGTTTTAGCTCTATAAAGTGAAGCCAGTTCCTTATAGGCACTGGGATACTGAGTGCAATCATACCTTTACTTCAATGATTCAAGGTTTAATTGCAGAGAAAAGTGTCATAAAAGTTATGGCAAAGAGGAAAGGAGACAAACGAAGTGTGCAACACATCACTATTGAGGTTGGGTTTCTTTTATTACACCCTTGTGGGCTCTAAGTCAAACCCTCTCCCTCCCTTCTTGTCACTATATACCAGGCACAGAATGCCTTACACTGTGCATGGTCATAGCGCAATGTCAGATGTCCTACGTGCCCGAGCTCATCACTCCCTCCCTTCCCCCCTCACCTGCATCTCCTACTTCCTTCTCACTGCTTTTCCTGTCTGTGATCACTTGGTCACAAGCAGGAGAAGATCCGGCCCTTCCAATCTCTTAAAGATTGTAATGCCAAGCAAAAAAGAAAAAGCTCAACTGCATGAGGGTTGATCTGATATTTGCTCCCTTTCCCCAGTTTAATCTGAAAATCTACAGCAAAAAGCCCAGTTTTTGGCTCAGATTTTGGAGCAAGTAGAATAATCTCAAAGTTCTTGTCTCAACTTATTAACCTATTGTATGCGTCATTCTTTTTTATTGTTTTACCTTATGATGCCATGCCATTGGTGATTTTATGGTTTGTATGGTCTTCAGTTATGCCGAATAGAAGAAAATTCATGGAGCACAGAAAAATATATACAGTGACAAAATAGACTGTATTCTAGTAATTTTAATAATGCAAGAAATCTGGCTTATCTCATGCAGATGCTTCTTCTTCAGCAGAAGAATGAATTATTCTGACACCCGGGAGAATACGATTTCTTCTTGCATAAGCATCAGGTATTAAACTATAAAAAGACAAAAATCTTCACCAGCTCTACCTGCACTATTTATTTTAATAGAGTACAATATAAATCAGATTTTGACATCCTTGAGGCTCTTATATTATACATGTTTTATCATATACGTTTTATCCTTTAAAGTGGATTCATACACTAAAGACTTTATAAACAAACCTCGCATGTTAGAGAGTCTACTTAATAGTATACATTGGTTACAAATATGAGTATTCTGTGCATGGCATCCCTTGGGTTTGAAAAACTGCTAGTCATTCTGCTGACAGGTTTTTATGTTTTGCTGGAATGAATGATCACTCCTTTATTATGCTCTTTACAGAAGTCCTAACCAGTGCATCATATGCCATAATCCCAGATTTCTGATATTTCCTACATGTTTAACTGAATTGTTATGAATCAGATTGGTAAGTAACATATTGAGACAGTTTTTTTTTTTACATGCACAAACTGGTCAGGTAGGTAAGCACCTAAGACCTCCTTCTTTCCTCCACACTTGTACGTTCCTCATCTAACCGCCTGCAAGACTTCGCCCGAGCATCCTCCATCCTCTGAAATTCTGCACCCCAACACGTCCGACTGTTCCCCACACTCGTAACCTTGAAGTGGAACCTGAAAACCCATCTCTTCAGAACAGCCTACAGCCTGCAATGACCACGGTGCCACCACACCAACACTGAAAACGGCGCTCCACCACCACCAGAGCATACCCAGCCTACTGTCTCCCTCCCCACTGCCCTGTAGAATGTAAGCCCGCAAGGGCAGGGTCCTCCCTCCCCTCTGTATTAGTCCATCACTGTTAGTTTGTTCATTTTATTTTCAACTTGTTTGTATGTAACCCTTTCTCATATACAGCACCATGGAATCAATGATGCTCTATAAATAAATTTATAATAATAATAATAATAAGACACATTCAAAATATCACAATTAAAACACCATCGACATTGTCGGGATAGGACGCACCATGCAGGCACATTCATTCACCAGATTCACCTCAACATGGCTGCTACATTCCCTTTACTTGGTTTTATACAATTATTATGTTAGAAGAGAACCACATCCAGACATCCATCATACAAATTAAAACATCCTTCAATAGAGCACAGAACGGACACAGGGGGAGTAAACAACGGGACTACACAGCACAAAAAATGGCAGGCTACACCACATGGATTATATATATATATACTAGATGGTGGCCCGATTCTAACGCATCGGGTATTCTAGAATATGTATGTAGTTGACATACTGTGACTGACAAAACTTGTTCAGTTAACGTGAGTTACAGCACATGTATAGCAGCACTATAGTATATGGTGGTACATTACAGTACATGCATAGCAGCCCTATGGTATATGGTGGTACATTACAGTACATGCATAGCAGCAATATAGTATATGGTGGTACATTACAGCACATGTATAGCAGCACTATAGTATATGGTGGTACATTATAGTACTTGTATAGCAGCACTACAGTATATGGCGGTACATTATAGTACATGTATAGCAGCACTATAGTATATGGCGGTACATTACAGTACATGTATAGCAGCGCTATGGTATATGGTGGTATATTACAGTACATGCATAGCAGCAATATAGTATATGGCGGTACATTACAGCACATGTATAGCAGCACTATAGTATATGGTGGTACATTATAGTACTTGTATAGCAGCACTATAGTATATGGCAGTACATTATAGTACATGTATAGCAGCGCTATGGTATATGGTGGTATATTACAGCACATGTATAGCAGCGCTATAGTATATGGCGGTACATTACAGCACATGTATAGCAGTGTTATAGTATATGGTGGTACATTAGAGTACATGTATAGCAGCACTATAGTATATGGCGGTACATTACAGTACATGTATAGCAGCACTATAGTATATGGCGGCACATTACAGTGCATGCATAGCAGCCCTATAGTATAGTGGTGTACATTACAGCACATGTATAGCAGCGCTATGGTATATGGCGGTACATTACAGTACATGTATAGCAGCACTATGGTATATGGCGATAATCCACTCCCCGCAGCCCCCTGCTTTTCCTGGGTCCTCCACAGTAAAAATAAAAAAATCCTCAGTGAGGATACTCACCTGTCCGCCGGCTCGTTCCACCTCCGTCTTCTAGGTCCTACAGCCTACAGGCCTTTAGGACCTGTCGTTGCCTGGGAAACCGATCAGCTGATCGGTCACATGACCGCTATCTGCCAGGGCGGCAGGATGGAGCAGGGGGCAGGATTGAGCAGGGGGGCAGGATGGTGATGGGGGGGGCAGGATGGTGGCGGGGGAGGCAGGATGGAGGGAGCCGGGCAGCATGGAGTGAGCCGGGCAGCATGGAGCGAGTGGGGCAGCATGGAGCGAGCGGTGCAGGATGGAGCCAGGGGGGCAGGTTGGAGCCAAGGGGGGTAGGATGGAACCAAGGGGGAGGGCAGGATGGAGCTAGGGAGGGGGAAGGAGGATGGAGGCGTGGGGGCCAGGATGGAGGCGGGGGGGCAAGATGGAGGCTGGGGGGGCAGGATGGATGTGGAGGAGCAGGATGCAGCCGGGGGAGCAGTATGGAGGCAGGGTGGGAGCAGGATGGAGCTGGGGGTGGCAGGATGGAGCCGGGGGGGGCAGGATGGAGCAATCAGGGCAGGATTGAGACCGGCAGGGAAGGCAGAATGGAGCCGGGGGCAGGATGGTGGTGGGAGGGCAGGATGGAGTTGGCAAGGCAGGATGGAGCCGGCGGGACAGGATGGAGTCGGCAGGGCCGGGGGGCCAGAATGGAGGTGGACAGGCAGGATGGAGTTGGGGGGCAGGTAGGAGCCAGGGGGGTGGGCAGGATGGAGCCGGGGGGAAGGGCAGGATGGAGCCGGGGAAGGGCAGGATAGAGCCGGGGGGGGGGGAAAGGATAGAGCGATCATGGCAGGATGGTGATGTGGGGGCAGGATGGTGACAGGAGGTGCAGGATGGTGGCGGGGGGCCAGGATGGAGGCGGGGGGCAGGATGAAGCCGGGGCCAGGATGGGGGCGGGGGGGCAGGATGGACGCGGGGGGCAGGATGGAGCCGGGGGAGCAGGATGGAGCCGGAAGAGCAGGATGGAGCCGGGGGGGGCAGGATGGAGCCGGGGGGGGCAGGATGGTAGCGGGGGGGGCAGGATGGTGGTGGCGGGGCAGGATGGAGCCAGGGAGGGGTAGGATGGAGCCGACGGGACAGGATGGAGGAAGCGGGGCAGGATGGAGCCGGGGGGGCAGGATGGAGCCGAGGGGTGGCAGAATGGAGCCAGGGGGGCAAGATGGAGCCGGGGGGGCAGGATAGAGGCGGGGGAACAGGATGGAGCAGGGGCAAAGGATGGAGGCAGGGGGGAGCAAGATGGAGCTGGAGGGGGCAGGCTGGAGCTGGGCAGGGCAGGATGGAGCCAGGGGGGCAGTATGGAGCCAAGGGGTGGCAGGATGGAGCCGGGGGGCAGGATAGAGCCAGGGGGAACGGGATGGAGCCGGGGGCAAAGGATGGAGGCAGGGGGGAGCAGGATGGAGCTGGAGGGGGCAGGCTGGAGCTGGGCGGGGCAAGATGGAGCGATCAGAGCAGGATGGAGACCGGCGGGGGGGAGGTTGGAGCCGGAGGGGGCAGGATGGTGGTAGGGGGCAGGATGGAGCCGGCGGGCCAGGATGGAGCCGGGGGGGGGGCAGGATGAAGCTGGGGGGCAGGATGGAGCTGGGGCTGGCCAAGATGGACTGGGGGGCAGGATAGAGCCGGGGAAGGATGGAGCTGGCGGGGGGCCAAGATGGCGCCAGCAGGGGGGCAGGATGGAGCCAACAGGAAGGAGTCGGCGGGGAGGAAGGATGGAGCCGGTGGGGCAGGATGGAGCTGGGGGGGGGCAGAGGATGGAGTGATCAGGGCAGGATGGAGCCAGCGGAGGGGCAGGATGGGGCCGGCAGAAAGAAGGCGGGGCGGGACAGGATGGAGTCAGTGAGGCAGAATGGAGCCGGGGGGTAGGATGTAGCCTGTGGGGGGGCAGGATGGAGTTTGGGGGCAGGATTGAGCGATCAGGGCACGATGGAGCCGGCGGAGCAGAATGGAGCCGGGGGGCAGGATGGGGCTTGGGGAGGGCAGGATGGTGCCGGCGGGGGGGCAAGATGGAGCCGGGGGGGCAGGATGGAGCAATCAGAGCAGGATGGAGCCGGGGGGGTGCAGGATGGAGCTGGCAGGGCAAAATAGAGCCGGGAGGGCAGGATAGAGCCGGGGGGCAGGATGGAGCTGGCGGGGGGGCACATTGGAGCCAGCAGGGGGCCAGAATGGAGCCAGGGTGGCAGGATGGAGCTGGCGGGGCAGGATGGAGCCAGGGGGTGAGCAGGATGGAGCCGGGGGAAGGGCAGGATGGAGCTGGGAGGAGAAGCAGGATGGAGCCAGGGGGAAGGGCAAGATGGTGACGGGGGGCAGGATGGTGACAGTGGGGGCAGGATTGGGGGGGGGGCAGGATGGAGGGAGCCGGGGTAGCATGGAGTGAGCCGGGCAGCATGGAGCAAGCGGGGCAGGATGGAGCGAGCGGGGCAAGATGGAGCCGAGGGGTGCCAGGATGGAGCCGGGGGGGCCGGGGGGCCAGGATGGAGCTGGGGGGCAGGATGGAGCGAGCGGGTCAGGATGGAGCGATCAGAGCAGGATGGAGACCGGTGGGGGGGAGAGGATGGAGTCGGGGGGGCCGGATGGTGGCGGGGGCAGGATGGAGCCGGCGGGGCAGGATGGAGCCGGCGGGGCCAGAATAGAGCTTGGGGGGCAGGATGGAGCTGGGGGGGTGGCCAAGATGGAGCCGGGGGGGCAGGATGGAGCCGGGGGGGGGGGCATGATGGAGCCGGGGGGGCAAAATGGTGCCAGCGGGGGGGGTCAGGAAGGAGCCGGCAGGAAGGAGCTGGCGAGGGGGCAGGATGGAGCCGGGGGGTTGGCAAGATTGAGCCGGTGGGGGGGCAGAATGGAGCGTTCAGGGCAGGATGGAGCCAGCGGGGGGGCAGGATTTAGCCAGCATGCAGGAGCCGGCGGGGGGGGGCAGGATGGAGCCGGCGGGGCAGCATGGAGCCAGGGGGGAAGGATGGAGCGATCAGGGCAGGATGAAACCAGGGAGGGGGGACAGGATGCAGCCGGCGGTACAGAATGGAGCCGGGGGGCAGGATGGAGCCAGCGGGGGGCAGGATGGAGCCGGGGGGGGGCAGGATGGAGCGATCAGGGCAGGATGGAGCCAGCAGGGCAGAATGGAGCCGGGGGGCAGGATGGAGCCGGGGGGGCAGGATGGAGCAATTAGGGCAGGATGGAGACCAGTGGGGGGGCAGGATGGAGCCGGGGGGGCAGGATGGTGGCGTGGGGCAGGATGGTGGGGGGGGGCAGGATGGACCTGGCGGAGCAGAATGGAGTCGGCGGAGCCGGGGAGCCAGGATGGAGCTGGGTGGGGGCAGGATGGAGCCAGGAGGGGCAGGATGGAGCCGGCAGGACAGGATGGAGCAAGCGGGGCAGGATGGAGCCGGGGGGGGGCAGGATGGAGCCGAGGGGTGGCAGGATGGAGCCAGGGGGGCAGGATGGAGCCAGAGGGGCAGGATGGAGCCGGGGAGGCAGGATAGAACCGGGGGAACAGGATGGAGCCAGGGGCAAAGGATGGAGGGAGGGAGCAGGATGGAGCTGGAGGGGGCAGGCTGGAGTTGGGCAGGGCAGGATGGAGCAATCAGAGCAGGATGGAGACCGGCGTGGGGGAGGTTGGAGCCGGAGGGGGCAGGATGGTAGTGGGGGGCAGGATGGAGTCAGCGGGGCCAGGATGGAGCCAGGAGGCAGGATGGAGCTGGGGGTGGCCAGCATGGAGCTGGGGGTGCAGGATGGAGCTGGGGGAAGGATGGAGCTGGCGGGGGACCAAGATGGCGCCAGCAGGGGGGCAGGATGGAGCCAACAGGAAGGAGTCAGCGGGGGGGCAGGATGGAGCCAGCGGGGCAGGATGGAGCCAGCGGAGGGGCAGGATGGAGCTGGCAGGAAGAAGCCGGCGGGGGCAGGATGGAGCCAGCGGGGCAGGATGGAGCCGGGGCGGGCAGGATGGAGCCAGGGGGGGCAGGATGGAGCCGAGGGGTGGCAGGATGGAGCCAGGGGGGCAGGATGGATTCAGCGGGACAGGATGGAGCAAGCGGGGCAGGATGGAGCCGGGGGGGGGCAGGATGGAGCCGAGGGGTGGCAGGATGGAGCCAGGGGGGCAGGATGGAGCCTGGGAGGCAGGATAAAGCCGGGGGAACAGGATGGAGCCGGGGGCAAAGGATGGAGGCAGGGGGGAGCAGGATGGAGACCGGCGGGGGGGAGGTTGGAGCCGGAGGGGGCAGGATGGTAGTGGGGGGCTGGATGGAGCCGGCGGGGCCAGGATGGAGCTGGGGGGCAGGATGGAGCTGGGGGGCAGGTTGGAGCTGGGGAGTGGCCAGCATGGAGCAGGGGGTGCAGGATGGAGCCGGGGAAGGATGGAGCTGGCGGGGGGCCAAGATGGCGCCAGCAGGGGGCAGGATGGAGCCAACAGGAAGGAGTCGGCGGGGGAGCAGGATGGAGCCAGCGGGGCAGGATGGAGCCGGGGGGGCAGAGGATGGAGCGATCAGGGCCGGATGGAGCCAGCGGAGGGGCAGGATGGAGCCGGCAGGAAGGAGCCGGCGGGGGGCAGGATGGAGCCGGCGGGGGGGGGGGGCAGAATGGAGAAAGAGAGGCAGGATGGTGGCGGGGGGGCAGGGTGGAGTGCTCGGTGCCGGGAGTAGTAGCAGGCTCTGTCCTGTTAGGACCTTGTATGATGTCAGAATGACATCGGCGTTCGGCACTGTGATTGGCCCGCTTGCGGTCATTTGATATGTGATGCGCATATCACATGACCGCGGGCGGGCCAATCATAATCCGGCCAATCCGGTAACCGGGAGTAGTAGCAGGCTCTGTCCTGCTAGGACCTTGCATGATGTCAGAATGACATCGGCATTCGGCACGAGAGCCTGCTACTGCTCCCGGTTACCGGTCACTCGGCGGAAAGGTAAGTATAAGAATCTTTATTATTTTTAATACATTTGCCTTTATTTTATATTTGATTTTGCAGTGTATAATGCACTGCGAAATCAAATCACTAAGGAGCAGGGGGGCCGCGGGGAGCGTGAGCGCGGGCAGGACAGAAGGAGTGGGGGGGGGGAAGCGCGGGCTGGGCATTGGTGCGGAGTATGGAGATATGGAGCATGGGCAGGACAGGAGGAGCGGGGTATGGAGGTATGGATCGTGGGCAGGACAGGAGGAGCGGGGGGGAGGAAGCACGTCCAGGGCAGAGGAGGAGGAGCGGGGTATGGAGCACGAGCAGGGCAGGGGAGCTGGGTATGGAGCGCGGGCAGGGCAGAGGAGCTGGGTATGGAGTGCGGGCAGGCCACCGTCGGCTGGGCTGCAAATTGGCGCGAGAATCGAACTTTGAATTCTCACACCTATTTGCATAGTCTGCTCCCATTGGCCAATGGGCGGCCTGTGTCTGGTGCATGATTTCGGTGACAGACGCAAAAAACCCTTAGACAATTATATAGTAGATATATATATATACCGGTATACACATATGAGACTGGTTAGTAGTACAGCAATATGCATAAGAGAAACAGTCACTGACAACATTTTTGCAGAGTATACAGTTACAAACACAAGGACTGTTAATCACAGACGACCCAGAGGTACAAAGTCTGGGAACTTGCTATCTACCTTATGGAGACAGCTAAGTAGGTGAGGAGATTGTAGCCACATACCCCCTCTAGGTAATATGCAAATTTGCACTTCAGTAAGGAAGTGGAAAAACTCCAGATCCACAATTAAAGGAAGGCTGATTAGACAAATGTACTAAGACATTCTTTATAAAAGTTTGCTACCATCTACCAGAATGATGAAGAGGAGTGCACCAGAACTCTAAATTTCAGTGTTCGTGTCAAACACAGACTTATCAAAAAATGTCAGTGTTCAGGTTCAGAGTTTGGGGTCTTTAAGTATGCAAACAACTTGAGCGAGAATCGCTGTGCTTGGGTACACTTTGTGATCAGCCCAGTGTGAGCAGCTTGCAGTGTTTGAGTGGCTTACACTGGTGGTAAAATCAGTGTTATCGGATGTAGTGTGTACAAAAATAAATGACAAAACTCCACTCTCCCTTCCCCTGTTATTGCTTTGTTTAGGGTAGGCTATATGTAGGAAGAGAGCCGAACCCCCCAATCATTGAGACTTCCAATAAGGTATGGGTCAAATTTGGATCGAGAATAGAAATTTGTTTTAAGTTTGGCTAAACCCACAGAACCCAAACTTCCATGGGTCAAATCATCTTTAGTCATCACCGACCAAAGCTTTTGAACTAATAAATACATTTCACTAAGCGAGTTTAACATTTTTTCTCTGTGTTATTCCTTATTATGAAAATTGTCACTTCAGTGAGGAAGTACACTAACTATAGTGACACTAGAGCTCGTCTGCTTCCTCACTAAACTGACAATTTGCATATTACTTGAAGGAGCATTACGGCTATAAGTCTCTTCATGCTGGCAGGCAGATTGATCTCCATAAGGAGAATAGCTATTCCCCAGATCACTCATTATTTCACATCATTAAACTTATCGATATCTATGGTTTGATTTCTTTGCTTGGATTGGGTGGGTCTTTATTGCAATCTGGATTCTTATGTCAATAGCACCTTTAGGCCTGAGTCACATGTCCAATTGAAAAACAGACATGTTAAATGGTCAATTTCTGATCTCCATATGGCAATCCAGGTGTTTGTGTGTGTCATATGCTTATCTGTGTGTCATCTGTGTGACACGTACCAGAGAAAAAAGCATGTCACTGTAAAAAATATTTTTTAAGACTATATTGATACTGACAAAAAGTGATGCAGAATTTTCAGCTTTAAATCTTCACTTAGCAAAAGCATTGCAATCACTTACATCACCAAACTCATAACCACAGCTCTCCGTGCAGTGATTGTGTATTGGAGGTTGCACTGATGCTTTATCTTAAGCATGAGCTCCGCTTCAGCAGAGCTGAAGATGCTACGAAGGAGATGGCTGTGGATCACCATCAGAGGGTATGTTTGGGAGATAATAAGTGTGTCAATGAGTGTTGTATTTGTGTTTTATTGCGAATGTAGGATTTTTAACAGTTCTATTTGGAATAAAGGATTTTTCTGTGTCTGTTTTTTAACTATTTACCCACTGGTTTGGTAATGGGCGGGTCTCAGGCCTGAAATAACCAATCTACGGCTTAATGACAAGCTGTGAATATGCAGCTGTCCTTAACCTGTTCTCTCACCCTGAAGCCACCGCACCAAGGCATCATAAAGACAAGGGTAAAGCATCAGGAATTGGTAAATTCAATGAATGACAAATTCCTGGGGAGGTTAAGGGTTGCTTTTCTTTACCTGGGGGAGGGGCAATAACTATATTCCCCCGATCGAGAGAATCCCAGCCTCCATGTGCCTTGTTTTACCTTGGCTGACAATCAAAGATAGGGTGAAACACATTTTTTTTTTAATATTTATTAATTAAAAAAAAGCGGGTTCCTCTGCATATTTGATTGTCATCCAAGATAAAACCAAGCAGTAGGGTGTTGCAGCCGCTTTACCTGCACTGAGAATCAAAAATATGGAGGCTCCCTATCCAATTTTTTTTTACCATTATTTACTTATTTTTGCACACATAATGGCATGTTTGTTGCCATACATTAATGTATATGGCAACCAAACAATAACACCAGAACAGATTGTGGGGGCACAGTCTAAATGTAACAGCCAATCACAGTCACTGTCACAGATAGTGGGCATTTATGATTGGCCGTTGTGGTGTCAGTGCAGTGAATATTCATAAGGTTAATGATCAGGACCAGAAGAAAGTGAGAGACAGCTGCCAGTGACTGGTGAATATAATTCTCACTACTTAAGGGAACCTGTCACCTATTTTATGCCCCCAAACCTATCATTACCTGTCCCTGCAGCTTTCTAGTACATCCCCTACCATCCCTGTCTGACCTAAATTTGAGGCATAAATGTGGAAAAAAAGGGATTAATAGCTTACATCTTTCCACTGTTCTAAGAGTGTTCCTAGATGAGTAGGCGAGTTGTGGGATGGATCCATTCTCCCATCTTACTGCATGATACCATGACCCGGTGACTATGATAATTCAGAAGCGTGCACCTGGAGTTTGAAATTAAGTGGGCAGCTCCTTCTAGGTATGACATAATTTCTGGTTTGATGAATTGTGGGGTATTATCGGGTGTACATATCAGCTTCAGAATGCACGCTGCGCATGCTCCGGAGCTGGCCAGTATAACCAATACACTCCCACAATGCGCAGGATCGGAACACTCAAAAACTATTTTTTTCAGTGACATATGTTTTTCTCTTGTACGTGTCAAACGGATACCACAAAGATCGCATTTGAGTGTGATCCTGTGGCATCTGTTTTGCTGGCAAAAAACAGATATGTCTCGTTGTGGACCACACAGACACCACACAGACTCACAGTCCATGTTTAAACACGGATGTGTGAAAATTGCAATTGACTTTACTGTGTCTGCATGTGGCCGTGTCTCCAGTACATGTAAAAACAGATGCCACAAATACCAGAAACACAGACGTGTGATGCTAGCCTTAGAAATATATTGACACAATTGGGTTTGAATGGCTAATAAAGGCAACATTCTCACTTGTGACCTGTTTGCTTGTAATCAGTGTATGCATAAAAGCTGAGTGAGTTTCTGGGATCCAGACAGACTCTTGCATCTTTCATCCAGCCACTGACATTTCTGCATTGTGAGTCATTGGGAAAGCAAAATAATCGTCAATAAATCTATGGGAAAAGATAGTTGAATTGTATAAAACAGGAAAAGCATACAAAAAGATATTCAAGGAATTGATAATGGCAGTCAGCAATGTTCAAACTGTGATTAACAAATGGAAAATCAGGGGCTCTGTAAAAACCAAACCACAATCAAGTAGACGAACAAAACTTTTGGCCACTACTGTCGGGAAAATTGTTCGGGGTGCAAAGAAAAACCCATAAATAACATCAGCTGAAATACAGGACTCACTGAAAACTAGCGATGTAGCTGTTTCAAGATGCACAATAAGGAGTCACTTGAAGTAAAAAGGACTGCATGGTTGAGCTATCAGAAGAAAGCCATTACTGCTTTCAATACCACAAAGTATATCGTCTATAATATGCCAAACAGCAAAGAGCCAAGCCTCCAAACTTCTGGAACAAGGTAATTTGGAGTGATGATACGAAATTCGAACTTTTTGGCCACAACCATAAACATGATGAAAAGAATACCATTCCTACTGTAAAGCATGGCGGTGGATTGCTGATGATGTGGGGATGTGTGAACTACAAAGGCACAGGAAACTTGATCAATGTTGAAGGAAGGGTGAATGTAGCACGTACACACTTACTGGAGGCAAATTTGAACTCATCAGACAAGAAGCTGTGCATGGGACGTACTTGGACATTCCAACATAACAATCCAAAACACAAAGTTAAGTCAACCTGTCATTGGCTACAGCAGAACAAAATGAAAGTTCTGGAGAGGCCATCTCAGTCTCCTGACCTCAATATCATTGAGTCACTCTGGAGAGAACTCGAGTGCGCAGGTCATGCAAGAAAGCCCAGGAATTTACAGGAACTGGAGGCTTTTTGTCAAAGAAGAAAGGGCAACTTTATCATCTGAAAAAATAAAGAGCCTTATCCACAACTACCACAAAAGACTTCAAGCTGTCATTGATGTTGGAGGGGGGCAATACATGGTATTAAGAACTCGAGTATGTGAACTTTTGATCATGGTCATTTAGATGTTTTTGGTCATTTTGATTTAAAAAGAGAAAAACACAATAGTTTGACAATAAATGGCTTCGCCCAACCACTAACCATGAGAGGAAAAACATTTTTGTGTTATCGTTCATATTCTCTGAAAAAAAGGCCAAGAAAGCAAAAAATCTGCCGGCGTATGTAAACATTTGAGCACAACTGTACGTAGAACTGTAGAGTCTATACCACTATATCATCCTGCCTAGTTAGAGTTAATTTTTTCCCTACATTTGAACTGCAGGGACCATCTGTAGTTCATACCAACTTATTTTTTCATTTAAGTCATGAATTTCATGCTTCTAGTTTTGAAAAAGCCTAATTTAGTTTGTATATAAAAATCCCACATTCAAAAAGTGAATCCTTATTAAAGATGACACTTATGAATAACTGAATATTTTCTGTTTTCACTAAGCTTGGATTTAAGACAAATCTCCATTCACATGTGTTATGAGACTGTCACAATAAATTGAATTGGGTTCTGGATGTTCATTATTTTGATCTAATCGGTACTTCATTTGTCCGTGCTGCTGCATGTATATCATGAGAATACAGTGTACATGTAGATTATTTACATATGTGTGCATATACATATATATATATATATATATATATATATATTACACATGTTCAGTATATACATGACATGATTACAACACCTACCTCATATATTCACCTTTGCTTCAAATTAATCGGTTTTATGTTATCTGATGCTTAATGTAGCCTCATATAAGCGCATTTACTGTAGAATGAAGCTTACCTTACTATGCACTATGCACTATTTGGTATAATACAACCATTGTTTAAAGTACAGGTAATAGCTATTGACAACTATAGATAAAAGGAGAGTGAAATCCAGAAATGCCAGAAAGTGCTATGTATTCCCCAGAGTTAAAATGTTCATAATTGTGTATTTTGGATGGTACAAGGCCAGGCCAAGTATTTCAAGCTTCATTATTGATCAGGAATGGGGGAAATACACACCAAAGACACCCCAAGAAGAGTCTCCACATTTAAAAAAAAATACAGCCAGATACCTCCAAAGTGGCATCAGTTGACCGAAGTATAAATATTGTATAATGAAGCCATATGTATGAATGGAAATTGGTCTGGAACATGTCCTTCCTAGCATTGAAGGTTAAACATTGATCAGGGACAGGGAGATGAGTGTCAGGTATAGGAGTGTTGGGCAGGGAACCCTCATACCTCATGCAACTGCTCCAATAAATGTTATGCTTCTCTACACTCAAGTGGTACAAGTGTTAGGTTCAAAGAGTACTACTGGATGAATTAGTCAGGTGGGTCAGTGACATGAATTAGCCTATTGGGCAGGGGGCCCTCATAAATCATGCAACCACTCCAATAAATTTTATGCTCTGCTACCCTAAGGTGGCACAAATATTAAGTTCACAGAGTACTATCTGAAGAATTAGTCAAGTGGGTCAGTTACATGTATTTGTCAAGTGGGCAGGGGGCCCCCATATCTCATGCAAAGGATTTAATAAATGTTATGCTTTACTACACTCAGGTGGCACAAGGATTAGCTTCAAAGAGTACTACCAGAAGAATTAGTCAGGTGTATCAGAGACATGTACTAGCTTAGTGGGCAGGGAGCCCTCATATCTCATGCAATAAATGTTATGCTCCAACACAATAAGGTAGCACTAGTATTAGGTTTACAGAGTACTACTGAAAGAATTAGTCAGGAGGGTCAGTTATATGTATAGGCCTATTGGTCAGGGGGCCCTCATAATTCATGCAATGACTCCAATAAATTTTATGCTCCGGCACCCTAAGGTGGCACAAGTATTAGGGTCACAGACTACTATCAGAAGAATTAGTCAGGTTGGTCAGTGGCATGTATAGTTCTATTTGGCTGTGGAACTGTGCCAATAAATTGTATGCTTCAACACCCTTAGGTATTATTAGAAGAATTAGTCATGTTGGTTAGAGACATGTATGGGCCTATTGTGTAGGGGGCCATCATACCTTATGCAAGTGCTCCAATATAGTTTATACTTTGCCACACTCACTTGTCAAAAGTAATAGTAATACTCAAGTTCATGGAGTACTACATGAAGATGGATTCAGGGGGGTCAGTGACATGTTGCAGGCATGGTTCTCAGAGAGCCCAGCTAAATTTACAATACACACAACAAAGACACCCCAAGAAGAGTCTCCACATTTCAAAAAATTAGGGCCAGATAAAAAGAACATGGCATCAATTCACCCAGAACAAAAAATATATAATTGTGCAGCCTGCATGCATGGGACAGGGTCTGGAACTGGGCCTGGTCTAGCATTTCAAGGTTAAACATAGAATAATAACAGTGGGAGGAGTGAGATGTGTGCGCATCGTGCTCAGAGAGCCCTGCTAAATTCAGAAAACAGACAAGAAGGAGACCCTGGTTAGAGTCTTACCATTTTTAATTATTCAGTCCAGAAAACACCAAAGTTACATCAATTGACCAGAAAAGTCCTTGAGGATCCATGGCTTGTTCATCATGATGAAAATTAGGCAGTAATTAGGCAGTCTAAACTTTCAAGGAACAGCCTGATCCGCTTATCTGTCAGGACACTTCCAACAGTGCTGAAGACATTTTCTGAGAGAACGCTGGCTGCCGGTCATGACAAAACTTCCAATGCTTGAATGGTGAAATCAGGCCACTCCTCCATTTTTGAAGCCCAAAATGCATAAGGGTCCAAACCCCCTGATAGCATGGATATTGAGCTCTAGATACTGCTGCACCATCCTCTCCAGACGTCGACTATGTGTAAGACATGTACTCAGATCTACTGGTGGTGTTTAAAAGATTGGTCAAATTTCTCCCAAAAATATTTTCTGACATTTAAACTGCTGGTGCTATTGTTTCTACGCTGACGAATTCAAGTACCCAAGGTTGGAAGTATGGATCTGCGATGCATATTGTGTCCCTCATTGTTGTGTTGGGGAAAATCAGTACTAAGATTTTCTATTAGCTCTTTTTTTGATATCCCCATCACACGTCCCTGTCCAAGGCAGGAATCATCTGGCTAAATGTATTCTTCTACCACGGATTCAACAGTGTTACAACCCAGTAGTCATCACTAATTCGAATCCTAATGATACGGGCATCATGTTGCAGATAGTGTAGCAAGAAGGCACAAATATGTTTGATGCATCCATGAGGCCCAAGTTCTTGTTGTGTTGGTGTAAAATTGAGCTTCCCTCCTCCATCCTCTCCGACCAACCTCGTACAAAAGGAAATGAAATAATTTCTTCCTCATCTCCTGACTGTTCTGTGCCCATCACCTTTTCATCCTCATCCTCCTCTATTTGTTTCTCAGCTCCTGCATCTTCACTAACAGTTTGTCTGGTACCATGAGCCCCTCTCTGTAGCTCAACTTCCCCCTGTCATGCCACCCAGCTGTGTGACAAGTGTCTGGACCTCTGAGGATTTGATATCGACCATGTTCACACACATGCGTTTTTTTGCCCATCTCTGCGTTTTTTGGGCTGTTAAAAAAAACACAGGTGCGTCAACGCAGGGTACATTTGAGTGTACATGCATTTTTCAGCTCCATTTGCGTTTTTTTCCTCCAGTCCAAAAAACGCTGCATGCAGCATTTTTGGGTGCTGGAAAAAACACGCATGTGCGTTTTCCAAAAACGCATGCGTTTTTTTAACATGGGCCCCTATGGGAAACGCATGCATTAACGCAAGTGCCTATATGTGCCCTGCGTTAACGCATGCGTTTCCTATAGGGCCCATGTTAAAAAAACGCATGCGTTTTTGGGAAAACGCACATGCGTTTCTATAACATGGGGCCCTATGGGAAACGCATGCGTTTTTAAAAGGCACATTTATGCACCCTGCGTTAACGCTTGTGTTTTTGCCTGCGTTTTTGAGGAAAGTCCAAAAAGGCAAAATTTCCTTTCAGACACACAAGAGACATTTTTTAGCCCTTCCAAAAAAAACGCAAGTGCTTTTAAGAGTGCTAAAAAAAACGCAAATTGTGTGTGAACAATGCCAAAAACGCAAATGGAGCTGAAAAACGCATGCACACTCAAATGTACCCTGCGTTAACGCACCTGTGTTTTTTTTGGCCATGTTCACACACATGCGTTTTTTTGACCATCTCTGCGTTTTTGGGCTGTTAAAAAAAACGCAGGTGCGTTAACGCAGGGTACATTTGAGTGTAGCTGCGTTTTTCAGCTCCATTTGCGTTTTTTACCCCTAGTCCAAAAAACGCTGCATGCAGCGTTTTTGGGTGCTGTAAGGCTGCGTTCATACTGTGCGTAATTTTTGCGCTTTTTTGCCGCGCGTATTTCCCCCTAAAGCGGACCTGCGTCTGCGTGTCACAGCAAAGTGAATGCACTTTCACTTTTGCTGTTCACACGCAGCGCAATTTTCGGCCGCGCTTTTATGGGAGAAAGCGCGCGCGTAAAAAGAATGAACATGTTCATTCTTTCCGTCTTTTTACGTGCGCATTCTCCCATAGGCCCCATTTTAACCCCTGGAATTACGCATCGCCGTTCAGACGATGCGCATTCCAGAGACGGGCAAGGGGTATGAGGAGGAAATGATGTCACACGGGAACAGCCCCAGGGAAAACAGGAAATCCCATCATTTTGGGATTCCTGCTTTCCCGTGGCTGTCCCTGTGTGACCGAGTGCCAGGATACTCACTGCTCCTCAGGATGCACGGGAGAGGCGTCCGGTCCTCCTCGCGGCTTCCAGCATCTGCCGGTGAAGCGATCAGCTGACTGTCAGCTGAGCCGGTCAGCTGACAGATCGCTTCACCAGCACACCGACAGACATGGGGGCATTGCAGAGGACATGGGCCAGCCGAGAGGGAGGTAAGTATGTATGTATGCATGTATGTGTGTGTGTGTGTTTGTGGATGTATGTATGTGTTTATGTATGTGTGTGTATGTATGTATGTGTGTGGATGTGTGTGTGGATGTATGTTTATGTGTGTGTGTGTGTGTGTGTGGATGTATGTATGTGTGAGTGTGTGTGTGGATGTATGTATGTGTGTGTGTGTGTGTGTGCGTGTGTATGTATGTATGTGTGTGTGTGTGTGTGTGTGTGGATGTATGTATGTGTGTGTGTGTGTGTGGATGTATGTATGTGTTTATGTGTATATGTGTGTGTGTGTATGTATGGATGTGTGTGTATGTATGTATGTATGTGTGTGGATGTGTGTGTGGATGTATGTGTGTGGAAGTATGTATGTGTGTGTTGTGTGTGTGTGGATGTATGTATGTGTGTGTGTGTGTGTGTGTGTGTATGTATGTGTGTGTGTGTGTGTGTGTGTGTGTGTGTGTGTGATGTATGTGTGTGTGTGTGTGTGTGTTGTATGTATGTATGTGTGTGTGTGGATGTATGTGTGTGTGTGTGTGGATGTATGTGTGTGTGTGTGTGGATGTATGTGTGTGTGTGTGTGGATGTATGTGTGTGTGTGTGTGGATGTATGTATGTGTGTGTGTATGCATGTATGTATATGTATGTGTGTGTGTGGATGTATGTATGTGTTTATGTGTGTGTGGATGTATGTATGTGTTTATGTGTGTGTGGATGTATGTATGTGTGTGTGTGTTGTGTATATGTATGTGTGTATGCGTGCGTGTACATGAGCGTGCATGGATGTGTGCGTACATGAGCATGTGTGGATGAGTGCGTGCATGGATGAGTGTGTACATGGATGTGTGCGCAGATGTGTGCGTGCGTGGACATGTGCATGCGTGGACGTGAGCATGCGTGTGCGTGTGTAGACGTGTGCGTGTGTAGACGTGTGCATGGATGGATGTGTGCGTGGACGTGTGTGTGTGTGGATGTTCGTGCGTGGATGTACGTGTGTGGATGTGTGCGTGCGTGGATGCGTATGTGGATATGCGCGTGTGTGGATGTGTGTGTGTGGATGTCAGCGTGCGTGAATGTGTGCGTGTGTGGATGCATATGTGGAAGTGCGTATGTGGATATGTGGATGTGTGTGCGTGGATGTGCGTACGTGGATGTCAGCATGCGTGGATATGCGTGCGTGAATGTCACCATGCGCGGATGAATGTGGATGTACGTGCGTGGATGCGGATGTGCGTGTGTGGATGTGCGTGCGTTGATGCGTATGTGGATGTGCGTGCGTGGATGTGGATGTGCGTGTGTGGATGTGCGTGCGTGGATGCGTATGTGGATGTGCATGCGTGGATGTCAGCGTGCGTGGATGTGTGTGCGTCAATGTGCATGCGTGGATGTGCGTACGTGGATGTCAGCATGCGTGGATGTCAGATTGCATGGATGGATGTCAGCGTGCGTGGATGTGGATGTGCATGCGTGAATGTGTGCATGCGTGGATGATGGGTGCATGAGTGGATGGATGGGTGCAACAAGGGATCAAGTGTCCTCTTGTTGTAGTCTCTGGGATCATAGTCATGGTTCACTGTATGACAGATCATTGTCATACAGTGCACCATATCTGTGATCCCAGAGACTGTAGGAAGAGGACACTTGATCCCTTGCTGTAGTCTCTGGATTGAGCAGAGGCGATCAAGCGTCGTGGGACCTTTGTTGTGGACTACGTCGGAGGTAATCGAGCGTCGTGGGACCTTCGTTATGAACTACGTCGGATCTTTATAATAAAGATGGAGTCTGAATTTTGTTTGTGTTTTTTTTTCAAAATAAAAATATATTTCTCTGTGTCTATTTTCTGACTATTTACCAGAGATTCCTAATGGCGGGTCTAACATTGGCCCTATATTATGAATCTCGGGCTTAGTGCCAGCTGCCAATAAAAAGCTGGCATTAACCCCTTTATTACCCAGTTTGCCACCGGCACCAGGGCAACTGGAAGAGCATGGGTACAGCGCCAGAAAATGGCCTTCAATGAATGCGCCATTTTCTGGGGTGGCTGCGGGCTGCAATTCGCAGCATGGGGGGCCCAGAATGCTTGGGCCTTTCCATGCTGAGGATTCCAGCCCCAGCTGCCTAGTTGTACCTGGCTGGGCCAAAAATATGGCGGAGCCCTACGTCATTTTTTTTTTCTAGAATTTGTTCTAGAAATAAAAAAAAAAAAATGGGCTTCGCTGTATTTTTGGTTGCAGCCAGGTACAACGAGGCAGCTGGGGGTTGCTGGCAGTCTGTAGCTGCCAAGTTGTACCTGGCTGGACCAAAAATATGGCGGAGCCCTACGTCATTTTTTTTTCTAGAATTAGTTCTAGAAATAAAAAAAAAGGCCTTCGTTGTATTTTTGGTAGCCAGCCAGGTACAACTTGGCAGCTGGCTGACTGGAATCCTCAGTGTGGAGAGACCCAAATGTTGTGGGTCCCCCATCGCTGCAAATTGCAACTCACAGCCACCCAAGAAAATATCGCATTCACATACAGTGCTAACCACTGAGCCACCATATACAGTGCTAACCACTGAGCCACCATATACAGTGCTAACCACTGAGGCACCATACAGTGCTAACCACTGAGCCACCGTATACAGTGCTAACCACTGAGCCCCCATACAGTGCTAACCACTGAGCCACCATATACAGTGCTAACCACTGACCACCATATACAGTGCTAACCACTGAGCCACCATATACAGTTCTAACCACTGAGCCACCGTATACAGTGCTAACCAGAGCCACCATATACTCTGCTAACCACTGAGCCACCGTATACAGTGCTAACCACTGACCACCATATACAGTGCTAACCACTGAGACACCATTACAGTGCTAACCACTGAGCCACCATATACAGGCTAACCACTGAGCCACCGTATACAGTGCTAACCAGAGCCACCATATACTCTGCTAACCACTGAGCCACCGTATACAGTGCTAACCACTGACCACCATATACAGTGCTAACCACTGAGACACCATATACAGTGCTAACCACTGAGCCACCATATACAGCGCTAACCACTGAGCCACCATATACAGTGCTAACCACTGAGCCACTGTACAGTGATTACCACTGAGCCACCATATACAGTGCTAACCACTGACCACCATATACATGCTAACCCGAACACCATATACAGTGCTACACTGAGCCACCTATACAGTGCTAACCACTGAGCCACCGTAATACAGTGCTAACCACTGAGCCACCATATACAGTGCTAACCACTGAGCCACTGTACAGTGATTACCACTGAGCCACCATATACTCCACATAAATCTTGCAACAACAGTGTAGTTTCTGGAGAGAGGACTGTGCTATTCAGCGGCTATTTCTACGGCACCTGTTCATTTCACCGCACTCCCGATGCAATAGCACCAGGCCTATTTCTAGTTTTTTTTAATAATAAAGATTATTTTTACAAAGTGTTTTTTTTTTGCTTCCAATCTCAATTTCTCTATTGCTAATAGCTGGCTGTCACACTGACGGCTGACATTACCAAATAGGAGGCTTGGTGGTGCTGTACAAAAAAGGTTCATCAACCCGTTATTACCAACTGCCACCGCCCAGGGCAGCTGGAAGAGCGAGGTACCTGCAGGTTTGGCATTCTCATTGAGCAACGCATCTCCTGGGGCGGCTGTTGGCATGCGTCTTGGTGTGGCCCAGACATGCTTTGCTCACCACGCTGGGTTCAGCCCCAGTGGTTGGGTTAACCATGCTGACATAGAAAAATGCAGCATGTGTTGTCCATTCTCTATTACACTTTTTCATGGAGAATGTATAATGAAAAGAAAGGAAATGACACACAAGGCTTTTTTTTTTCTTTTTTTTTTAAAAACAAACTTCATTTCTATGTGTTTGCAGTACACATGCAGAAAAAAACGCGTCCGTAAAAAAACGCATCAAAAAACGCATGTGTGTGAACACACATGCGTTTTTTTACACGCGTAAAAAAACGCTCGTATTTCTTTAGAAAACTGCATCCGTAAAAATACGCAACAAAATACGCACTGTGTGAACGCAGCCTAAAAAATCGTATGTGCGTTTTTTTAACATGGGGCCCTATGGGAAACACATGCAAAAACGCATGGTACATTAGTACCTTTTAGTGCCATTCAAAAACGCATGCGTTTCCCATAGGGGCCCATGGTTGAAAAAACGCACATGCGTTTTTTTAACATGGGGGCCCTATGGGAAACACATGCATTTTTAAAAGGCACATTTATGCACCCTGCGTTAACGCTTGCGTTTTTGCCTGCGTTTTTGGTGAAAACATGACTAAGTCCAAAAACGTGGCAAATCCTTTCAGACACACAAGGGACATTTTTTAGCACTCTTAAAAAAACGCAAGTGCTTTTAAGAGTTGCTAAAAAAAACGCAAATTGTGTGTGAACATAGCCAATGAAATGGATACTATCTAGGATAAACAATCTGGCCTGTTTCACATCTCAGGTTTTTGCATATTTGAACGCATGCGTTTCTAAGAGGCTCTTTTCACATCTAAGGTTTGTGTGCGTTTTGCTAAATTTGCGTTTTTAGGCGTTTTTACCGCTAAAAACGCTTAAAAACGATAGTTTTTGGCCCCATACTTTTAATGGAAACGCATGCAAAAACGCATGAGCGTTTCAAAAAACGCAAACGCATGCGGGTCATTCCATGTCAAGTGAACCAATGATTATTACCTCTATATTTTTAATTCTTTTGAGATTTTGTTATTTGATAATAGCATGTCAGACAATGCAAAATGTGAAGAGAAACATTTTTTAAAAAATTTATTTTTTTTTTAAATGATTTTCAAAGTTCGGAAAAAGTGCGAATTTCGCTGTTGCCTGCCTTTACGTTTCTCCTCATAACTCAGGCTAGGAATAAGATAGAGAGACAAAATAAACACCAAACTACTCATAACTATACAGGCTTTCACCAGATATGTCACAAGAGGATCTTTGTTAATATTTTACCCATGTGATCGCAAGCGCAAAACTTTAAAACGCATTTCCGAAAAATCGGCGCGCTTTAAATATTTCAAAAACTGCCCATGTGTCTGCTTTGCTCTTAGCCACATCTGTACCAAATTTCAAGTTGGGATCGCAATGGGATCATATTTTAACATATTTTACTATTAATAGCGTCAATGGGTCATTCCATATCAAGTGATCTAAATATGAATATTTTTTTTTACCTGACGTCTTTAGATTTTTTTTTTTTTTTTTTCCTTTATGAAGTACTACTTTAGTTAATTACAAATTAAAAGTTTGGAATTTTTTTCTTCATCAGTTAATTTTTTACAGATTTTTAAAGTTTAAAAAAAGGGTGAATTTTGGCCTGGTATGACTTTACATTTTTTTATCTCGGGCTAGAAATAAGATAGAGAAACAAAATAAACACCATTCTACTCAGAACTGTCCAGGCTTTTACCAGATATGTCACAAGAGTATATTTGTTAATTTTAATTTTTTACCCATGCGAATGCAAACGCAACATTTTGAAACGCATTTCCGAAAAAACATTTTAATACAAATTTTCCAAAACTGCCCTTGTGTCTTTTATGCTCTTAGCCACATCTGTACCAAATTTCAAGTTGGGATCGTGATGGGATCATATTTTAAAATATTTAACTATGGTTAATCTCATTTTTATTAAGTTTTGAAAAAACATATGAAAGACATACATTCAATCTTTTAACAAAATCTTGAGACATGTAAAATATACAAAAAGAGAATTCACAAAGTTATTAGTAACTTTAAGATAAGCTGCAAATTTACTTTTGCGCTTATCTCTGGTGCAATATATACTACAATCTAAATATAATTCCAAACACTCAAGTATACAACCTTTCTCAGGGTTTTGAGATGTTCTGATGTCAAGGGGACAAGCAGCCCCAGCAGAATGATTTTTATCACTTGGCCCCTTCTAACAGGTTGACCACATAAGTGGGTCATTACCCGTTGAGGCCTAGTTGGAATAGTCTATCGACTGGTGTACCGGAAAGGAAGGCCGAAATATTAATGATCTACTCACAGCTCAGAGTTTCCGATACCTGTCTAATGTTCACTAGAATTCTGAAGGTATAGGTGTAGAAAGGAAATACCTAGACTGAATGTATCAGATGGGAAGAAAAGAGAGATAGAAAAGAAGAGAGAGAGAAGAGAAACAAAAACCATTAGAAAAAGTTATACTGGGAAAGAAAAGCCACGTAAGAAAAAAAGAAAAAAAGGAGGGGGGGGGACGGGTGAGGTATGGGAAGGAAAAGGGTGCTCATCCCACTGGCTCCCCATCAGCCAGAGGTCGAGCCATATTATCTGTGCTGGAAAAGATACTCCTACATTCTGCAGAGTCGTGAAAAAGAATCCATTCAACCCAAATCCCTAAGAATTTGTTCCGAGATCCCGAAGCATCAGCTGCGAGCTCCTCCATTCGATATATGTCCATCAATTCTTTGAACCAATCAAGTAGAGATGGAGCCCGGCTTGATTTCCAGAACCTCGGGATCACAGCACGAGCAGCCGAGATGCAAAAGCGGAGAATATTCCTCTTCTGTAGCCCAATAGGACCTGGAAAAATGGATAACATTGCCGATTCTGGGCAGCATTCGGCTTGTTTACCTGTTATCCGGGCGTAAGCATTGAAAACCTCAGACCAGAACCGCCGGATTTCTCCACAACTCCACCAAATGTGTATCATTGTACCCTTCTCTTCCCCACAGCTCCAGCAGGTATCAGGGGTTCCAGGGAACATGTTCCGGAGTGTCGTCGGGCACAAGTACCATCTAGTGAGCAGCTTATAGCTTCTTTCTTGTGCAGAACAAGCGCTAGCTAGTGAGTGAGTAAATATAAAGCATTTCTGCCAATTAGCTTCTGAAATGCTACACCCCAATTCCCTCTCCCAAGCACGTTGGAAGTAAAGGGTGCCCTGCTCTCTCATGGACCCTAAGGCCTGGTATAGAACTGATATTTTGCGCCTCAGTGGAGCCTCCAGTTGGAATAACCTCTCCAATATGTTGGGCGTCAATCTTACCTTGCAAGAGTGGTCAGCTGAATATAAGTATGCTCTGTATTGGAGAAATTCGAATCACTTAAGAGGTCTCGTAGGTTCTTTGAGTTGTAGCTCTGCCATCGGGGGCAAACCACCACTGGACAGAGTCTGTCCTACTCGGGTGTCATCCACAATCCGCCAACATAAAAATCTCTGCCTGTCAAATCTGGGTGGGAAAGATGGGTTGGAAAAAAGGGGAGTCAAAGGGCTAAATCTGTCGTTTAAGCGGAAGGTTTTCGTCACTAGGTGCCATACCTTCAAGGTGTTTCTGGTCATGTCTGTCAAAGGTACTAGGTCTGTGGAGTCTTTAGGGGAAATCCAAAGCAGGTGTTTCAGCGGAATCCCCAAACCCTCTTGCTCCACCCCTACCCATTTCTTGGAGGACGCATGATAATGCCAATCTAGAGCTCTAACAAGAGAGGAAGCCACAAAGTACGCTCGTATGTTGGGTAGTCCAACCCCTCCTCTGGTCTTGGGCAAGGATAGGATATTCATTCGCAATCTGGACCTCTTGCCCCCCAGACAAATCTAAGGATCATAGATTGCATTTTGGAGAGGAAGTCTCTATCCAATAGAACAGGAACTGTCTGAAAAGTATATAAGAGTCGGGGCAAGACATCCATCTTGACTACGTTTATTCTCCCGAACCAGGATAGCTTTAATTGTCTATAGGAGGTAAATGCCGATTCCGCGTTAGTCAAAAGGGGTTGATAATTTAAATTGAATATTTGTTTAAGATCTTTTGGTATAAGGACTCCCAAGTACTTAATGGCTTCTACTTTCCATTTAAATGGGAACTGTTTAGATAGATGAGAAACCAATTCTCCAGGCAAAGAAATATTGAGTGCCTCGGTTTTGGAGCAATTCACTTTAAAGTTGCTCAATTGTCCGAACCGTTCAAACTCCATTAAGACCGAAGGGATGGAGACCAGGGGCTGGGAGATGTAAAGTAGCAGGTCATCTGCAAATAAGGCTAATTTGTGATGACTCTGTCCCAGCTTGACCCCATGGACGCATTCATTGGACCTAAGTGCAAAATATTTAACTATTATAGTGTCAATTCAAAAATCACCAAGAACACAATCAGTCATTTTTTCACAATTGCCCGTCAATAGTTTGAATTTGATATAAAGAAACATAGTCTTGTAACATCTCAAATGAAAGCTGTTACCGTTCTGAGTAAAATGATGCCTCTCCCACTTCATTATCTTATTTCTAGCCTGAGATAAAAAAAATGTAAAGTCATACCAGGCCAAAATTCACCCTTTTTTTAAACTTTAAAAATCTGTAAAAAATTAACTGATGAAGAAAAAAATTCTAAACTTTTAATTTGTAATTAACTAAAGTAGTACTTCATAAAGGAAAAAAAATAAAAAAAATCTAAAGACGTCAGGTAAAAAAAAATATTCATATTTAGATCACTTGATATGGAATGACCCATTGACGCTATTACTAGTAAAATATGTTAAAATATGATCCCATTGCGATCCCAACTTGAAATTTGGTACAGATGTGGCTAAGAGCAAAGCAGACACATGGGCAGTATTTGAAATATTTAAAGCGCGCCGATTTTTCGGAAATGCGTTTTAAAGTTTTGCGCTTGCGATCACATGGGTAAAATATTAACAAAGATCCTCTTGTGACATATCTGATGAAAGCCTGGACAGTTCTGAGTAGATTGGTGTTTATTTTGTTTCTCTATCTTATTTCTAGCCCGAGATATGATAGAAAATGTAAAGCCATACCAGGCCAAAATTTGCACTTTTTTAAAACTTTAAAAATCTGTAAAAAATTAACTGATAAAGAAAAAAATTCAAAACTTTTTTTTTGTAATTAGATAAAGTTGTTCTTCATATAGAAAAAAAATTTAAAAAAACTGAGGACGTCAGGGAAAAAAAATATTCATTTTTGGATCACTTGACATGGAATGACCCATGCGTCTTTGCAAACGCTGGCCAAAACGCCGGGAAATGCGTCCAGCGCGGCGTTTGCAAAAACGCATGCGTTTTGCGTTTTTGGAAACGCTCATGCGTTTTTGCATGCGTTTTTGCATGCGTTTCCATTAAAAGCTATGGGGCCAAAAACGCTAGCGTTTTTACGCGTTTTTAGCGGTAAAAACGCCTAAAAACGCAAATTTAGCAAAACGCACACAAACCTTAGATGTGAAAAGAGCCTCTCTGTTTCTCCAGAATAGATCCATCCATTGATAAATAAAATTCAATTGCTTCCAATCCTAACATATCTACTATATAATCTCCTAATTGTGTCTGTCTGAAGACGAAATCACACGCCAGCGCTCATTAGCTGCCGCTACAGCCAATGAGCGCCGCATATGCAAAGAGCCGCGCACATTCAAAATTAGAAGATTGTACAGTACCTGTTACCAGGCTGCATGTACGGCTGCGGCGACCCCCGGCACCAGTACCTGCTGCCTCCCTCCTGACCTCCTCGCCTCCCTGCCTCCCTGCCTCCCTCCTCGCTTCCCTGCCTCTCTCCTTGCCTTCCTGCCTCCCTGCCTCCCTGCACACCTCCCGTTGTTCTCACCCGCCTTCTCCCTGTCCAGCTGTCATGTGACAGGGCGGGCTGATGTGATGTCTCACAGCCCGCCCTGTTACATGACCTCTGTACACAGTGTGATGCTGTGGGTGGGAACAGAGGGGGCGAGGGGGATCCTGCTCCCCCACAGCCATCCTGCCCCCCTGTTAGCCATCCTGCCCCCCTGGCACCATCCTGCCCCCTCCCCGCAGCATCCTGCCCCCCCGGCACCATGCTGCCCCCCCTGCAGCCATTCTGCCCCCCCGGGTCCATCCTGCCCTCTCGCTCCATCCTGCCCTGCACACTCCATCCTGCCCCGCTCGCTCCATCCTGCCCTGCACACTCCAACCTGCCCCGCTCGCTCCATCCTGCCCTGCACACTCCATCCTGCCCCGCTCGCTCCATCCTGCCCTGCACACTCCATCCTGCCCCGCTCGCTCCATCCTACCCCGCTCGCTCCATCCTACCCTGCTCGCTCCATCCTACCCCGCTCGCTCCATCCTGCCCCCCCAGCTCCATCCTGTCCCCCCCGGCTAAATCCTGCCCCCCCGGCTCCATCCTGCCCCCCCGGCTCCATCCTGCCCCCCTTTCCAGCTCCATCCTGCCCCCCTGGCTCCATCCTGCCCCCGGCTCCATCCTGCCCACCCACATCCATCCTACTCCCCCGGCTCCATCCTGCCCTGCTCGCTCCATCCTGCCCCCCCGCCACCATCCTGCCCCACCACCACCATCCTGCCATCTGGCCCCCCGCCGGCTCCATCCTGCCCCCTGGCTCCATCCTGCCCCCCTGACTCCATGCCCTGCCAGCTCCATCCTGCCCCCCGACTCCATCCTGCCCCCCTGGCTTCATGCCCTGCCAGCTCCATCCTACCCCCCCTGCATCCATTCTGCCCCGCTCACTCCATCCTGCCACCCCACCACCATCCTGCTTCCTCGCCACCATCCTGCCATCCTGCACCCCCCGCCGGTTCCATCCTGCCCTTTGGCTCTATCCTGCCATCCTGCCCCCCCGCCGGTTCCATCCTGCCCCCTGGCTCCATCCTGCCTCCCTGGCTCCATGCCCTGGCAGCTGCATCCTGCCCCCTGCTTCCAACCTGCCCCCCTGGCTCCATGCCCTGCCGGCTTCATCCTGCCCCGCTTGCTCCATCCTACCCCGCTCGCTCCATCCTGCTCTCCTGGCTCCATCATGTCCCCCCCCACATACATCCTGCCCCCCCCGCATCCATCTAGCCCCCCGCATCCATCTAGCCCCCCGCATCCATCCTGCCCCCCTCGCATCCATCCTGCCCCCCCGCATCCATCCTGCCCCCCCACATCCATCCTGCCCCCCGCTTCCATTCTGCCCCCCTCACATCCATCCTGTTCCCCTGGCTTCATCCTGCCCCCCGGCTCCATCCTGCCCCCTCCACATCCATCCTGCTCCCTCGGCTCCATCCTGCCCTGCTCACTCCATCCTGCCCCCCCGCCACCATCCTGCCATCCTGCCCCCCTGCCGGCTCCATCCTGCCCCCTGGCTCCATTCTTCCACCCTGGCTCCATGCCCTGCCGGCTCCATCCTGCCCCCCCGCGTCCATCCTGCCCCCCTGGCTCCATCCCCTGCCGGCTCCATCCTGCCCTCCCTGCCTCCATCCTGCTCCCCCGGCTCCATCCCGTCTCCCCCCGCATCCATCCTGCCCCCCCACATCCATCCTGCCCCCCCGCATCCATCATGCCCCCCGCATCCATCCTGCCCCCTCACATCCATCTTGCCCCCCCGCATCCATCCTGCCCCCCCGCATCCATCCTGCCCCCCTCACATCCATCCTGTTCCCCTGGCTCCATCCTGCCCCCTGGCTTCATCCTGCCCCCTCCACATCTATCCTGTTCCCCCAGCTCCATCCTGCCCTGCTCACTCCATCCTGCCCCCCAACCACCATCCTGCCATCCTGCCCCTGCCGGCTTCATCCTGCCCCCTGGCTCCATCCTGCCACCCTGGCTTCATGCCCTGCTGGCTCCATCCTGCACCCCGCGTCCCATCCTGCCCACCTAGCTCCATGCCCTGCCGGCTCCATCCTGCCCCCCCGCATCCATCCTGCCCCCCTGGCTCCATGCCCTGCCGGCTCCATCCTGCCCTCCCTGCCTCCATCCTGGTCCCCCGGCTCCATCCCGTCTCCCCCCGCATCCATCCTGCCCCCCCGCATCCATCCTGCCTCCTCGTATGCATCCTGCCCCCCCGCATCCATCCTGCCCCCCCCGAATCCATCCTGCCCCGCTCACTCCATCCTGCCCCGCTCGCTCCATCCTGCCCTCCCTCCATCCTGCCCCCCCCGGCTCCATCCTGCACCTTCAGCTCCATCCCGCCACGCACGCTCCATCGTGCACCGCTCACTCCATCCTGCCCCCCCGCCACCATCCTGCCCCCCCATCACCATCCTGCCCCCCTGCTCCATCCTGCCCCCCCGGCAGTTAGCGGTCATGTGACCGATCAGCTGATCGGTTTCCCAGGCAATGACAGGTCCTAAAGGCCTGTAGGACGTAGAAGACGGATGTAGAGCGAGCCGGCAGACAGATGAGTGTCCTCACTGAGGAGTTTTTTATTTTTACTTTTACTGTAAAAGAGAGGGGGCCAGGAAGAGTGGGGGCGGGCCGCGGGGAGCGGAGTATTGTCATATAGCATAGTGCTGCTATACATGTACTATAATGTATTGCCATATACTATAGTGCTACTATACATGTGCTGTAATGTACCGCCATATACCATAGCGCTGCTGTACATGTGCTGTAATGTACGGCCATATACTATAGCGCTGCTATACATGTGCTGTAATGTACCGCCATATACCACAGCACTGCTTTATATGGCGCACCTGCAACAAGGGTGGCCACAGGGAGCAACTGCAGCCAGGCAGGAGGGTAGACAGTTTGTATAGCAAACAACTTTACAACACATATCCACTGACTTAGACCCAACCCGGAGCGTGGGACTCTAGGCAGGCAAGGGGAAGTGGCCCAGTTATGAGTGGGTGAAGCGTAGTCATGCAGCAGATCAGTATATAAGGGAGAAACAGGAAGTTGTTAGCCAGTAGGCGAGTGTCAAGCAGCCAAGACCGGACCAGTATCATCAGGTCCGGGGAAGACGTTAGTGCTGGCATATACGTAACAGAACAGCCTCTCCTGATATATCTGGGAAGTAACACGGGTAGAGAAGAACCCGGTGATCCCTTGTAAGACAGGGACACCTAAGGTTAGGCTAAGACCAGAGTGTTAGCTCTGAGGGGGACTGAAGATTCACACCAGCTCTCCAGACAAACTGATGGGGGACACAGATTCCTGGTCGGTGTTCCCACTACAGGGTTGGGGGCACATCAGCAAGCAGGAGGACCCGGCTTGCCATCCATACATTTAGGAGGGAAGCTATATCAAGGGACCGAGCTGTCGCTCCACAATCCACCTGAAGAAAAAGAGAGAGAATCAGCCTGGAAGGACACATAGAAAGAGTGAGGGGTCTCAGAGTGATAACTTGGCTGCAGAGGGTTCAAGTGTACCGGAGTCATCTGTTTGAAGCTGTTGGAACTGAATTGTACCGTGCACTGTTTGACTGTGAAGAAGTGGAAAGTAAACCCAGTGAACCCTGCTTTGGTGTCCGTGTCTGATTTCAGGTATAAAGAACTGTCAATCCACCATTTGACCCTGTCAGTCGCTGTCCTGACCCCCGGCGGGCTCATCCACCTTGCTGCAGCATCCATCCATCCTCCTGACAGACGTACACTGCAGCGGTGGTCCCCTCACTGACCACAACCCATGGATGGCGTCACGACTGACTAATCCCTGTAAATAATCCCCCATTTATTGCGTGAACCCGGGACAAGGTCCGGACCAGGACCGCCGTGACATCCCTAGCAGCACCCCGGTCCGGTACCGAGTACCCCGTCCCAGTGGGCTCCACAACCTGCGTCACGAACAGGATCTACTGTGCCCGGTAAACCGGGCATTGTGTGTATGGGTAGTGACCATTGTGAATTTGCCGCCATTGCTGGGCGCGCGGCAAGCTGAATTTGAACTGCGCCACAGAGACTGTAAATTTCAAAAATCCACTATTACAGAGCGCGCGACGTGCGGGAAGAAAAACCTCTCACCGCTCTGACGTCATCAGGTGGAAAGAGAGAGTCCCTGTCTCACTGCGGAATCCAAGATGGATCCAGTCCAAAGGAAAGGAAAGGCCCACCCTGGCTCCCATTAACTCCGGGGGGCCAGCCATCAATCCTGGGGAGGAACTTCTGTCTCAAGTTGCAACAGCTAATGGGGATTTTGCGAGAGAGGAAGTTGTCACCCCGGAAAGGCGGGACAGGAAACCGGATGTGGAACAGCCGCCTCTACAGTATACCCGGACGGAAGAGAAGGACGCTAAAGAAAGTGCTGCAGAAGATCGATCCCAATTGACCCTGGAGGGTCCACTGAATGTGAGCGTTGAGGAACCCGGCCAGGGAGCGAACTTTGGTGACTTTAGCAGCATGGCGGAAGGCGGAGAAAGACGTCCGGTGATTCAAGACACGCGGAGGAGTGTAATGCGGCTGCTGCCCCTGCAGATAACTCGGGCCCAAACAGAGCAAAGGACCCAGATTCAAATAGACATTCAACAGAATCTGCAGACTGTATCTGTGCAACCCGGCTGGGTTAGCACATCCAATAATAGTCCCCGGAGAACCACCAGAGTAGCCGCCCCCCTAGGAGCCTTGGTGGAGAGAGATCTGCAGCTGCTGGAACCCCTGATCCCCGTGCCTGCATCCACAGAGGTGAGAGGGGAACAGCTCCGCTGCTGGTGGGAGAGGGACGAGACGGAAGAGGATCTAATGGGATTTCCTGGGGACCCTGATGGTGACGCGGGCCCCGTAGAAATTATAACGAGGAATGAATATTTAAGGAGATGTGCCTGGAAATGGGACAGAGAAGAGGCAAAAAGATTAGCCCAAACACGAGTGATGATTGCTCGCACTATGGGTGCCAAAGCTGATGCCCGGCGGGATTTGAATGTCCACCAATCCCCGTGCCATGAAGGCAAAATTGTTAAAATCAAGCCAGAACTGGGATATGCTTTTGCCAGGGAACACGGGGTGAGCAGAGACATTTTTGTTAACAGAAGGGATGTGGAGGCACACCTTCCAGAGGAGCACCCGGATAGGGAAGTGCAGGTTGGAGAGTGGGTCTCCTACATTGTGGTGGAGGGAAAAAGAGGCCCATATGGTATAGAAGTGAAAAGACTGTCTTTAGAATTGCAGGAAGAGAATGAGCCCTCAGATATAGAGAATCCTGAGATAGCACACCCGAATCCTACAGATATGCCAGAAGACATCGTAGAGGAGGTTAAACCAACCAAAGTAGACGTGGTAATGCAGACCAGCTACAGCTATTTGCTGTCCAGTGCTCTGGAATCTCTAGAACTGTTCCCAACCGGAGAGCTCCATAAGTCCTGCCCTGAAAGAAGGAGTGAAGACCCGGATCCTGCTGCAAGGACAGTGAGTGTGAATGTGATGTGATCCTTGTTGGCCCCATCCCACTCCTGAATGAATGTTAGCCTTTTTTCCCCTGTTTGTCTTATATGTGTTCTAGACAATTGATGTCATGAACAGTGACTTGGCATAAACTTTCATTGTAAAAAGTTGAGCACTCAGTATGCTCCCCATTGGTTTTAAGACCAATAAGTGCACTTTTGAGACTGTGCAGAGAACTTGAACTAGCAAGGTGCTTTAGAACGTTTTTGAAGCACTTGTGCCACGTTTTGCACCTTTTGAGAAATTTTTGGCACCTTTTTAAGAAGACTTTTTAAACTTTTTAGGAAAGTAATATATGTTATTTATTCGAAATGTTTAATGTTAATGTTGCAAGATAAAAATGTTTTTCAGGGGGATCCATGCCGGACGGCATGAGAACACGCCGGTTTAACTCAGGGGAATGTGGCGCCCCTGCAACCAGGGTGGCCACAGGGAGGAACTGCAGCCAGGCAGGAGGGTAGACAGTTTGTATAGCAAAGACCTTACAACACATATCCACTGACATAGACTCAACCCGGAGCCTGGGACTCTAGGCAGGAAAGGGGTAGTGGGCCAGTTATGAGTGGGTGAAGTGTTGTCATGGTAACAGATCAGTATATACGGGAGAAACAGGAAGTAGTTAGCCAGTAGGCGAGTGCCGAGCAGCCAAGACCGGACCAGTACCATCAGGTCCAGGGAAGACATTAGTGCTGGCAGATAAGTAACAGAACAGCCTCTCCTGATATATCTGGGAAGTAACACGGGTCGAGAAGAACCCGGTGATCCCTTGTAAGACAGGGACACCTAAGGTTAGGCTAAAACCAGAGTGTTAGCTCTGAGGGGGACTGAAGACTCACATCAGCTCTCCAGACAAACTGATGGGGTACACAGATTCCAGGTCTGTGTTCCCACTACAGGGTTGGGGGCACATCAGCAACCAGGAGGACCCAGCTTGATACCCATACATTTAGGGGGGAAGCTATATTAAGGGACCGAGCTGTCGCTCCGCAATCCACCTGAAGGAAAAGAGAGAGAATCAGCTTGGAAGGACACATAGAAAGAGTGAGGGGTCTCAGAGTGATAACCTGGCTGCAGAGGGTTCAAGTGTATCGGTGTCAACTGTGTGAAGCTGTTGGGAACTGAATTGTACTGTGCACTGTTTGACTGTGAAGAAGTGGAAGGTAAACACGGTGAACCCTGCTTCGGTGTCCGTGTCTGATTTCAGGTATAAAGAACTGTCAATCCACCATTTGACTTTGTCAGGAGCAGTCCCGACCCCCGGCGGGCTCATCCACCTTGCTGCAGCATCCATCCATCCTCCTGACAGAAGTACACTGCAGCGGTGGTCCCCTCACTGACCACAACCCGTGGGTAGCGTCACGACTGACTATTCCCTGTAAATAATTTCCCATTTATTGTGTGAACCCGAGACACGGTTCGGACCAGGACTGCCGTGTCATCACCAGCAGTACCCCGGTCCGGTACCGAGTACCCCTATATATGTACTATAATGTACCGCCATATACCATAGCGCTGCTATATATGTACTGTAATGTACCGCCATATACTATAGTGCTGCTATACATGTACTGTAATGTACCGCCATATACCATTGCGCTGCTATACATGTACTGTAATGTACCGCCATATACCATTGTGCTGCTATATATGTACTGTAATGTAGCGCCATATACAATAGTGCTGCTACACATGTGCTGTAATCTACCGCCATATACCATAGCGCTGCTATACATGTACTATAATGTACCACCATATACTATAGCGCTGCTATACATGTACTGTAGTGTACCGCCATATACCATTGCGCTGCTATACATGTACTGTAATGTACCGCCATATACCATTGCGCTGCTATACATGTACTGCAATGTACCGCCATATACTATAGTGCTGCTATACATGTGCTGTAATGTACCACCATATACCATAGCGCTGCTATATATATATATGTAGTTCACTCACATTGACTGAACAAGTTCTGTCAGTCATAGTATGTCAACTACATACATATTCTAAAATACCCGATGCGTTAGAATCGGGCCACCATCTAGTGTGATATATTTGTATATAGGGAGAAGTGATGAGCCAACACCTAAGTGTTCGAATTTGATTTGTTTTGCCAAATTGGGGTGTGTTCAATGAAATGTTCATCGAATGTTAGTCGAACACCATCAAACTCCATTAGAATCAGTGGCAGGCAACAAAAAGCACATAGAAAACACCTTAAACATTGTCCAAAAGCTGCCAAACTACTTAGAATAGATAACAAACACCAGGAAAAGTGACAACAATCTACCCACAGTACAAATAGTCTCATGGCGTAGCATGGGTGCACAAGACACGGTCTGTGCCAACCTGCACACTCTTCCAAAGCGCTTCAAGATAGATGGTGGTTAACATTCACCTAAAATTTCAGAGGTGAGTGAAACTGACTTTGCATTGACAAATGGATGATTTACAGGGGAAAGTGTCAGTAGTTATCAAAATTATGTAAAAAGAGGTGGAGGAGTAAAAGGAGGATGAAGCATACAGGTATAGGCATGTCACGCCTTGCTCAAATCATGTACCACACAGCAAGGGGACCGTAACAAGAGTCCTCACTCTTTCCAAAGGGTCAGATGAAGCAAAATGGCATCAAATGTCCAAGACCAAAAATTGCTAAATGGCCAAGCCTGCATGCATGGCACAGGGTCTGGAACAGGACCCGGCCTAGCATTTCAAGGTTAAACATTGCTCAGCAACTATACATTTTGTGGAGTATTACAGGAAAATCTAGAGAGGTATGTCAGTGACATGTAAAGGCCTAGTGTGCCGGATACCCTCAAAGCTCATGCAAATGCTGCCGTCAATGTTATGCCCTGCTACACACAGGTGGGACAACTAAGTTTTGTGCTTTATTACAGGAAAAACTAGTCAGAAAGGTCAGTGACCTGTTTAGGCCTAGTGGGCCGGATAAACTCAAAGCTCATGCAAGCGCTCCTATGAGTGTTATGCCCTGCCACACACAGGTGGGACAACTATAAGTTTCATGGAGTATTACCGGAAAAAAACTACCAGGAAGGTCAGTGACCTGTTTAGGCCTAGTGGGCCAGATAAACTGAAAGCTCATACAAGTGCTCCCATTAATGTGATGCCCTGCCAGACACAGGTAGGACAACTATAAGTTTCATGGAGTATTACAGGACATAATAGAGAGGAAGGTCAGTGCCCTGTTTAGGCCTAGTGGGCCGGATAAACTCAAAGCTCATGCAAGCGCTTCTATCAATGTTATGCCCCGCCACACACCGGTGGAACAATTATAAGTTTCATGGAGTATTACTGGAAAGTTAGTCAGATACAGTAGGTCAGTGACCTGCTTAGGCCTAGTGGGCCGGATAAACTGAAAGCTCATGCAAGCCCTTTCATCAATGTTATGCCCTGCAACACACAGGCGGGACAACTATAAATTTCATGGAATATTACCAGTAAAACTATTCAAGTATGTCAGTGACCTGTTTAGGCCTAGTGGGACGGGTAAACTCAAAGCTCATGCAAGTGCTCCCATCAATGTTATGCCCTGCCACACACAGGTGGGACAACTATACGTTTTGTGGAGTATTATTGGAAAAACTAGTCAGGTAGGTCAGTAACCT
>JARQOC010000001.1:297508145-297533752 GCA_033576535.1 Allobates femoralis
CAGGAGATGAGGAAGAAATGATTCCCCTTTCTGTTGTCCAAGGTTGACAGGAAAGGATGATGAAAGCAAGCAGGAATGTTTTCTTGCCGCCATCAACACAACAAGGACTTGAGCATCATGAGCAACTTGTTGCTGCATTGTCTGCAACATGATGCCCAAATCCTTAGGATTTGAATTAGCAACAACTACTGGGTTGCAACAATGTTTGATCTGCAGTACAAGAGTAAATTTAGCCAGATGCTGCCCGCCCTGGACAGGGACAAGCACAAGCTGGAGTATCAAATAAATCTGGCAGACAAGCTTAGGGCTGGTTTTCCCAACACATCAGTGAGGGAGACAGTACACATTGCAAGTCTACACTTACAATCCGAAGGAAGTCCAGTCGTCAGCATAGAAAAATTAGCAGCAGCAATGTAAGGATCAGAAGCAATTTTTTGGAGTCCTTTGACCAATTTTTTCAACCAGGCTGTCCACTGGTAGAAATGAGTGCAAAGGTGACACATAGTGAATAACTGGAGAGAATGATGTAGGAGTTTCTAGAGCTTAATATCCATGCCATCAGGGTGGTTTGGCCCCTTTTTCAATCTGGGCTTCAAAAATGGATGAGTGGTCTAATCTTTCCAGTCATTCTTTAGAGACTTTGTCGTGCACAGCAGCCATCATTCCCTAAGAATGCATCTTCAGCACTGCTGGTGGAGTTCTGATGGATAAGCCCATCCGGCTGTTTCCTGAAAGTGCTAGGGAAGGCCCTGTTCTAGATCATGTGCCAAGCATGCAGGCTGCACCATTCTCCAATTTTTATTGCGGGCCAATTGATGCCACTTTGGTAGTATTTGGCCCTAATTTATTCAAATGTGGAGACTCTTTTTGGAGCCTTCCTATCTGCTTCCTGAATTTAGCAGGGTTATGTGAGCACCATGCCTACACCTGATGCTTGAAATACTGGGCCAGGCCTTGTCCCATGCATCCATAATGAACAATGATAAAAAATTTTAACTCTGGGAAAAAGATGGCACTTTTCCTGGTGTCTGACCCTAATTTGAGCTGTGTTTGGCAGCCCCTTTTAAGGTGTTTTGCCCCTTTTAAGGTGTTTTATTGGCCCTTGATTTTGCCTGTCATTGTCTTCAGTGCGGTTCGGAAGTTCGATGAACTGTTTGCTTCACAGTTTGTCAAATGGTTCAAGTTTGATTAATCGAACCAAATTCGAACTACCAGAGGTTCGCTCATTTCTAATTATCACCTGTCAACTCTTTCGATTGAATGCATCAATCAAATTGTACTCGTTAAGAACCACAACTCCACAGCATCAATTACTGTATTGTTTTTTGGATGTATTTATCCTTCTAATAACTTTGTGGGTGTTTTGTTAAAAGATAATCAGATGCCCCAAAATCAAAAGAATGGAAGATGGCTGACAATTTCAAGGTCTTACAGGGCAATTCAAATCTTGAAAGCACATTTATCACAAATCCATGATGCCTTTGGAAAATATTTGCTGAAGTTCCAGTTTTACCAGACATGGTTAACTTTTTTAATCACAGTTTCAAAATGATATGACCTTTTCTGCTAAAACTTAGCATGTGCACCTGTCACAGTTAATACTTGTTTCCATAGAGATATAATTTTTTGTGCGCTAGAAATGTTCAAGGCCAACCATTTATCAATACCTACTCAATGTATTAAGTGATTCATAAAAATGGCAACACAAAATTTAATGCATGTGAATGTTAATATATAGATATATGGAAATAAAAATTGTTGCAAAATAAAATATTAAAGTGTAAAATATATATATATTCTCTCAAAAATGTATATTATTCAGTCCATTTATTAAAAGTTGATCTTACTTTGGAAGTGGGAAAGAGTTGCCCATGGAATCATTATACACATGATTATTAAGGGTAAGGGTCATATGATATTTTCAAATTACTGGTCTGTCCATAGTAGCCCTCTCCCCTTGCACAGTTCCTGGGTGACACAACTGAGAAGTCACTTTCACCTTTTAGTTCAATGTCACATACAAGTGCATCTAAAAAAATTAGAATACCATTAGAAAGTTAATTTGTTTCAGCAATTCAATACATAAAGTTAAACGCATATATTATATTGTCATGACAGAGTAATCTTTTTCAAGTTTTTATTTCTGTTATTTTTGATAATTATGGCTTATTGGCAATTAAAACCCAAAATTCATTATCTCAAAAAATTTGAATAATTAACACAAAACACCTGCAAAGGCTTACTAAACATTCAAAATGGTCCCATAGTCTGGTTCAGTAGCCTACACTATCATGGGGAAGACTGCTGACTTGACAGATGTCCAGAAGGCAGTCACTGACTCACTCCATAAGGAGGGTAAGCCACAAAACGTCATTGCTAAAAAATGCTTGCTGTTCACAGAGTGCTGTATAGAAGCATATTAATGTAAATTGAGTGGAAGGAAAACGTGTGGTAGAAAAAGGTGCACAAGCAACTGGGATAACTGCAGCCTTGGAAGGACTGTTAAGATTGTTAAGTCCATTCAAAAAGTTGGGGGAGATTCACAAAGAGTGGACTGCTGCTGGAGTCAGTGCTTTAAGAGTCACCACACACAGACAAATCCAGAACATTGGTTACAACTGTCGCATTCTTTGCGTCAAGCCACTCATGACCAATAGACAACACAAGAAGTGTCTTACCTGAGCCAAGGAGAAAAAGAATTGGACTGTCGCTCAGTGGTCCAAGGTGTTTTCAGATGAAAGTAAATTCTACATTTCATGAGGAAATCAAGGTTCCAGAGTCTGGAGGGAGAGTGAAGAGGCACGCAATCAAAACTACTTGAGGTCTAGTGTGAAGTCTCCACAATCAGTGATGTTTGGGGAGCCATGTCATCTGCTGGTGTAGGTCAACTGTGTTTTATCAAGACCAAAGTCAGTGCTGCCATCTACCAGGAAATGTTAGCGTACTTTGTGATTCCCTCTGCTGACACGCTTTTTGAAGACCTTTTTTCCAGCAGGACTTGGCACCTGTCCATACTGTTAAAAGTACCAATAGTTGGTTTAATAACCGCATTATCACTGTGCTTGATTGGCCAGCAAACTCTCCTGACCTTAACCTCCTAAAGAATCTATGGGGCATTGTCAAGAGGAAGATGAGAGACACCAGACCCAAGAATGCAGACGAGCTGAAGGCTACTATCAAAGCAACTTGCATTTCCATAACACCACAGGCTGCCACATCGCATTGATGTAGCAATTCATGCAAAACGAAGCCCCAACCAAGTATTCTGTGCATTTACTGTGCATACTTTTCATTAGGCAAACATTTATGATTTCAGAATCATTATTTCAGTTCATCTTATATAATATTCTAATTTTCTGATATAATGACTTTTGTGTTTAAACCATAATCATCAACATTTACATAAACACTTGAAAAAGATAATTTTTTGTAATGACTATATAATTTATGTGTTTCATTTTATGTATTGAATTACTACAATAAATGAGCTTTTTGATGATATTCTAATTTATTGAGATATACTTGTACTAGGTTAAGGGGGGTGATTCAATGTCAAAAGTAGAGATGAGCGAACACCACGGTGTTCGAATTCAGATTTGTTCGCTGAATGTCGAGTGTTCATTGAATATTTTTGATGGAAATTTGTCGAATTTTCCAAACTCCATTGAAATCAATGGCGGGCAACATGAAACACATAGAAAACACTTTCAAGGGTGTCCAAAAGCTGACAAACACACACAGATCATCTTACCAGTCACTTCTTTCTTGCTTGCTTGTGGGTCTGCTGTCCCTCTCACTGACTTCTAGTCTTGCCCATGAAGAGTCATGCATATTCACTTCTTTGACCAGCAACAGCCAATCACAGATGCTCATGCTCTGTGAGAGCCTCTGTGATTAGTTGTTGTCATCAGACTGCTATGGTGCCCCTGCGACCAGGGTGGCCACATAGGGAACTGCAGCCAGGCAGGAAAATAGACAGTTTGGGCATCAAACACCCTCACAGCACACACACATCCACAGTAGCACAGCACCCAACCCGAAGCCCGGGACTCTAGGCGGGCAAGGGGTGGTGGGATTAGAGAGCAACAGGGTGGAGAATGTAGGTCAGGTGACAGATAGTGTAAATAGAGGAAAAGAGGAAGAAGGAGTTAGTAGGCCGGAGTAGGCTGAGCTGTAAAGACAAGACCAGACAGAAAGTGAGACATCCCGGAGGGATTGGGCTCCCTGGAGACGCAGAATCCACAGAGTCACAGAAACCATGGAGAGAAAGCTCGCCCATAGCCGGCATCCCAGGAGAGTGTGAGGACAGAGACCGGAGCGGCATCACCGGGTCAGAGGAACACGGCAGTGCTGACTAACTACAGAGGAGTGGTTTCCCTGATTTGTACTGGAGTCACATGAGTTAGATGGAGCCTGGTAACACCTTGGAAGATAGGGTTAATGCAGGTCAGGCAAACAGCAGAGTGTCGGCTCTGAAGGGGACTGACGATCACACCAGTTTCCCAGTCAAACCGACGGGGAGCTGTAATTCCAGGTTGGAGTTCCCACAATAGGGTTGAAGGCACAGCAGCAACCACGAGGACCCAGCTTACCGCCAGCACACTCACAGGGAAAAGCTGTAGACAAGGGGCCGAGCTGCTGCCATGCAACCCGCGGAGAGAACGGTGAGGGAGAGAACAACCTGAAATGACATTAGAAGGAGTGAGGGGTCTCAGAATGACAGCCTGGCTGCAGAGGCTTCAAGTGTCCGGAGTTAACTGAACTGTGTTGAGAACTGTAATGTGAATTGCTGTGAACTGCTTGTAGGACTTACAAGTAAACCCGGTGAACCCTGCTTCAGTGTCCGTGTCTGATTCCAGGTATACAGAACTGTTATTGTACTTCTTACCCTGTCAGGAGCAGCCTGACCCGCGGCAGGCTCATCCATCAAGCTGCAGCCCATCCATCCCTCCATCCTCCTGGCAGAGCTGCGCTGCAGTGGTGGTCCCATCACTGACCACAACCCGTGGGTGGCATCACGACAAACTTATCCTTGTAAATACCCCTTTACTTTGGACACGGTCCGGACCAGGACCTCCGTGACATCCCAAGCGTTAACCCCGTCCGGTACCGAGTACCCCGTCCCAGTGGGCTCCACACTGCATTTCCACAATCTGTCTGTGCTTGGTTGTCATACACCAGGGGTGGGGAACTCCAGACCTCAAGGGCCACCAACAGGTCATGTTTTCAGATTTTCCTTAGTACTGAACAAGGTTTGGAATTATCATTAGTGCATGTAATTCAATTATAACCTGTACAATACTAAGGACATCCCCAGTTTCCCATCCCTGTCATAAATATTAGTGTATGCCAACCAACCTGCCATCATAGTGTGTCCCCATCAAAAATAATGGGAAAAAAAATTGCATAGGGCTTTGCCCTGTTTTTAATTGCCAGCCAAGGTAAAAGTAGGCAGCTGAGGGGTGGTTTTCTCAGTGAGGCGAGGGCTCATCATTCTTGGCCCCCACCAATCTATAGAATAACAACTCACAGCCGCCCCAGAAATTGGTGCATTCGTAAGAAGCAAAAATTTCTACAGCTTTACATGGCTTTTCCACTTGCTATGTAGAGTGGCAAACTGGGCAATAAGGGGTTAATACCAGCTCTCTATTCACAACTCGCTTATCGGACAAGAGCTGGCGACTCATTCATTCAATATTTGGAGGTTGCAGTGACAGGATGCTGTGTTCTTAAACGCAGCCTGCAATCAAGAAGACATCGCAAAGGATCAAGGATGAGTATAAGACAGTAATAAAAATGATGTCGAGATATGTGGCTGTTTTTATTTCTAGTAAAATGATTTCTCCCTATGTAGTGTCTTCTTTACTATTTACTTGAACTTTTTAATGACTGGGTGAAGTATTTTTCCTGACATTAAAAATTTTGGTCTTAATGCCAGCTGGCAATACAAACTTGCCATTAACCCCTTATTATACTGTTTTCCACCACTACATGGCAAGTGGAAATGGCAGGTAAAATGCCAGGAATTGCAGTATGAATATGCCAATTCTTGGGGTGGCTGTGGAGTGATGTTCTATAGCGCAGGGGTGGCCCAATAATGATGGGCTCTCACCTCACTGAGAATCTCAGCACTCAGCCTCCGGCACATGTGCAGTCCGTACCGACACATACCTTAGGCACGAACTTACGGAGACCAATGTTAATCTACGGACATTTTCACATGTCCGTGATTCCACATGGACCATGTCTCCGTGTGGAGCACACGTGTCTCCATGTGAAGCAGACATGTGCCCATGTGCTCTACATGGAGACATGTCTGTTTTTGCCAGCAGCACAGACCTAGTCAGGTCAATGGGTCCATGCAAAAACGTCCCTCACATGGATGTCATCTGTGGGCCATCCGTCTGCACGGACTATAGCAAAAATTTGTAAGTATAAAAATAAAGAATTCTATACTTACCTGACTCGAGCAATGCTTCTGTCCCTCTCACTTCTGGGGCCTTTCATTAAGCTAATGAATATTCACTGAACTGTGAGCTGCAGTGGCCCCGGAAGTGGGAGCAACAGACTACGCTGGAAAAAGGTAAGTTTATAATGACCTGTTGTCCGTGTGCTATCCAGATGTCACAAGGACACCAAATGTATGTCATATGGTGCCGAACACACTGACACACGGCCCCCTAAAAACAGTCTCTCTCACATGTGTGAATTTGCATGGATGTGTGAAAGAGACCTAACCTTAGTTGGTAATTAAAAATAGGGTGGAACCCAAAACTTTTTTTCCATTATTTATTTTATGTCAGGTAGCACAGCCAGTATTATGCAGCGGTCAATCACACTATGGCCCATGTTATGTGATGCTTTTTTAGAAGCAGATTTTGACAATCTGCATGTCTATCCTGAAGCCAGCAAAGTCTATGAGAGTTCTAAAGTGTTGTGCCAAAGTGTTTTATTCTTCCAGATTTGTGTGCAGAAAAAAGAAATCTGAACCCCATGTGTAAGTCTACAAAAAAGCTACTTGACACAGCACTTCTGACCTGTCCAACACTTTGCTAGCCTCAGGATAAACATTTTCATGCAGATTGTCAATGTGGTTAATAAAAACATCAAACATGGCCACAAGACCTAAGAGAGTCTAGGGAGAGCCGCAATTGTGGTGAAAGGGTTGAAGGATTTCTCTTTGACTCTGGCTACTTCCACAGACTTCTCATGAGCATGGAGGGCCAACTACAGTCCTCTAGGTCTCAAAACAGTGCAAGTTTTCTGAATTTCCTTTCCATTGTACTGTACATATGCTAAGTTTATCACCTGCTGAGGTGATGATTCTAGCATCTTGTGCAATATTAGAGAAAGGCTGAAAACATGCACTGTTTGCGGCCCTTAACAACTGCACTTCGACAGCCCTGTTCTACAGGAATGTGTGTGGTGTATTGCAGTTCCATACCTCACACCTTCAGGCCAGAGGCCAGCGGCTGGTTCACCTGTCTCTATAGGGCAGTATCAAAACACCTGTTTGCAGAAACAGTCCAGCACACAAGGTATGAACTCAACAAACTTTACTACTTACACGCAGACTATAAATCTTAAGCATAAAAACTTAAAAATATACATAGTATACACACATAACTAACAAAAACATTGCTGGGTGAAGGATAACAAAAAAATAAAAAAAATAAGTCCCAAACGCCTATGCCATGTAAGGGATGGGTCAGTTTGTGACAGACCCACCGACATGTCTTTAGGAAGATTTGTTGGCCATCATAAGCTCCATTTTTATCCATGCCCTGGATTGAAGTCTGCTGCCAGACGGTCTTGGGAGGTTTCTAGGGCTACTGCTCTTGGTACATTCTGTGCCACCACCTACCCCCAGCACACCCCATCATTGCCACAGCTGGAGAGGGTGATGGAGGTAATAGGGGACAATAATCCCCTCTAGGACAGATAGGACCAGGACCCTCTTTGGGAACATGTCCATGCCCTTTGGCTTTTGGTGTATCTAGCTGGCCAACCAAGAGAGACTTTGGCTGCACCCAATGGCAACTTCTCTATAAGTTGGCCTCCTCCTACCCCTTCTGGAATTGGGCCACAGTTCCAACCCAGAATACGCCAACCACAAACCACCCCTTCATGTTCCGCACCTTCATAAATGTGACCTCATCCCCAACTTAGATGGTGCATAGTCTTTGGGGAAGATCATCACTCTGCAGTGCTGCGTGGTAGACGTAGCACCGATGTTTGGTGCCATGTCCATTAGGAACCCATACCCCCTATCCTGTATGAATACCACCTATTTGCCTTTCATGCATTGGTCGATGGAGTCATTTGCCTTAGGCCCATGCAGCAAGAACCAGGTGATGTCATCTGCATGCTGAATCTCTTCGACAAATGAGGAGGATGAGGGGGTTGATGCATTGTTGGATAGATGCTTGGAGAGGGTAGGTGTCCCCACATGGTGTTGCCCCAGTTAAATGCCCCCTGGGGTGATTAAGGTAATCCAGACAGCTGGGACACTTTGCCTTGTAGGTGCTCCTTGGGCTCTCCATAAAGTTCTTTGCCCTTGTCCTGGTCCTGGTGGTCTAGGGGAATGGGAGCCGAGGCTGTGACACACTTCCAGCCAGATCATATGCAGTCTCACATGTGCTGCTTCTGGGTCTGGATGCTGTATGGTAGAAGTAATCTGACAGCTGGAACTCTCTCCTCGGGTCCGAGACTTGCATCGGGACCCAGGACAGGATCGACACCTCACTACAAATTATGCCCAAAACGGAAGTGTGGTGGAGCTCTAGGTGATATAGGTGTCCATATCCTCTTTATGATGCCACTCTGTGTCGTGTTCAGGTGACCCACCTGCCCTTGCGGTGCTAAGGTAGATTATATCCTCTGAGTTGAGGTCAGCCATGCCTTGCACAGGACCCATGAATGAAGGACTGCAGTGCAGAACCAAACAGAGTCCCTGCGTGCCTATGGGAGTGCAGACACATTGGAGCTGAGTGCCACTTGGACTGCCAAGAGAGTGTAGCTGTGTGCCACTTGGAGTGCAAAGTGGAGTTGTGTGCCTATGGGAGTGCACAGGTAAGATGGTGGGAGATGCTGTTAAAGTTTTGCGGCTTTGGGTGTGTTTTTTTGCCTTCCCTAAGGGGCACCACCTATTGCATTGAGTGCAACAATTCAGACCTGAGCAATCAGTACTGGAGTTGAATGTTTGCACATTATTATTGTCTAATGGGGCCGTCACATGCGTCAATATCACGTGCACGATTACTGCTGCACGTGACGTTGCACCGATATTAGTTGTAAGGAATAGGTGTATCACGGTCCGCGCTGCTGTGCCACAAAATCATGAGGAAGACAGTGCTTCAATCAAACAACTTCCTTTATTCTTCCTTTCCTACGAGTTTCAGAGTCACATCCGAGCTCCTTCCTCAGGGAAGAATAAAGGAAGTTGTTTGATTGAAGCACTGTGTTCCTCGTGATTTTGTGGCACAGCAGCGCAGACTGTGATACACCTATTCCTTACAACTGATACCGGTTTTTCCACGTCCAGTGGCAGGTGGAGGTCCAGCGGCAGCTGTATTTGGCACTCCAGCCAGTTGTGGGTTTACACAACTAAGCAAGGTGAGTGGTCATTACACATCACTGTTTTTCAACAAGTGTCATCATTGATAGGGCACTATTCTGCACCTTGCTTTGTCTCCTTTGTGTTTTACACAGTTGCACCGATATTGACGTGTGTGACAGGGTGCATCAACCAGCGATAAATCGCTGTTTGATGGTAATCAGGTTTTAGAACCTGTTCTAAAACCTGACGATGGTCACCCGGTGAACACACAGCATCGCTGCGTGTGACACCGGGAGATGCGATCAGCCAGCTCCCAGCACCTCTCAGGAAGTGCTGGGAGCTGGTATCCAGGGTAAACTGTGGGTAACGAGGCAGCGCGTGCTGCCTAGATACCCGATGTATACCTTAGTTACCAGCCTTCTCCGCTCACCAGCTTGTATCTAAGGTACACAGCGGGTCACTACGGTAGTTACCCGCTGTGTACCTTAGATACCAGGCCGGTGAGCGGAGAAGGCTGGTAACTAAGGTATATATCGGGTATCTAGGCAGCGAACGCTGCCTAGTTACCCGCAGTTTACCCTGGATACCAGCCTGCAGACATCGTGGAAACGATATAGAAATTATTTCCATGATGTCGCTGGTAAAATGATCGCTGATGAGTCTGCCTGTGTGACAGCTCACCAACGATCATCCGTCAATGTCGTCAGCGATTAAATCGCTGATGACATTGACGCGTGTGACGGCCCCATAATGCCTAGCTTCTAATTAACACCAGTATGTCAGGCCACAATGTATATGAACTGGGCTGCAGATACTTAGGCTGCTTTCACACTGGTAATTTTGGAATCTGTAGGCATATAGTAAATTCCCATTGCCAGCAACTCTTTTTGTGCGCTGGGTAAAAAACACATGCGTTCAAACGCACCTGTGTTTTGCATTGCATTTGCAATGTGCTTGCATTTGTTGTCCCATAGAAGTCTATGGGTGCATTTATGCATGCGTTTTACTGCATTTCAATGCTTTAACTCAGCTTAAAGAACGCAATGCATCAAAACGCAACAAAACCCTGATGCGAAAAGGCCATAACACTGATGTTTTAAGGATATTGTAAGCTTTTTGAACTTCTCAGCTGCTGAGCCATCTGGCACTGTTTCAAAAATTCAAACCCTACAGGTGTAAAAACACCTGCAAACTCTAGAGAGCTTAAAAAAATTCCAAATAAATTCCCAAAAATTCTACAGCTTATTAAAAGCCAGAAGTCTTAATGGTGTGAAAAAATTCCTAACCATAGTTTAGGGGTTATCCCCAGCCAGCGAGTCTTCTGGTTACCGCTTTGGCCCTAAATAAACTGGTGAAGTTTTAGGTCCATATTAAATTCCGAATATTAGTCGAACAAATTATCATTTGCTGACTTTTGGTGGAAGTGTCCACATTCAAGATGTCAAATTGAATTGGCCGATTTATTGCCAAATTTGAAATTGGCGAACTTGTTCTAGCAAAATTCACTCATCACTACTGTCAAAAGTGTTCAGGTGCTGAGCTCTCTTTACACACAGCAAGTACCATTTATGCTATGCACTTAGCTCCAAAACGGCCTAGATTCAGTGGAACTGTCCTTATTTGGGGGGTCTGTCTCCGTCCTGCGAGGTCAGAGCATTGTTCAGACTTTCACCCAAGGTGTCTTTGATTTTTTCTGCAGTGAAGGCTTTACTCATATCTTCACTGTGTATGTTGATTGCTCTTCTGTTGTTCCTCTTCCTCTGTTGGCTATGGAAGGAAGGGTCAGCGACTTTCTCCTATATTTATGTTTACAGTCATTTAAATAAATACTTTTCATCTTGTTTATTTATAGCCTCCTAAGGATCAAACCCCCAACCTGCAACATTTCAAGCAGCGGAGATACCTATGAGACTGCACTGTAAGGCTGGCTTCACATTAGCGTACGCCGCCGCGTATTGCGGCGGGCGAACGCGAGCTGACTTCAAGTACCGCCCATCCCTATGTTTAACATGGGGACGCACGGTGTATGCAGTCGGGTGCGGATGGCCGTGCGTTCCCATTGCCCTCCATATGTGATTTGTGCGTATGCAGAGGCTTGTGTACAAAACAAACATTCCTGGCCGCACAGAATCTGCAACATGTACGCAACGCTAATGTGAAGCCATCCTAATAAATAGAATTCTCTATACTTGAATGTGAATTGTACACTCCCTTAATAAAGACTCAATGTACTGTTAAATATAGATACATTCTAATATTACTGTATTTCTATCTACTTGTATTCTTGAGGTAAAAGATTTGTTTTTACAATTACAATAATGACACTTTTAATGCATGTCTTCTGTTAAATAAACATCCTAAATCAGTAAATATGCAAATAGAGTCTGTGGAGCCTCGTATAGGAGTCTCAACACAGGACCCTTGTCTTATCTTTAAGCTTGTAAAGAGCTGGATATTGACTCAAAGGGCCACTTAATATGGTGGTTATCATGGCTAGGTCCTTCCCTGGAGGAAGATTTGGCTAGTCCTGTGTTGAGACTCCTAAACGAGGCTCCACAGACTCTATTTGCATATTCAAAATTCCCAGGGGGCAATGTGTTGAGGTTGGACAGTTTTTTGGTTGGACAGTTAGGCTAGGGTCACACATCCGTTTTTTTTTTTTTAAACCTGATCTGGTTTTGAGCTTTTTAAAAGCTCAAAACCGGATCAGGAAACGCTCCTCATAGGAGCCTATTATAAAAACCGGATTGCTTCACAAGCAATCCGGTTACTGCCTCCGGCTCTGCAGCCTGCGTGAAAAATCATGCAGGCTGCAGTTTTCAGAGCGGTTTTGTGCCCCGCAATGCGGGAATCGGATTGCTCAGGATGTGTAATCCTGAGCAATGCAGTTACCGCATATACTTTGTTTATCCCTGCTGCCGCCGTGATAAGCAAAGTGTTCTCTGTTTATTTCAACTTTTATTTTTATTAAAAACTGTGTGTATACTGTCTCTAGGGGGTGCCCATTTCCCCCAGAGACCTAGCACCCACTCAGGTGGGCATATAATACTTTAATATCTTATGTACAGCAGCCGGCTCCTGGTGGCTGCTGTACTGTTTTATGAATGAAGCCGGCGGCTCTCCTCTGACAGCTGCGCATACTATAGCTATTGTAGCTATAGCATGTTCGCTGTTCGAAGTCCTGAAGCCATTTACAGTAACATCTATGGGCAGCGCTGACCATAGATCTTCTGTAAATGGCTTCAGGACCTCGTACAGCGCACACTTCACAGACTCTATTTGCATATTGATGGAGGATTAGGGAATTTGCATCATTCCAATTCTCCTTAATAGCCTGTATTTAAATTTTGTACCCGAACATGTTTTTTTTAAATTTTACTCATACAGTACTATAAATTTTGTTATCGCTTTACAGACATGTTCATCACTGTCCATGTTGGGTTTTACTATATACAGTAAATTGCCTTTCAGTATGTCATTTACCAAACATGCAGTTTATTACTCCAGTATAGACATGCTGTACCACATGCTGTACCACAGCGCTTAAATACATTTTAGAATCCATTCCATACTATAGGACACAGCTGTGTGCAGCAATATTTCTTTGCAGATAACTTTAGGTACAGTTTTTAATACAGAACTAGGTTGGTAATGAGTGAGGGATGGCATGGAGAGAAATATAAAGGACATTAATGTTTAATTCCTCAATTAACAGCCTAAGTAAATTACAGCCAACATGAAAAAGTGCTTATCCTGTGTACATAGTAATTTATGTCAGTGGTTTGATCGCTGATCAAGTTTCTGCTCTTGCAGTACTCACTTGGCGATAACAGCCTGCTTGAAGGAGAATGACAAGGAACGGAAATCATTTCTAATCTAACATATCAAAGGGCTTCACAGGATTATAAAAACATTGAGAAATTGTTTGCTACTCCAAAGCAATCTCCAATGAAGTGGAATTTTTTTATTAACTTTCACTGTCATTAACTACTACAATAGTGTTAGTCATTATGAACAGTAAGCATCAGTAGAAACTGGAATGCCTCTGTCAAAAATAACTGGTACTGTAAGAGACTAGCAGACCCATCAGTCTTTTTTGATATTTGCTGTTTCATGAGAATGCAAACATTTTAAGATTTGATTTGCCATACGCAAAAAAGAAATGCTTGCCCAGCTTCAGTACTCACACTGCTGAGGTATCAGACAGTGGGGTAATGACTTTTTGAATTGCAACGCAGGGCTCCTAATAATGACATTTTGCAGATTTTCATGCCTTGTACAGTGGTGGTCAGTATCTGAGTCATCAGAGATCAGCAGTTTTCAGTGGAGCTCAGTTTTTTTTCAGTTGGTTTTAACCCTAGAACGCATACCCATAGAAATCTACACATTCACGTACCTGGGGCCTTCTAGGCCCGTTTTCAATTATCATGGAATTACTAAAAAAAAATACTTTTCAAAGTTTATTGCAAAGTAAGGATGCATTCCCACTAGCGCTGGAGTCCGCCAGGACGGGATTCCGTAATGGATCCGACCTCCTGGTGACCCCAGCTAAGGCTGGCGGACGCATACCTGGGGCCTCGCAGGCCTGCCAGGTTACCTGTTTTCTATTTTCTGTAAAATTACTTTAGTTAGATTTTTGAAACCCTAGGTATTCCTCAGGTATATAGTTGTTAGTAATTTCCAGTTGTTCATATATTTTTATACTATAGGCATTTCGGTATAACAACCTTTTTTTGGGACTACCCCATATTCACGCACCTGGGGCCTTTTAGGCCTGTGTGCAAATAACACGGAATAACTCAAATAAAAATACTTTTCAAAATTTATTTTACAATTGCAAAGTGAGGATGCATTCCCAGTAGCGCTGGGGTCCGCCAGGAGTGGATCCGTAATGGATCTGACCTCCTGGTGACCCCAGCTAAGGCTGGCGGAATGACTGTGCCATTGTAATTTTACATGTCAGTAAAATAAAAAGAAAAAGATTACAATCAGGCTTGTGCACTGTAAACAGTATGTGATAAGACTCTTTGTTAGGGTTCCAGCACACCAAGCGATATAAAGCAGGTAAAGTGCAGCCCACCTCCTCTTACCTCCAACAGATCACTTTCTTGTAGTGCAGTAGAAGCCTCTGGTTTTGGAGCTCAGAAAGTTTCTATTTCCAGACAAAAGAAAGCTGACTTCTTCCTGCAAAGCTCCAGCAATTAGGACAAAAAGACCTGTGATGAGGTCAGAGACACATGACTTTGTTTTTAAATCATTGTGTTTTTATTAAAGCATTTTCAAACATATAACATAAATAAGGCGAACAAAAGTGCACCCAAACAGAAGGGTACAATGGAAACAAAGCTGTTACATAGATAATTAAGTGTACAACTTTAGATTAAAGTATAACCAAAAAAAGAACAGATTTCTTTAGGACAAACAAGGAAGGAAGGGTAACCTTAGGGAAGGTAGGGAAGAAGGGGGAGAGGGGGGGAGCATTTAGCAGGTCGGCTAGGGACCCCAGAATAAGGGGAAGTGTCTTAAATAACAACATTAGTCAAACTGACTTCATCACCAATCGTATTACAAGTATGTTTAGTTGGATATTACCACGTTATTATGTTGCGAGCTCACCCATGTGTCCCACCAATTAGTGACTTTGGTGCGTTTAGCTGTATCTGTTGACAAAACCAGTTCGTAGTTGAAGTGCAGGTTAAGTTGGGAGATGACTTCCTGTATAGATGGGAAGGTGGGGTTTTTCCAGTGCCTGGATATGCAGTAACGAGCTGCTATAAGTATATTTGATATAATTGGTCTCAGTCCCCGAGGTAAGTCCTGAATCTCTAAACCTAGTAAGGCCATCTGTGGAGTCAACGTGAGTTTAAGACCGGTAGTAGTACATATCAAATGGTTGACTTGTGACCAAAAAGAGCGAATGCCCAGACAATTCCACCAGACATGTGTAGTGGTTCCAACCTCTCCACAGTTTTTCCAGCACAAGTTCATCCCAGGTTGGAGGCCTGTTTTTTTAAAACTAGCAATTTTGTCTGGAGTCAGGTACCATCCGAATTGAAGTTTCTTAGCTTGCTCATGGTGGTTCAGGCATGAGGTATAAGAAAGAGCATGTGTTGATGCCTTCAACCACTCCTCAACTGGTGAGGTGAATGCGAGGAGAGCTTCCCATTTCGTCATAAACGGGAGCTTAGACTCTGCCTGTATTTCTGACATAGCCCTGTAAAAAGTGGAGATTCCCCTGTTGGCAGCAGTTGTTTGCTTGAAAATGGATATAACCTGTGGGAGGCTGGACAGTGTATCTTCCATTGGAATAACTATGGTTCTGAGAAGATCTTTTAGTTGAAGGTAAGAAAAGTAGTCAGCATTAGAAAGACCATATTTTTCTTTCAGAGTTACAAATGATTGTAATTTGGCATTGTGCAGTACATCCGAAAGATGTTTAGCGCCCGCCCTCCGCCATTTCGCCAGGGAGAAAGCTGGAGAGTCTACACAGCACTCTACAGCCCTCAGTGTTATGTATCTATATAGGCCTTTTAGGAATAAGAGGCTGACCCCAGACCAAACCTCAAGCACTGCTTGCATGGACTTCAGGGGGAGGTTTCCAGGCCTATGGCGGAGGAGGTGCGACTCTAACAAAAGACGAGTTGAATTTTGTGGGGAATACCAGGATTCTATTTGTAGCCACAGAGGGAAGGAGTTTGCTTCAGCATTGGGGATCCACCATAACTGTGAGATCTCCAGATTAATTGCTCTGTAGTAATACTGTATGTTGGGGGCACCCATACCTCCCAAAGTAGTAGGCCGAGTTAACGTTGAGGAACCGACTCTATGAGGTTTGTTCATCCATATAAATTTGCCCAGAATAGATTGGAGAAGGTTAAGGGTTTTTCTGGGGAAGCGTATAGGAATGCACCCGAGAAAATATAATATTTTCGGAAATAGTAGCATTTTGGTAATTTGAATTCTGGCAATCCACGACAGCAGCGAAGGGGAGTAAGACTGTATCAGAGAGCGTAATTCCTTAGTTAGATAATCAGAATTTATTTTAACTATAGATTTGGTGAGAGAGATTTGGATACCCAGATATGTGAAGGATCGGGAGATCCATATGAAAGGTAGCGTTCGACGTAATGTCAATTGTTCTTTAGCTGGGATATTTACTGGGAAAAAGGAGGATTTGGATAGGTTGAGCTTATAATATGATGCTGCTGCGAATTCTTCCAGGATAGACATTAAAGCCGGAACAGTTTGTTTAAGATGAGTGCATGTGAATATCACATCATCTGCATATAGATTAATTTTGTGTTCCATTGGTCCCACCCACACCCCCGAGACCTGCGCCGTGTTACGCACTATAGATGCCAAGGGTTCCATGACCAGGGCGAAGATCAGAGGAGAGAGGGGGCAGCCCTGTCGAGTACCATTTGTAATCTCAAATTTTTGAGATAAGAAGCCAGAGGCACGGACTAAAGCTGAGGGGGATGAATACAGGGACATTATAGAGTCCTTAAATCTTCCAATAATATGGAACCTATCTAGGACTTCACTGAGGAACCCCCAGTGCACCCTGTCAAACGCTTTCTCTGCGTCGAGTGAGAGTAGTGCACCGGGGGCACCCCCCCTCTCCATGATGTCCAGCAGGTTTATTAGCCTTCTTGTGGCATCTCTGGCCTGACGCCCCGGAATGAAACCCACTTGGTCCCTGCCCACGAGGTCCGGAAGTACTTCCATAAGACGACTGGCAAGGATCTTGGCATACAATTTAATATCACAATTTAACAGTGCTATCGGTCGGAAGTTACTCGGGGATGTGGGGGGTTTGCCTGGTTTGGGAAGGGTAGTGATCACAGCTTGTAAACCCTCCTCCTTGACCTTTCCCGTGGACTGCCAGAACCGAAACAGCTTAGTTAAGTATGGGGTCAATAATAGGGAAAAGGAAGTGTAATACTTATATGTATATCCATCCGGGCCTGGGGCAGAGTGTCGTTTGGAGGTTTGGATGGCCTTTTGTACTTCCATTTCAGTTATAGGGATATTTATTTGAGCAACCTGTTGGGGGTTCAGAGAAGGTAGGGTGGCCTTATCTAAAAAATTTTTAATTATTGTTTTCGTTGGTTGAGGGGTGCATGAGTCATTTTTTAAATTATATAAAGTTTCATAGTATGTTCTAAACTGATCTACAATTTTTATGGGGTGTCTTATTTTGGAACCATTTGAGTCCAACAAGTGAGAGATTTTGGTGGTGGCCATACGCTTGCGGACTCGTCTAGCCAGCAGCTTCCCTGCTCTATCTCCCATTGAGTAGAACCGGGCTTTAGTTCTGGTCATGTCTTTTTGTACTTTGATCAAGAGTGTAGTGCGGAGTTGTCTACGAGTTTCTAATAGCTCAGCCGTTAAAGTTGGGGAAGGGTGGGATTTTTGTTTGTGTTCCAGGTTTTGGATTTGGGTCGTGAGGGTGGTAACCCTATTTACATGTTGTTTTTTCGCCCATGCTGACATCTTTATAAGTTTACCTCTGAGGACAGCTTTGTGCGCCAGCCAAAGTGTCTCCGGGGAAACTTCTCCTGTGTCATTTAAGGAGAAGTAATCTGTAATAAATCCTGATATCTCTTCTAGGTGTACAGGTGAGGAGAGAATATATTCATTAATTTTCCATAGTGTAGTGGGAGATACAGCCAGTGCATCCTCAAATTTAATGGCAACAGGGGCGTGGTCTGTCCACGAAATGGAACCCACTTCAGCTGAGAGGCAGAGCGGGAGCAAGGTGTCATCAATTAGAATGTAGTCAATTCTTGACCAAGAGCCAAATCTGGGTGACATATATGAATAATCTCTCTGCTCTGGATGAAAGCATCTCCAAACATCGTGAAGCCCAAATTGCGTAAAAGTCGGTCCCAACTCTGCCCTATACGCTCCGATTCCAGAGCAGTCCATTTTTTTGTCTGCTGGAGCATTTAAATCTCCGGCTATAATTTTCCTTCCCAATGATAGGGGGAATAGGGTTTGCAGAGTTTGAGACAGAAATTTAACCTGACCTGTATTAGGGGAGTACATGGACATAAGTGAGTAGGTGGCATTATTTAATTTGCAGTTAAGGAGGATGTAGCGTCCTGCTGGGTCTATCGTAGAAGATATGTATTCAAACGTTAATCTCTTATGAATTAGTATAGCCACCCCTGCTTTTTTGGTGTCTGCTGTTGCAAAGAAACTATGAGGGTAGTGAGGTGACTTCATTCTATGTGTATCTGCTGCCAACAGGTGCGTCTCCTGTAGAAACAAAACATCATACCTGAGCTTTAGGATTTGTCTCCATGTCAAGGAGCGTTTCTCAGGACTGTTAAGTCCATTTACATTTACTGAACCGCATGTTATACTCATGGTGGATCAAACACATTCAATTGTAGAATACAATCATTACTGTTGGGAGACCAGCCGACCTGTAGGGGGAGGGGGGGATGGGAGAGGAGGGAGGGAAACACATGAGGATTAAAGGAACAAATTCCATTAACTGGAGCAACAATAGGCATGATGAGCACTATAAACAGACAAGTAAATCTTGCGTACATCTTGTCCAAAAACCTGTGGGTAAAACCACAGAAAAATAAAAACAAAGAGTGCCAACTGAAACGCACTCAAGGGGCAATATTATCCCAGTATTTACTGGGATAAAGAAATAAGCAAATCAGTACAGTAGAGATTTAGATTGGAGAAGAAGTGAGAGAGAGAGGGGGGAAGGTCTTAGAGTGTGGTTGTGCAGAGAGAAAAGAAAAAAGCAATATAGAAGGGGGAGTGAGAAGATGTGTTAGGGAGTAAGGATATGCCAGGGGAAGGCACGTGTAGTGGGGGAAGAGAGGGAGGGGGGATGTGTGAAGATTTAGGTCGAGTGTGAGAAGAAGAAGGTAAGATCAAGAAAAAGAATTTAGAGATCTAAACAGAGTTGTTCAGAATGAGAACAATAAAAGGTACAAAGATAGTGTCAGGAACATAAAAATACAAGAGTTCCTGATCTACTCCGGGCTATCAAGCTTTATGGACCTGCAGTGGTATCATACTGTGAACCATTCAGGATCAATTCTTGGTCTGTTTCCTCTTTTTTTCTTTCCATCCAAGCCAGTTTGTGAGCCAGGTTTATCCGAGCCCTCCACAGGGGGGGAGTTCATCAGTCCCCATTGTTTCAGTAGTCTTTCTGCATGAACAGGCAGCAAGCAAACATAGGATTTGTCCTCTTTTTTGATGATAAGCTTTGTAGGGAATCCCCATCTGTAAGGGATGTCGTTCTCCCTCAGGATTTTAGTGCAATGCTGAAATGCTTTGCGTTGAAGTAAGGTTCCAGGTGAAATGTCCTGATAAACTTCAATATGTGCATATTTATCTGGTAGTTCAGGACGAGACCTAAGAGACCTGAGAAAGTCTTCTTTCACTTCAAAATAATGCACTCTTGCAAGAATATCCCTGGGCAGGGAGGGATCCAGGTTTGATGGTTTTGGAATCCTATGTATTCTATCAATTTTGAAATCCATGGGGTCTGTGTCTGGTAGAGCTGCAGTTAGGAACCCCTGCAGAAAGCTCCGTAGCTCTCTATTTTGCACATTTTCATCCACCCCCCTCAGCCTGACATTGTTGCGGCGGTGATCTGTCCTCAAGGTCCAGATTTTTGCTTTGGACTCTTGCAATCTGCTCCTCTAGTTGCTCATTTGCGTCCAGCAGGGCATTATGAGAGGAAATGATCTCTGTGAGCTTTCTTTCTAATGAATCTGTGCGTGCGCCCAGCTCTGCTATTTCACCCCGCACCTCCGCCACCATTTTCATCATGTCGGTGTGGAGAGAAGCCCGGAACTCCTCCAGCAGCTCCCTCATGCTGGCATGTGTTAGGGGAATCTCGGGTGCCTGACTCCCACCAGCCACCTCCTGAGAGTGTGGACCGCGTTTGGCCGCTCGTGCTGCTCTGGGTGAGGGAGGCGCCATGTTGGGCTCCTGGAGCACGAAGGGCTTGGGGGCTGTGAAAAAGTCGGATACCCGCCTTGGTGCTAGTCCTGTCACTGGTCTGGTCTTACCCATCGGTGCAGTGAGGGATCCGGTCTTTTGTGGTGCAGAGGAGATCGCTGTTGCAGGCTCTGGAAGCTGGTAATGGCCGTTTCTGTGCCCGGGAGATCAGGAGCTCAAAGTTATGCAGCCTCTGCCATTGCCAGTCAGGCCACGCCCCCACACATGACTTTGTGAGGGAGCCTCCCTTCCAAGATCACATGACCATGCTGTCATGCAGAATCCACACTCTTCCCAGAGTCATAAAAGTTCTTCCCCAGCAACAATACAGACAAAAAGACTGAATATCGCATGTAAACCTAGTACGGGCCTAAAAGGCCCCAGGTGCGTGAATATGGGGTAGTCCCAAAAAAAGGTTGTTATACTGAAATGTCTGTAACATAAAAATATATGAATAACTGGAAATTACTAACAACTATATACCTGAGGATTACCTAGATTTTCAAAATTCAAACTAAATTACTTTTACAGAAAATAGAAAACAAGTAACCTGGCGGGCCTGCGAGGCCCCAGGTATGCGTTCTAGGGTTAAGGACTCGCTTACATGAGCAAGCGGGGTGTGGACCAACTATTTTTTTCTCCTACCAATTCAGCATGAGAGAAAAATTGAAGCATGCTGCGAGTGGCAGCGTATATTGGACCCATTGTGCACATATGTCTTTTTATATGTGAAAAGCATTATACTGCGTTCGGATACATACAATGGAGAAAATGGAGAAATTGAGTTCTCCGTCTTGTCACCTCTGTAATGTGAGAGAATTGGATCACAGTAAATTACACTCAGCTCAAATTTTGATCAGAGTTTGGGCCACGTGTCATCATAGGGTTCATACAGCAGCCTGCATAGTGTGCGCTTATACTGAGCGCACAGGGAAACGCTGCTAGCAGCGTTTCCTTGTGCGCTCGCAATAAGCAGTCACTATGCAGGCTGCTGTATGAACTGGTTACCACGATACACATCGGGTAACCAGGGACAGCGTCTGCTGAAAGCGTCCGCACACACACACCTGCGCTTCTCTGCCAGAATCTAAGTATTTAGCGCATGAAGCGCAAAATACTGAAGCGCAGGTGTGTGGACAAGCCCATAATTGGGCCGATTCTCTCACATGAGAAAACATACTCTTGTTTGACTCCAGTCTTATTCTCTCTCTTCTAGTGTGTAAGGTCATATTGTTAGCAAGGTCCTCTCACTCTCATTTGTATAGTGTAAGCTCTCATGATCAACAGGGTCCTTCCTCTCTATCTCTCTTCAGTAAATTGTCAGCTTTTATGGTCAGATGGGTTTTTGCTCTACTGTAGAATATAAGCTCTTATTGTTAATGGGGTCCACTCTCTCCCTCCCACAGAGTGAAAGCCCTTATGTTCAGCATACCATAAGTGTATTCTTTTAGCAATAACTGTGGAAGCTTTCCATTATTGAGATAAACACAAATTTATTTGCCATGGATCAAACTTTTTCAAGACCAACTCTTTTCCGATGAGTGCATATTCCCATATCAGTTGGGGAGCACATGGAAATAGCAACGGAGTAAGGCGGACATCTTATGAGCAGTTACTCGTCATAAAGAATACTGTATTATAACCAAGAATAAATTACTTTTTCATCCACCTGTATTGAATATTATTTGAATAATCATTTAAAAAGCTGGCCATCTCTTTACCGCCTGGCTGCTCGTGTTTAGGGATTGGTGGCCGTTTTCCTCCCGCAAAGGAGGCTCCATATTGCTGGACACTCACCTCTCACTTTATGGGGTGGAATACAGGATTATATTAGGATTAGGGAATCTGGAGACTCCTGATGATGATGCATCAGCTGATCGTTTAAAAAAGCCGGGCGGTAAATAAAAATAGCCGACTGCTGGTGTTTAGTGATTAGCGGCTGCTTTCCTCCCACACAGGAGGCTCTAGATTCCCAGACACTCACCCCTCATATTTATGGGGTGGTATGGGTAAAGATGCTGCTCTAAATCCATATTGCACAGCAGACCTCCATATAGTGAATTCACCAGATTCACATCTCACCTCAGCTGATTGTTTAAAAGCCGGGCTGCCGGTTTTATAACGCCTGGCTTCTAAACAATCATGCATCCATTTCAGTCTTTTCCTCAGGCCCCCAGACCACTTTGTAGGGTCCAGCAGAATAGTACTCGCATTTCCCATTGACGTGCATTGTATTCACTACTCGTAACGAATACCCGAGTATTAGAACCTACTCATTACGATTCACTACTCGCTCATCCCTAGATCTAATGCCCTGCAATAATTTTGACACAGAAACAGGCAGGTCTGCAGAAGGCAGAACCTCACAGGCCATCATACCTGGGTTACCCCGCAGCTATTTTTTGGCCGAGGTCACAATGGAAACCATTGGCACAATGCGATCACAATCCTGTGGTGCCAAAGGAATAAAAGAGGGAGCCCCTCCCTACAGAAACTGATTGATGTCGCTGTCACGTACGGTGCTAGCACTGATTGTGGGCATAACAGTGGGGTGTCAGCTATGATTGATAGCTGACATCTACTGGAAATTTTGCTTGTGTCGTATGTGAGCGAGAGCGGTTTTTAGCACTATACATGTGAAAATGCACCTCCTGGAGCCCCATACCTGTAAAGTGGATGTCGTGAAGGGATTAGACTCAGTTCTCAAACCAGTTGTTGAAATTTTAATGATCTTTATTTTCTTGTAATTTCAAGTTTAATTTTGCAACTAGTAAACTTTCAGCTTGTAAAAGCAGCTATTGATTTTATGCTTTCTAAAATCATACTTTGATAGCTTCAGCTAAAGAAATCAGTTAGGCCTGCAGACATCCATGGAATGTTTTGTAAGATAGTGTTTTCAAAATAAGATGTCCCACAAACAACAGACATCTTGACATGTTTGACATTCAGATGGAAGCAGGTCCTTGAAAACTAAAGATTATTTATATTTTGTTTCAGTGTTGTTTAACTATTGCTGATGTACTGTATTGTTTTATTTTGAGTTCAATATTGAAGCCTTTGAGGCTTCAGTATTGAACTCAAAATAAAGTCAGACTTTTTATCACTATGGTACTGAATCTCTGTGAAGTCTTTAAAGGGAACCTGTCACCTCCAAAAACCTATCTAAACTATTACTACATGTCCCTGCACCTTCCTATAAGCATTATAACCATCCCTCTCTGTGCTAAATGCTTCCTTTCAAAGTTGAAATAAACACTTTAATACCTACTCATTAGGAATCCTAATGAAGTGGTGGCGATGTGCAATTGACACACTGGGCGTGTGCTTTTGCAGCCTCCACCCTCCTCTATCACGCCCCGGTGGGCATCATATACAGATTACAGCGCTCTCTTGCCCTGCCTGCCTTCTGCGTCGCTCATTATTTCCGGGTATGACGCGAATCGCGTCATTTCCAGTTTGATTGTCGTCAGCACACCCTCCTCACTCGTCCGGCTTCAAGCAGCGCAAGGTCACCCAAACCGGAAATGACACGATTCGCGTCACCCAGAGTGTCAATTGCATATCGCCACCACTTCATTAGGATTCCTAATGAGTAAGTATTAAATTTAGTATTAAAGTGTTTAGTTCAACTTTGAAAGGAAGAATTTAGCACAGAGAGGGATGGTTATAATGCCTATAGGAAGGTGCAGGGACATGTAGTAATAGGTCAGATGGGTTTTTGGAGGTGAGAGGTTCCGTTTAATAACTTATCTTTACTTATCCTTTTTTAATTATAACTATTAGGCTACATTTACACACAACGTTTTTGATGTGATGTGTTTTTTGGGGATCAAACTAATCCGCTTTTCTAAAAAACGCATTACACAGTGTTTTTATTAAAAGAAAGGAGAAAAGGGAGCGCACATCTGTGATGTGCAAAATCAATGCCCCACAGGACCTGTTGCTTCATCAGGGCAAAAAAAAGGTTTTTGCCCTGATGAAGCAGCAGGTCCTGCTGTGAAACACGTAGGCTCAATTAAATGGACTTTTATATACAACCCCTCTTCGTTGGTGGTCAGCTCGGAATTGGAACCTGTTTTTTTCTTTCTCCTCTTTTATATACAGTGCTTTTATGGGTTTTTGCTGCGTTATCTATTCTTGTGTTTTTTGAGCTCATAGACAATGGATTCCAATGAAAAAAGCAGATTAAAAAACACCACACAAACTGACATGCTCATTCTTTGTTAGGATCCGTTTTTGAGTCAAAAAACGGATCCTCAGAAAACGCTGTGTCTGAATGTCAAATCTTGAAAACCCAGTGACTTTGCTGGGTTGCCCAGATTCACTTTACTTCATTGCAAAACACGGAACAAAAATTCACAGTGTGCATGTAGCCTTATTCTAAAAGAGTTTCTCAGACTTCGAGCAACCCGTAGTGTAGGTTATCGCCAAAAATCGCTACCAAAATGCTTTAGAACATTGATTATATTGCATAGACATTTACTATAATAATTTTCTTGTGAAACTGTTGATAAACTTTAACCTAAGTAGATGCACAAAATCTACTAGTTTGCAAAGCTGCTTAGCTCAGCTCATTGCTTAGACTGGATACTACATTTTTTTTATATGTTGTTTTCATCTTGTTTATGACCTATCGTTTTTGTCTCTTTATGGAATGTCATTGTTATGCCAGTGATTTTTAGATATAGTGGGGGAAATACGTATTTGATTCCTTGCTGATTTTGTAAGTTTGCCTGCTGACAAAGACATGAACAGTGTATAATTTTAAGGGTAGATTAATTTTAACAGTGAGAGATAAAATATCAAAAATAAAATACAGAAAATCGCATTGTCTAAATTATAGAAATTTATTTGCATTTTGCAGAATAATAAGTATTTCATCCCATACCAACTATTAGGAGTTCTGTCTCCTACAGACCAGTCAGACACTCCTAATAAACTAAATAAAGTGACAAAACCCAGACTGATTTTGTTTTTTTCAAAAAAGTTAACACATTTTTATTCAACAGAAAAATTACACAAAAAAAAACATGAAAAAGATAAAAACATTTAAAAGAGTGTCATAGTC
>JARQOC010000001.1:297533852-297641463 GCA_033576535.1 Allobates femoralis
ATTGGATGCCATTAAGGGCAAATCCGATGTCATCCATGGCCCATAAGGATACATGGGGGCCAAACTCGTTGTGAAATGGACAGCTACGGACTGCACAAAAACGCAGTGTGAAAGCAGCTTTAGCCCCTGCCTGACCCCTAAGGCCATGTAGGCGTCATGAAAGTCAGTGCATATCCGACCTATGACACCTACATGGTGTCATGGACAGATCACGATCCTGCAGCTTCTGTGTCTGGGGTCGGTAAAAAGTCACCAGACCTACAGACAGGAGAGGATCTTAGGTGATGTCGGGGTGGTGACTTTGACACCCCCTGCCTGCGATCCATGTGATTAGCTGTTGAAACTTCCAACAGCTAATTACAGTTATTGTCACTGTACACCTATGAAAGGCTCTCCCACTTCTCCTCCCCATCCGCCCCCACACACCTCCGTGTCCCTTGTTCCCTCCGGTGCTGCGCTGATGCCACCTCTCTGGGCTTCTCCGCTGCTGACAGCTGAGGAGCTGCAAGACATTGGGTACCGGGCTGCCAGTAGGATCTCTGAGGTGAGGTGAGGATGGATGGATGGATGGCAATGTGTATGTATGGATGGATGGATGGATGGGTGAATGGATGGATGGGTGGATGGATGAATGCATGGGTGGGTGGATGGGTGGGTGGATGAGTGGATGGATTGATGGGTGAATGAATGGATGGATGGGTAAGTGGATGGATGGATGGGTGGATGGATGAATGGGTGGGTAGATGGATGGGTAGATGGGTGGATGAAAAGAGAGCCTGCATGGATGGTCGGATGTATGGATGGATGGAGAGACTGCATGGATGGGTGGATAGGTGGATGGAGAGAGAGCCTGCGTGGGTGGATGGATGGATGCAGGGATGGGATGCGCCTGGATCTCCCCAGTTTGCTGGAGTCATTCGCTAAAACAGCAGCTCCCCAAACCGGGAAGATCAAGAGCTGCAATCCAGTTCTGTCAGCTGCAGCTCATGGACACTCTGCTGTCATCACTCCCCAGTGTCCCCATGGGCTGGGAGGAGCAGAGCTGTAGCAGTGTGGGCTGTGACTGCAGAGAGCAGGGAGGAGCAGAGTGGCAAAGTGCAGTGGCTGATGTATCCATGGCTGTTCTGTGCTTACAGGACCTGTGATGATGTCACATTGTGGGAGGAGTCAGGGGTCACATGATCAACTCCTCAGTGAATGCAGGTCTGTTGTGCAGCTTGTCATGGCACTGGATGACGTAAAGTTTATCTGTGGGGTCAGGAGGTATTTACAGTATGGATGTAGCAGAGCCACATTTGTATGAGATGTACAGAGCGGACCCGCATGTGGACGAGATGTACGGAGCAGAGCTGCGTGTGTACATGGTGTACGGAGTGGAGCCTTGTGTGTACAAGGTGTACGGAGTGGAGCTGCATGTGTACAAGGTGTACGGAGTGGAGCCGCATGTGTACGAGGTGTACAGAGCGAAGCCGAGAGTGTATGATGTGTACGGAGTGGAGCCGAGAGTTGTAAGAGGAGTACAGAGCCGAGCCAAGTGTGTACGATGTGTATGGAGCGGAACCGTGTATATGAGGTGTACACAGAGGAGCCCAGAGTGTACGAGGTGTACAGAGCAGCGCCGAGATTGTATGAGATGTAAGGAGTGGAACCGAGAGTGAACGATGTGTATGGAGCAGAGCCAAGTGTGTACAATGTGTACAGAGCGGAGCGGTGTATATATGAGTTGTACAAAATGGAGTCCAGAGTGTACGTGGTGTACCGAGCGGAGCCAAATGTGTATGAGGTGTATGGAGCAGAGCCATGTGTGTACAAAGTGTTTACAGAGTGGAGCGGTGTGTATGAGGTGTACGGAGTGGAGCCCAGAGTGTACGAGGTATACAGAGCAGAGCCGAGTGTGTAGGAGGTGTACAAAGTGGAGCCCAGAGTGTACAAGGTGTACAGAGCAGAGCTGAGTGTGTACAATGTGTACGGAGCAAAGCCACGTGTGTATGAGGTGTACAGAGTGGGGCCATGTTTATATGAGGTGTACAGAGCAGACCCCAGAGTGTATGAGGTGTACATAGCAGAGTCGAGATTGTACGGGGTGTACGGAGTGAAGCCAAGAGTTTATGAGGTGTACGGAGCGGAGCCGAGTGTTTACGAGGTGTATGGAGTGGAACCACGTGTGTATGAGGTGTACGGAGCAGAGCTGAGTGTGTACGATGTGTACAGAGCGAAACCACATGTGTATGAGGTGTATGGAGTAGAGCCGTGTCTATATGAGGAGAACAGAGTGCAGCCCAGAGTGTATGAGTTGTACGAGCAGAACGAGAGTGTATGGCGTGTACAGAGCGGAGGCAAGAGTGTACGTGGTGTATGGAGCAGAGCCCAGAGTGTATAAGGTGTACAGAGCAGAGCCAAGAGTTTACGACGTGTATGGAGCGGAGCTGCATGCGTACAAGGTGTGTATACCAGTGGTAGCCCCGAGAATGCCACTCTCACTCCTATAGTCCCAGCCACCTCTGTCGGCAGCATTCTTCTGCAGAGTCCCAGCTGCCGCGGTCTGTCCTCTGCAGCTCAGCATGGCGGGGTACAATGATGCATCACTGAGCGCAGCTATATTGAGACATGCAAAGCAACAGTGCAGATGCTGAGGAGACCGGAGCAGAAGAGATGTCAGTATTTACTTTTTATTTTTTAATCAGTGAGTACACTATTGGGAAACTATGTAATGGGCAATATAATATAGGAGGACTATCGGGGTGTATTATACTACATTGGAAGGCTATGGGGGATGCATTATACAGTCCCTGACAAAAGTTATGTCACTTATCGATGTTATGTAAACAAAAGCTTATAATCTTACATTAAATTCATCCATTGGTTTTATAAATTATTCTTTTTAAAGCTGAAACCCTCCAAATGTGGTTTAGGTTAAGAAAATAAATTGGCATCAATGCTGAAATATTGATCATTTAATGAACACAGAATGGTCAGATTTTGTCAAGTTTTGTAGCCCACAGAAAGTAATGTGATTTTCAAACAAATAATTAACATAAAATACAAATATATGTTGCAAAACACTGTTGAATGAAGTTGTGGTGCTATTAGAGTCATATTTAATATTTTGAGTGACTTCCATGAGCTTGAAGGACTGCATCCATGCGGTTCAACAATGATTCATACAATTTATTAATGAAGTCATCAGGAGTAGCAAAGAATGCTACTCATCCTACCTCAAACATGTTCAATGATGTTCATGTCTGGTGACTGGGCTGGCCAGTCCTTGAGCACCTTGATCTTTTATGTCTGGAGGAACTTTGTGGCTGAGATTAATTTATGAGATGGAGCACCATCCTGCTGCAGGATTTGACCCCTTTTATGATTTGGATTGTAAGAGGTAGCTAATGTCTTGATAATTTAGGCTATTAATATTGCCTTTCACCTTGTAAATGTTTTGCACACACCCATACTGAATGTAACCCCAGACCATGATCTTTCCACTACCAAATTTAACTGTTTTCTGGGTATATTTTGGATTCATGCGGGCTCCAGTAGGTCTTCTGCAGTATTTGCGATGGCTGTGGTCAGTGGCGTAACTTCAGGCTCAGGGGCCCCGATGCGAAAGCTCCAACAGGGCCCCCAATTATTGCAAATCTTTGATAGTATTAGTCTTTTTCTATAGGCCAAAGGGACTTTTGGAGCCCCCCTAGGCTGCAGGGCCCGGGTGCGATCGCAACTCCTGCACCTATTGTAGTTACGCCCCTGGCTGTGGTGTAATTCTACTGAAGATTCATCAGAGAAATCCACCTTCTGCCACTTTTTCCAGCGTCCATCTGTTTAGCAGGTTGTGGGACTTTGCAAATGCCACACGGTTTTTTTATTTGCCTTTTGTTTAGTGCTGGCTTTTGGGCCATTTCGAGACAGAATCCTACAAACTGTTCAGGTGACCAGACCTGTTGGAGCTCTTCTGAAGTGGAAGAGGGGATTGCTTTGGATTTTCTAACCAACAAACGTTCCTCCTGAGCAGTTGTCTCGCGGGGTCTGCCGGACCTGGGCTTGTCAAAAACATCTCCAGTCTCTTCAAAAAATTTTTTAATTCATTGTACTTGACCTTGAGACACATTAAAGTTGCCAGCCACCTCTGCAGTGGATCTGGTCTTCAGCCTCTTGATAATCAAGGTTTGGTGGCAGGGTGGATTTTTGGCATGTTGTCCGAGCTCAAGTTGCAGTTTAAGCGAAAGTCTGGGGTGCTGGGTTTCTTTTTGAACACACCAACTAATTAACCAATCATTTACTGAGCACATGTGAGGATGTAAGCTAGGATTTGGGTGTATTATATGGCCAGGCAACAAAACTTTTGTCTTGCCAAAATCTCACCATTCTGTGTTCATTAAATAATCAAATTTTCAGCATTGATGCCAATTTATTTTCTTAATCTAAAACACATTTGGGAGGCTTTCAGCTTTCAAAAGAGTGAGTTATAAAACCAATGGATGAATTTAACGTCAGGATATAAGCTTTTATTTACATAACATGGATAAGCGACATAACTTTTGTCAGGGACTGTACTATATGGAGAACTATGGGGGTACACTATATAATAATAATAATAAATCTTTATTTATATAGCGCCAACATATTCTGCAGTGTTTTACAATACAGTGGTTCAGATACAAACGGTCATAGGTAACAATAAAAAATGTACAATACAGTAGCATGCTGTCAAGCTTGGGAGGTGAGGAAATCAAGTAACTTGATGGTGTGATGAGCACAGGGAGTCAGGAGAGCCTAATCTGACCCTAATGCTGGGGTCCCTGGCTCTCCCTGATCTTGTAGGTACCTCTGATGGTAAGGAGCTCCAAGCTCCTGATTAGTCCTAGGCTGAGGGCCCCTACCTCCACCCACAGGTTGGGGATCACAGTAATAGAACTCCAGGAGAGGCTTTAGCACAGCAGCAAGACGTCTTCTCAGCTCAATGACCAAGAGCCAACTAACTAACTAACTAACTAACTTAGAGGGAAGGCTATTTAAAGCCAGGTGGAGAGGAATCCCATTGAGTCACACTTCAACCACTCAACCAGCTAAACATAATAGTGAGTGCAGCTCTAGAGCACAACACAGGAGGCAAGACCTTCACACCAATACCTCATGCAGCCCTTAAAGGAAAACAACACATACAGCAGCATCTGGCAATTTCAGCGCAAACTAAGCATGTGACACATGCACCCAAACATTGGTTTTCCGCCATATATGAGGTATATGTGTACTCAGGAGAAATTGCCCAACATATTTTAGGATCCCTTTTATTCTGCTGCCCATGTGAAAATGAAAAAACTGAGGCTAAAAGAACATTTTTTGTGAGAAAAAAAAGTACTTTTTCATCTGTACGGATCAATGTGTAAAGCACCTTGGGGTTCAAAGTGCTCTCTATTTATCTAGGTAAATTCCTTGGGGGGGTCTAGTTTCCAAAATGGGGTCACTTGGCAAGGAGCTCCAGGTTTAGGCACACAGGGGTTCTCCATTCGTGATATGGTTCTCCGCTAACAATTGGAGCTAATTTTCCATTCAAAAAGTCAAATAGCGCTTCTTCCTTTCCGAGCCCTACCGTGCGCCCAAAGAGTGATTTATGATCACATATAAGGTATCGGTGTACTCAGGAAAATTGCCCAACAAATTTTAGGATCCATTTTATCCCGTTGCCCATGAGAAAATGAAAAAATTGAGGCTAAAAGAACATTTTTGTGAGAAAAAAAGTACTTTTTCATATTTACAGATCAATGTTTGAAGCCCCTGCAGGGTTCAAAGTGCTAACTATGCATCTAGATAAGTTCCTTGGAGGGTCTAGTTTCCAAAATGGGGTCACTTGTCAGGGAGCTCCAATGTTTAGGCACACAGGGGCTTTCCATACACGACATGGTGTCCGCTAACAATTGGAGCTAATTTTCCTTTCAAAAAGTCAAATAGCGCTCCTTCCTTTCTGAGCCCTACCGTGTGCCCAATCAGTTGTTTATGATCACATATGAAGCATTAGTGTACTCAGGAGAACTTGCTCAACAAATTTTAGGATGCATTTTATCCTGTTGGCCATGTGAAAATGAAAAAATTGAGGCTAAAAGAACATTTTTGTTGGAAAAATTAAAATGTCCATTTTTTCCTTCCACATTGCTTTAGTTCCTGTGAAGCACCTAAAGGGTTAATAATCTCCTTGAATATAGTTTTTAGTAGCTTGAGGGGTACAGTTTTTGGAATGGTGTTCTTTTAGGTGTTTTCTGTAATATTGGCACCTTAAAGGGACTTTAAATGTAATGTGGTCACAAAAAAAATGATTTTGTAAATTTTGTGGAAAAAAATAGACATTGCTGATGAACTTTGAACCCTTATAACTTCCTAACAAAATTTTTTTTTTTCCAAAATTGTACTGATATAAAGTAGACATGTGGAAATGTTATTTATTAACTATTTTGTGTCAAATAACTCTCTGGTTTAACAGAATAAAAATTCAAAATTTCAAAACTGCTAAATTTTCAAACTTTTTGCCAAATTTCTGATTTTTTCACAAATAAACACAAAATTTATTGACCTAAATTTACCACTAACATGAAGCCCAATATGTCACAAAACATATTTTCAGAATCGCTAGGATCTGTTGACGCATTCTAGAGTTATCACCTCATAAAGGGACACTGGTCAGAGTTGCAAAAAATGGCAAGGTCAATAAGGCCAAAATAGGCAGGGTCATGAAGGGGTTAAATTGTTACCTGTATAAAAGACTTTTGTCCACACCTTCAATTAATCAGTCAGACTCTAACCTCTTCAACATGGGCAATACCAAAGGGGTTTATAAGGATGCCAGGGATAAGATCCTAGACCAGCACAAGGCTGGAATGGGCTACAAAACCATAACTAAGATGCTGGGTGAGAAGGAGTTGGTGCAATAGTACGGTGTTCATTTTAGACAAATGACAATGAGATTTGTCAACCATCAGGGTCAGAACAGTTTTGCAAACAGACTGCCTGCATGTTCATTTTCTTAGCAGAACAAAACCTCTACCTTGTAACAGTTAGTTTGGTGGTCTAGTGGAGAAGCATTTTGCCTTTGGAAGCCAGCGTTCATGGTTCAAATCCATGCTGAACCTGCTGTAGAATACTTTTTGTATTATAAATTATGCTAGTTAATAGATATAAGATATTATGTATTTTTACTAATATTAATTATTATTATTATATTTTCTTAAACAATTTCCTAAACAATGATACAAATGTACAGTCACTGGTAAATATATTACTATTATATGCTGTTAAACAATTTTTTAAACAATTATAGAAATTTACAGAAACTGGTAAATACAGTATATATAATATATATATACTAAATTAGTGTTTCAAAAAATTTTTTTTTTAACATTAGTTTTGTTTAAGAGGATAATAATTATATTAATTACTATAATACCTTCAGAAAAACAAGCTAGGAAACATTGGCACTGCTTGGGGATTTGTACTTTCATTATACTGCTAACCTCCATGAGAAATAAATGTGATGTGTGACTTGTCATGGTTGAGTGTGACCATGACAAGTCAGAAGCTCTCAGACATCAGGGTCATCAGATTTCTGCACACAGACTGTGTGCATGTTATCTATGTTAGTATACCAAAAGGGAACTTTTACAGTAGCTTTCTGGATGGTCTAGTGGATAAGCTTTTGGCCTTTGGAAGCCAGCATTCACGGTTCAAATCCATTAGTGGACCCACTGTAGAATTTTTAAAATAAATTATGCTAATCTGTTAAAGTCATTTATCAAAGTGATAGTCATTTATCAAAGTCATAGTCAAAGTCATTTATCAAAGTCAAAGTCATTTATCAAAGTCATTTATCAAAGTCATTTATCAAAGTCAAAGTCATTTATCAAAGTCATTTATCAAAGTCATTTTTCACAGTCAAAGTCATTTATCAAAGTCATAGTCATTTATCAAAGTCAAAGTCATTTAGCAAAGTCATAGTCATTTATCAAAGTCATAGTCATTTATCAAAGTCATAGTCAAAGTCATTTATCATAGTCAAAGTCATTTATCATAGTCAAAGTCATTTATCAAAGTCAAAGTCATTTATCAAAATCAAAGTCATTTATGAAAGTCATTTGTCAAAGTCAAAGTCAAAATCAGGCATCAGGAACAGCCTTTTTTTTACTTTGACTTCGACAAATGACCATGTCCTAAAATGAACACCATACACTAGTAATAAAATGGAAGAAATACAAAATGAGTGTCAATCGACATTGATCTGGAGCTCCATGCAAAATCTCACCTCGTGTGGTGTCCAAGATCATGAGGAAGGTGAGAGATCAGCCTAAAACTACATGGGGTTAACTGACCTCTGTGCTGATGACCTGGCTTCTTACTTTATGGAGAAAATAGACAACATCCACCAGGAAATCAGCTCCCAGCCTCCAAGCGCTGCCACTCCCATTCTTCCCCACATCTCCTCTGGTTCACTCTCCACATTTGACCCAGTCACATAAGAATGAAGTCTTCTGGCTCCTCTCTTCCTCTCGTCCCACCACATGCACTACTGACCCCATTCCCTCACACCTACTCCAGTCCCTCTTTCCAGTCGTCACCACTCATCTAACCAAAATCTTCAATCTCTCCCTCTCTTCTGGCATCTTCCCCTCCTCCTTAAAACACTCGATCATTACTCCATTATTAAAGAAAACCTCTCTTGACCCATCCTGCACAAATAACTACAGACCAGTCTCCAATCTCCCCTTCACCTCTAAACTCCTGGAGCACCTGGTCTACTCCCGCCTCACCCGTTACCTCTCCGTTCACTCTCTTCTAGAGTAATTACAGTCTGGCTTCTGCCCCCTTCACTCTACAGAAACTTCCCTCATTAAAGTGACCAATGACCTTCTGATGGCAAAACGTAATGGTGACCACTCTGCTTATTCTCCTTGACCTCTCTTCAGCTTTTGACACTGTTAACCACCATCTCCTACTCTCCATGCTGCATTCCATTGGCATAAAGGACTCTGCTCTCTCCTGGCTCTTCTCCTATCTTTCTGACCACTCTTTCAGTGTATCATTAGCTGGCTCCACTTCCTCCCCTCTTCCTCTCACTATTGGGGTCCCTCAGGGCTCGGTCCTCGGTCCTCTTCTCTTCTCTCTCTACACAGCCCCGATTGGACACACCATCAGCAGATTTGGCTTCCAGTGCTATCTTTATGCTGATACCTGTAGATATGAGTTAATGCGCAATAGGGTCTTATCGTTAAAATAAAGAAATGAGGTGGATAATAAGTGTGAACTGCTCACCTGGTGCGGTTGTGTTACCCACAACTGGTTTGATCGCCTGTAAGACAGCTGCTGCAGGGCTGCACTTTCACGGTTAAGTATGGAGAAAAGATCACTTCTGTTGGACAAAATGCTGCAATGCCCGCGCCGCCGTCAAGAACCACTAGAACAATGGATCGTCTGGGTGCAAAGGTCTTTAATCTTCTGACGCGTTTCGGAGCTTTAACCAAGCTCCTTCCTCAGGGAACATCCATCCAGGTTCCATAATTATACACTTCAGCCCCTGACCTTACCCATGCGGTATTAAAGAACACCAATGACTGTCTAGCTGCAGTTTCCAACAACATGTCTGCTCTCTATTTGAAACTAAACCTTTCCAAAACTGAACTCCTTCTGCTCCCACACACAACTAACCTCTCTAAATCTGACATCTCTCTTTCAGTTTGCGGCACCATGATAACGCCTAGGCAGCAGGCTCGCTGTCTGGGTTTTATGTTTGACACCGATCTCTCCTTCTCCTCCCACACACAATCTCTCATCCGCTCCTGTTGCTTACACCTGTAGAATATCTGTAGAGTCCGCCCCTTTCTCACCAAGAAACAACAAAAACCCTCACCGTGGCCCTAATCCATTCCCGCCTTGACTACTGTAATTGTATATTAAGTGGCCTCCTTCTCACTAGACTTTCTCCTCTCCAGTCCATCCTTAATGCAGCAGCCAGGATCATCCATCTGTGCCAGTCATTGTACTGGCTACCCGTACACTACAGGATCAAATTCAAATTGCTTGTTCTCACCTACAAAACTCTTCACAGTGCAGCACCCCCTATATCTCCTTCCTCTTCTCTGTCTATCACCACACCCGTTCTCTACGTTCTTCAAATGACCTTCGACTAACATCTGCACTAATCCAATCCTCCCACTCCCGGCACCAAGACTTCTCCCGAGCTGCATCAATCCTCTGGAATGCTCTACCCCAATAAATCAGGACTATCCACAACTTGCATGGCTTCAGACGATTCCTAAAAATACATCTTTTTAAGGCGGCCTATCATACTCCCTAATAGAAGTCTTTTGCACTGTAGTTAGTGAATTGGCTATCTCTCTTGACATTACTCTTCTACAAACTCCACCAAACCAAAAAGGCCTACACAGATTGTCTGATGACTATTCACGTAAGCTTATTTCTATCCCCTATTTCCTCAAGATGCCTGGAGCATTAGTGCAATAAGCTCCTGTACCTTGTGCAACCCCTATCCCGTTGTAGATTGTAAACTCTTTTGAGCAGGGTCACCTTCATTTCTTGCTTTATTTATTGTATTTTCTTTTTTACATTGATTCTATGCCTAATGTTTTGTATTCAATTATTGTACTGTATTTGTTCTCTACTGTAATTACTTACTGTATTATATTTTCTGTACTCTAACCACTGTATTGTAAAGCGCTGCGGAATACTGTCATATGAAAAAGTTTGGGCACCCCTCTTAATCGTACTAATTTTTTTTTGTTTAAAATTGGGTTTTTGTAACAGCTATTTTAGTGTGATATATGTAATAACTGATGGACTCTGTAATATTTCAGGATTGAAATGAGGTTTATTGCACTAACTAAAAATGTGAAATATGCATTATTTCAAAATTTGACAGGTGCAAAATTATGGGCACCTCAACAGAAAAGTGACATTAATATTTAGTAGATACACCTTTTGCAAAAATAACAGCCTCTAGTCGCTTCCTGAGGCGGCCATGAAAAATGTGCACGCGCACGTTAGATCGCCTCATATCGCAGCCGAGATTGCTGGTACCATTAAGGCTTTTGGAACTACAAGTTCATAAAAGAACATTCAAGGTTTATATTACAGAGAACAATCAGCTCTGCGATACATACCGGTCATTAACAATATAAGCGGTAGCCAACTGTCACATCGCCAATGGACTCGGTGGCTGGTGTTCTTACCTCGGCCGCTGGGAGGCGCCAGATTCCTTCAGCTGAGGGTGCCGGTGATAGGAGGGCCTTGTCCTCATATTGACCTGCTCCTTCGATGTCTGCCTCTGTCGTTGAACGCCGCCGTGTTTCTCCTTTGGGTGATGTTGGTTGCAGAGGAGCAGGCCCTGCAGAGGTGTCTGATAGGCGCAGCCTTCATTCTTCTTTCAGAAGTGGGGTGGTTGGTGCCAGTCGTGCCTCACCATCTGGCCTGGTTCTAGGGGTGGTCCGGATGAGATCATCAAGCTGTGAGCTACAGCCTATGGGAGGTAACCGCGCCCTTCAAATACATTGGAGCCTGTCTTGCAGGCTGCCAGATATAGTTTTGGTTCCCCAGTGATATAGTGTGTGTTTAGTTTTATCTCTGACCTTTGCCTGGATTTCTGACACTGCTACAGCCTGTCGATTTTGTACCTCAGCTGCCCTCTTGGTTTTGACTTTGACCTTTGCCTGGAATTTCGACTCTGCTAAAGTCTGACGATTTTGTGCCTTCGCTGCCCTCTCGGTTTTGACTCGGACTCCTGACTACGTTTTTCGGGTCCTGATTTTAACTTCCTGCGACCTTCCTGCTCTGCTGCTCATAATACGCAGCTACCCCCTGGGCTCCGCTGTAATTCCAGATCCCTGTATAGGGGTTAAGGGTCTCAGGGTTTCTCGGGGTGCTGCCTTACCAGCAGCTCAGCCTCACAGCGGATGGTCGTCACACCATCCTACAACGGTCATTGCCAAAAGTGTTGGCACCCTTGAAATTGAAAATGAATTACATCTCCCAAAATATTATGGTAATTACATGTTTTGTTATACACATACTTATTTTCTTTGTGTAAATTGGAACAACAGAAAAAACTGAGAAAAAAAGGCAAACTGAGCATAATTTCACACAAAATCCCCAAAATGAGCTGGAAAAAATTGTTAGCAAATTTCAAAATTGTAGGTAAGCAACTTTTTTCAAGCATGTGATGCTCGTTCAAACTCACCTGTGGCACTAATAGTTGTGGGCAATATGAAAATCACACCAGGAACCCGATAAAAAGGGGATAAGTTAACTCAATCTTTGCATTGTGTGTCTGTGTATGCCACACTAAGTATAGAGAACATGAAGGGAATAGGACTGTCTGAGGACTTGAGAACTAAAATTGTTGAAGAATATTAACAATCTTTATGTTACAAGTTCATCTTCAGAAATCTTGAATTTTTTTGCCCATGTTAAAGAACAAAATCAGGTGTACAACTTATGGCACTGTAGCTAATCTCCTTTGACATGGATGGTAGAGAAAAACTAATGAAATGTTGCAAAACAGGATAGTCCATATGGTGGATAAGCTGCACCAACTATGTTCCAAAGAAATCCAAGCTGGCCTGCAGGCTCAGAGTGATTCGGGGTCAGTGTAAACTATCCATTGACATTTGTTTGAAATGATACGCTATGGCAGGAGATCCAGGATGACCCACTGCTGACACAGAGACATAAAAAATCTAGACTACAATCTGTCAAAATGTTTGTAATTCAGCCAAATTTCTTCTGAGAAAGCATCTTTTTGCTGGCTGAGACCAGGATAGAACTTTTGATAAAGCACATCATTGTACTGTTTACCAAAAATGGAATAAGAGAAACAAAGAAAAGAACACAGTAACTGCAGTCAAATATGATGGAGAGTCCATGATGTTTTCGGGTTCTTTTGCTGACTTTGGTATTGGGTGCCTTAATTGTGTGCAAGACATCTAAAGATTACCAAAGAACTTTGGATCGCAATGTAGTTCCCAATGTCAAAAAGCATGAGTTTTTGTCCTCGGTCCTAGTTCTTCCAGCAAGACAATGACCCAAACATACTTCAAGAAACACCCAGAAGTGGATGAAACAGAGTGCTAGAGAGTTCTGAAGTGGCCAGCAATTAATTTGAATCTAAATCCCTTTGAACACCTGTGGAGAGATCTTAAAATTGATGTTCAAATATTATAGACCAGAGACCTGGAACAGTTAGCAAAAGAAGATTGGCCCAAAATTACAGTTTAGAGGGGCCTGTGTGAATTTTCAAAGTGGAATTTTTGAAAGTGGAATGCAGAGATATACCAGTACCCTACAGTTCCCATTGCTGTGATGCCCTGTTGTGACAATATATCTCCTTCCTTTGCAGGTATGAAGACATTGATTCAGTGGTTTATATAATCTCTGCAGTTGTATCCAACCCATGTATGCTGTGCACACATTTCAGGGTATGAAGACATTAATTCAGTGGTTTATATAATCTCTGCAGTTGTATCCAACCCATGTATGCTGTGCACATATTTCAGGGTATGAAGACATTAATTCAGTGGTTTATATAATCTCTGCAGTTGTATCCAACCCATGTATGCTGTGCACATATTTCAGGGTATGAAGACATTAATTTATTTGCTTTGTACCTTAGAAATATCCATATTATTCCATCCTGCTTGTATCTCCCTCCTGCTGATCTGCCTCCAAACGTTTCCCTTAGCAGCAATTTCTTAATTGTACCCTGGTGTGCAGTGGCCCTTTTTCTATTCTGACCCCCACCCCTCTGTCTACCTGAAATTATCAACTTCATCGAGATACTAAACAATAACCTCCCATATGCAGAGGAGTATACACCATGGAGGCAGATAAATCGCTAATTTAATTGGGATACCAAAAATACAAGCGACCAACATCTGAATATTGAACAATTTATTTGACAAGATATACAAAAGGGGGACGTACACAAAAAGAATAGACAACCCATATGAGGTGTCTCCTGTTGTGAGTATTAATACATAAGTACAAAATATATAATCAAAAATGATGATATAGCAGAAACTGACATGTAGGTAGAGCTTTACTGACCAAATAGTCACTACAAATATTATAATATAGAAGTCATATTATCCACAAATATATGGCTAGTGAACAATAAAGTGCCAGTGCTCATAGTTATCTTTAAAGCCAGATATAGTTGGGACTATTTTAGTTCAAATAAAGCTACCAAAACTAAGCATCCAGATGTATCACATTTAGTAATGCTTATTTATAGTGCAGTATTACCCATAGTAAGTTCTGACCCAAAATTTGGATCAGAAGTATCAAATGCAGCACATCAGAAAAAGCAGCCAGCATAAAAGAGCATCACATAATTGTAATGGTGTAACAATCTCACCAAGAAGTATTCACAGCCAGGAGACACACACCCCGATGGCCATTTCGTGTCCTTCGTCAGGGAACATTAATTTGAGGGAAAATGGAGCTTTAAAAAGGCCGGCCGGCATTGAAATCATCATGATCAGCTGTTAAGCTGACGCGCGGCCGCGGCAGTGGAGGCAGGAAGCGGAAGCGTCAGCACGCAATCGCTAGGCGCGGGCGCGTGTGGACCACGCGACCGCAGCCAGCGATTCAGAAGCCGACACGTCACACTGCTTCACCGTTCCCCAGCAACCCGGCCGCGCGTCATAACTGGTCACATGACAAGTTTGTTTATGCGATCTGGGCAGGTGTTTTAATCAGAGCATTGCGCTCGCAACACAAAGTGATACTCTGCAGCCATGTGGAACACGAAAAATGCACATTTAAAGAGCAAGCATTATAGCATTTATGTATATAAAGTCTATGCAAATGCCATAACCACAAGAATAGGACTATAATCCAGAAAACAGTTTTACAGTATACATAACATAATTATCATGCGATGTACACAACTATTTATTACAAAGTATATACATATTTATTACATTAAGAAGCCTATCATCTCAATATAAATATGACATAAGCACAGACATTCAGCTCCATAGTCTGCAGAATAATAGATGAAGTTCGAGTCCACAATAATATAACAATAGTCCGGCATGCCTGTATAAAAAGAGTAATTAAAAAGACATAATGAGTCTAAAATTAAATAATATCGAAACAGAACAATACAGATCAAAGGTATGGAGCATAACTGATATTCTCATTCAACCCATTGGGTCTCAGTGTTCCGAGCAACCAGATCCACTTTGTCTCCAGCATAGCAACTCGTTTAGCTAGTGGTCCGCCATGGATCCCCAAGTCTACAGAATCAATCCCCCTCACTTTCAAGAGGTCACCACAAGATTGGTGACACTCAAAAAAGTGCCTTGGTAGAGTCTTTAGAGTCCTCGGATCGTCACAACCCTTTGCCGCCTCTATGGCCAAAACATGCTCACGCACACGAACTTTAAAGGCTTGTGTGGTTAGACCCACATATATTTTCGGACAAGGACAAGTGGCATAATATATAACCCCTGTGGTAACACATGAGATCTTCTTCCAAATGCGGTAGGTTTTGGTACCCGCCGCATTTGAGAATGTGTCTATTCTCTCTATGTTTGGGCATGATACACATCTACCGCAGGGGCTACAGCCAGATGTCCGAGGAATATTGTCCAAAAATGTAGTACGGATATTTTTTGTATAATGACTGGGCACCAAATGGTCACGTAGATTACGGGATCGTCTAACTGCCACCATAGGTCTCAGTGGCAGTATTTTAGATAGAGTACTATCACTCAATAATATTGGCCAGGCCTTTTCTAGGCATTTTCTCATCCGATCAAATTGACCATGGTATGTTGTTACAAATCTGACGTGACCATCCCGTGCCCTAGGTCTTGTGTTATAAAGAAGGTCGTTTCGTGTGGCATGTTTGGCCCGATTAGCGGCAAACAGCACGGTGACTATAGCCTCGTGCAAGGAATCGTGATTTCAACTCCTCAGCACGGAGGACATAGTCAGTCTCAGTTGAACAGATCCTCCTGAGTCGGAGGAACTGACCCACGGGGATTGCACGTATCATATGTGCAGGATGGGACGAGGAGGCATGGAGAAGGGCATTGGAAGAAGTAGGTTTCCTGAAGATGTCGGTGTACAGCCGGCCACCCTCCCCCCTCGCCACGGAAACATCGAGGAAATCAGCCTTATTTTTATCCATATGATAAGTGATCTTAATATTGACACTGGCCTATCGTCTGCTGTCCACAAGACCTATAAATTGCAGCCCACAAGGCCTATGTGCCTTTGGCCTGTGTGCATTTTCAAAGTGGAATTTTTGAAAGTGGAAGGCAGAGATATACCAGAGATAAGCCAGAGGAAGCCAGAAGGTAACAACTTTACCCATCTACTACCTGTTTTAATTGTAATAGTTACCAACATAAGCAAAAGTCCTTCATTTCAATGCCTCCTAATCTTGTGCATTAGTCATCCACGCTTACCCCCCTATTCCACCTCCATCACACTGCCTCCACATCAGCCCCTCTCTACCCTCCTTTACTAAGCCTTTAAGACTGCATAAGTAGCCCTTACCAATTGACCCCACACAAGGTTAGGACCTGCACCATTGACATTACTGGTCCCCCACATGACCAACCTCAACGGGGAAAAACCCAGCCAAATACCCCCCAAGCCCCAAAATAATGCGCACAAAGCGAACTACAATAAGAGAAACTAAGCGAAAGCCAATATCACAGTTATTCCCACAGCGTATCAAACCTACAGCCCACGAAATGCCACCCACCCAAGCAACCCCATCAAGGCAGGGAGACCCCACCAAAAGCCCCCAACAAACCGGAAACAGCCCCCCACAGAATGCACCCCCGATGGGTATTGAGGAACTCCTGACATCTATCAAAAAGACCTTCAGGACCGAACTCTCCACCGCGGTCGACAATTTCACACGCCAACTTCAAGACATCACTCAACGCACAGACGATCTAGAAAGACGAATGGACAACACAGCTGATGCTATAGAGACAGACAAGAAACTACTCCAAGAACAAGACGCCAGAATTGAATATCTGGAGCTGAAAAGCGAGTGCATGGAAAATCGATTAAGGAGAGGAAACATTAGAATTAAAGGCCTCCCCGAAAACGATACAAACCTGAAAGCAACAGTCTCCAAACTCTTCCATTCACTACTTCCTCAAGCAGACCCCAGTCTCTTCCAGATAACCAGAATACACAGAGCTTTAGGAAAATCCAGATCAGATGCATCACCAAGAGACGTGGTTCTTAAACTACACCACAAAGAATCAAGAGATCTGATCCTCACAGCTGCACGCAACAAACCTACTCTGCCAGGACTACCAGGCACAGTCGCTCTATTCCCGAACGTCTGCCCAGCGACCCTAATGAGAAGGAGAGCAATGAAAAGCACCACAATGGCCCTACTAAATGCACACATCAGATACAAGTGGGGCTTCCCACATGCCCTGATCTTTCACTACAACAACAAAACCTACTCACCGAGAACGGAAGAAGAAAGCCAACAAGCCCTGAAAAGGGCAGGTATCCCTCCAAATGACACCAACTCTCTACCACAACGACCAAGACCCAATAGGGAGTGGACAGAGGTTCGTCGCCTAAAAAACTCTAACCCCTAATCCCCCCAGAAACCATGACCAAAACAATAAAAAATTTTAGAGCACCAAATAAAACAACCCAACCCCCCCACCCCCCGCACACCAAACCACCAATCCTACCTCCTACTAGACAACCCCAAAACAAAGCAGCAAACCTCCAACCCCTACCCCACAAAAACCACCCTACAGAGAATGTACTGTACCTGGAACCAGATGATTCCTGAAAGACAACAAATCCCCAACCCATACCCCACACAAACTACCCTACAGAGAACACAACACCTCTACATTAAATGTGCTACCCCAAATTGGGCCAACGCTACCCATGGTCATAACCTCAAGAGACCTGAACACTCGGGTCCCAAAAACCACCAAATATCGCCCCTGTTGTATCTGCTGTGCCCACTTGCCCATCTGCAACCCCCACCCCCCCACAACTCCAAGGTTACCTCTCTCCAAATTAAAACCCAAACTGACCATCACCACACATAACGGAGACAGACCCCACACGACAGCTAACATGTTCCCCCATATTGCAAATGTATAAGGTACTATCACACAATGTCAGGGGACTCAACTCCCCGTTTAAGAGAAAACGCGCGTTCATAGACTACTCAAAACATACACCGGACATCATACTACTACAGGAAACACACTTTACAGACCACTCCTTCCCAAAATTCTTCCATAAGTCATACACTAGATCCCACCTAGCATCCCATAATAAAAAAACTAGAGGAGTGGCCATCCTATTCCACAACTCCTTCCCATTTGTACAGAAACAAGTGACTGCGGACAAAGAAGGTAGATACCTCATAATACGCGGGACAGTCCAATCAAAACAAATCTGTATCATAAATAGCTACGCCCCCCCGTCGATGCAAATGAAAACGATCCGTACCATAATGAAGCTGATAGGGGACGCAACCTATGACCTCCTACTCTGGGGAGGAGATTTCAACATAACCATAGACGCCTCATTGGATAGCTCCACCCAAAAATGATCCGATATCACTAACACTGAGAGAAAAACTCTATAAAACCTACTTAAATCCCACCAACTAGTAGACACATGGAGAGAAACCCACACGCACTCGAGGGGCTACACCTACTTTTCCAAGGCCCACCACTCATACTCCAGAATAGACTGGATACTAACGAACTCTGGCAACCTAACCTCCCTTCTCTACTCTAGACACATCCCGTCCTCCTGGTCAGACCACGACTGCGTACTATCAGTATTTAAAACCGATACTGAGACATCATCTCTTTATAGATGGCGACTAAATGAATTCCTACTGACAAACCCCCACACGAAACGCAGATAGAGCAAGAACTCAAAAGTTACTTTGCCACAAACAAATCGGCAGAAGTCTCAGAAGGCAACATTTGGATTTCCCACAAAAAATACATGACAGGTGTACTTATACGACTGGCCTCCAAAAAAAAGAGAGACAGACTAGAGACACAGGCGGACCTTGAAGACAAGCTCAGTAAACTGGAATTTGCCAACCAATCCCACCCCTCCAAATATCTCACCAAGAAAATACTCGACACAAAACTACAACTCAACACAATACTGATAACCCGCACTGAAAGAGCCATTAGGTGGACACAAGTGACGTTTTATAAATACTCCAATAAGATGGACAGAATGCTTGCCCGCAAACTCAGAGACAAAGAACGCCTAAACACGATTTTCTCATTTAAAGATGAACAATCACATACCACCCACAACCCAAATAAAATCTACGCCGCATTCCACAAATTCTACCAGAATTTATATAATGACAACCCACACTCCACCAAACCCAAAATTGATGAATTCCTAACCACTATACCACTAACATCCCTATCCCTGAGCTACGCGGCAAAACTACACTCACCAATAACAGAAGAAGAGATACTGACCACCATCAAACAACTAAAAGCAGGTAAAGCACCAGGCCCGGATGGACTGACCGCATTATACTACAAAAAATTCCAGGACACATTAACGAACCACATACGCGCATATTGCAAGAATTTACTCTCAGGACAAACCATGCCCCAAGAATTTTACACCGCACATATTGCTGTCATCCCAAAACAAAAAAAAGACCCACTACTCATCAAGAACTACAGGCCCATCTCCCTATTAAATATAGACCTTAAAATCTTCACGGCCATACTAACCAACAGAATAAATACCTGCCTCCCTAACCTTATAAGACCAAGTGAGTTTCATATCTTCGAGACAAGCACCAGACAACATACGTAGGAACCTCAATATAATACACAATGCCAACAAATCCAACTCACCCCTAACTGTCCTGGCTCTAGACATAGAAAAAGCATTTGACTCAGTTGCATGGCCATACCTATTCCAAGTTCTGAACAGATTGGGGCTACCTCAACCATTGATAAACGCCCTTAAACTCCTCTACAGCAACCCGATCGCATACCTAAATCTCCCATCCACCTCCCCGAAACCAATACTCATAAAAAGAGGCACGAGGCAGGGATGCACCCTATCACCGGCCTTATTCGCTATGATCATGGAACCCCTAGCCCAAAAGATACGATCCCATCCAGATATCACAGGCCCAAAAATAGGGAAACACACCTATAAAGTAAGCCTCTTCGCAGACGACCTACTGCTGACCCTAACGAACCCCCACATATCGCTTCCAAACTTGATAGCCACCCTCAAACAATTCGAGGAAATTTCAGGATTGAAAGTAAACGCGGATAAATCAGAATTAATGTTTATTAACACCCCAACCAATGACCGAAACCGAATTCTATCTAACTTTAAGTTTACACACAAAGAGCACTACATTCCCTATCTCGGAACCAACCTAAAATCACCTAAAAACACCCTATACAAATATAACTACAACCCCATATTGCAAAAACTACAACAGAATCTAAACAAATTGTCAACCCCAACGCTCTCCTTTTTAGGGAGAGTTCACACGATAAAGATGGTCACACTACCCCAATTCCTATATCTCTTCTGCTCACTACCAAAACCAATACCAAAGTCCATATTCAAAACGATCCACTCCCAAATCAACCGATTCATATGGAATCATAAGAGACCACGCATATCCATGCAGACTTTACATAAACACAAAGCAAAAGGAGGTGTATCGCTGGCGAACTTCATACACTACTACAGGGCAGCACAAATGGCACAAATGGTAACAATACATGCAGAGCAGAGCACTCCCCTATGGATCCACATAGAGAACTCACAACAAGCCCCATACACCCTGAGAGGTCTCCTCTGGGCCACGGGGACTCTACCAAAAAAGTAAACACGTACTCACCATACACCCTCCACACCCTACAACTATGGAGATCCATAAGATTCCAATACTCCCTCCAATCCCACCTGTCACCACTATTGGAGCTATTTAACAACCCAATGTTTCAACCCGGGGTCTCCTCCAAAAACCACACATGGTGGGAACAAAACAATGTACGCAGACTACAACATCTCCTTAACCACTCAACGCTTATGCCCAAGCACACACTTATTACGAGATATAAAATCCCACCCACAGAAACCTTCAGACTAGAGCAAATGTACCACTTCATACATTCCATACTCAAAACTATAGCACACCCAAAAGTGACAGCATTTGAACTCAAATGCATGCATGACCCCCTGGGAAAAGGATCAATATTCCAAATATACACCACGCTTAACCACCCAAAGGACAGTCGTAAGCTAAAAGCTATGGAGCAATGGGAACTAGACCTGGGAATCGTTCTCCACACCAGAAAATGGTACAGATGTCACGAAAGCATCATGAAGGGAAGCCATCAGGTATCACTAACGGAAACGTCCTTTAAGCTTCTCCACAGGACGCACCATGTCCCCAGCTTCCTACACAACATATACAGCTCCAAGCCTGACAGATGCTTCAGAGGCTGTGACACAGTAGGGGACACACTCCACACATGGTGGACATGCCCCATCGTAAAATACCTTTGGAATGACGTCATAAAGTTAATCGACTTCACTCTAGATGACAAACTCTCACTCACTCCACCGGCACTACTTTTTGGGGACAAACCACCTAATGTGAGTAACAAAGCATATCGGCTACTCACCTACATAACCATGGCCTCCAAAAACCACATAGCCAAACAATGGAACATGGATTTGCTATCACTAGAGCAAGTAAAGCGCCGTGTCCACTCCATAATGCTCTTCGAAAAAATAGAGGCAACCAGAAATGACACCATGGACCTCTTCAGGGCTATATGGGAACCCTGGATAACCAAAAACGAAGACCACGACCTTCACAGAGTAATGTCACTAACAACGTAAAACACACAATAACACTAAGCTCTACAAAGAAAGTGAAGCACTTTGATAACCAGATCAATGAACAACCCATAGATACCCACACTCCATTCCATAGAATTACCCCCCCAAAAAACTCAAAAAACTAACCCCTGTTCAACTGCTACGAGAATGCCGCTTCCCCGCTACTCAAGATACTTCCTTCTCTTCTCTTTTTTTTTTTTTTTTTTTTTTTTTTTTATTTATTTATTTTTTTTATTTTATCTTAATTTTCTTGTATTACTCTCTCTTTTCTTACCAAATTATAAAGTATATAACAACACCTTGCTATATGAACCTGAACCCCCCTACAAGGGCTCGCTTCATTTGTTTTATTTGTCTTACTTGATTTATTTCCTATTTTTTTTCTCACATTGCATTGATTAACAATTGTTTGTACGCATCTACTTTTCTTCTGTCACAATAAAATTTTTATGAAACTAAAATTACAGTTTAGAGATATAAGAAGCTTGTTGATGAATAGAATAGGAAGCGATTGGTTGCAGTTAATACTTCCAAGGGTGTGCAAACAAATATTAAGATGAGGGTGCCAACAATTTTGTCCGGCCTATTTTGGGGGTTTTGTGAGAAATTATGTCCTATTTGCCTTTTTTCCTCTTTTTATTGTGTTGTTCCATTACACTTAAAAGGAAATAAACATGTGTATGACAAAACGTGTAATTAAATTTATTTTGTAGGAGACATACTTAATTTTCTGGAGCAAGTTCAAGGATCCCAACATTTTTGCCATGACAGTATGTCAACAAGGTTACCTTTTTTACCAAGAGGATTAGGTGACCCTTTAGCAATACTCCAAAAAGTGAATGCTTCCCTTTTGACCCATGTCTGATGTATTTGTTTTTGCACATTTCTTTTACATTATTATTAGTTTTAGTAAATTTACAGTGAAATGAATTGGTGCAAGCAAAACTACAATGATACTAATGTAGTTTGAGGTTTTGTATAAAGCATTAAAAATGTCCATAAAGAAAGATTTCAATATTATACATACTGTAACATACCCTATATATTTTTACATTTAGACCATATTAATTATTCTACACTATAGAAATCCTTATGTCTAGCTGATTATGTAAAGGTTGTCTTTCTTAAGTTTTATTACTATGTTTTATATATTTACACCACTATCTTGTATAAAACCTTTTTAACCATTAGGTACAGTAACTATTAAATGGAACATAGCATCTATTGCCTGCGTAATATTAGTTATCTTAACGTCTGATTGCTGCTGATTGTCACCTTAAAGGCTCTCAGCTTTGATAGAGTTCACTTTTCCAGGCTGTGATTGTCCAGACATAATCAACCATTCTCTGATTTCTGTTACACCAGTACTTTTTTGTTGTAAATAGACAGAACAGATCTATGAGAATACTATTGAGTTATCTTCAATTGCTTTTCTTTTACTATTTCTTAAAAATTTAATGTTATTCCACTGGAAATGATTTCATGCATATTACATGTGTATATGTCTGCTCTTCTCTATTTTAATTCCTAAATGATAAATACTTTCTCAGGTTATTTAAAACACAACACACACATTTTTTTTTATTGCACTGTTATGGGGCCGTCACACGCATCAATGTCGTCAGTGATCTGATCGCTGATGACATTGACGGATGATCGCTGGTGAGCTGTCACACCGGCAGACTCACCAGCGATCATTTTACCAGCGACATCGTGGAAATGATTTCTAGATCGTTTCCACGATGTCTGCAGGCTGGTATCCAGGGTAAACTGCGGGTAACTAGGCAGCGCGCGCTGCCTAGATACCTGATGTATACCTTAGTTACCAGCCTTCTCCGCTCACCGGCTGGTATCTAAGGTACACAGCAGGTAACTAGGGTCCCAGTTTACCCTGGATACCAGCTCCCAGCACTTCCTGAGAGGCGCTGGGAGCTGGCTGATCGCATCTCCCGGTGTCACATGCAGCAATGCTGCGTGTCCACTGGGCGACCGTCGTCAGGTTTTAGAACAGGTTCTAAAACCTGGCGACCATCAACCAGCGATTTATCCCTGGTTGATATGCCCTGTCACACGCGTCAATATCGCTGCAACGTCACGTGCAGCAGTGATCGTGCACGCGATATTGACGCGTATGACGGCCCCATTAGTGTGGTGCTTTAAGTGTAAGTCCCCTATTGCTAAGGTTATGCTCACCTTCCGCCACCTTCATCCTTTTCCAGCAGTGCTCCATTTGGTTTGCTGTGAAAGGTAACCAGATGCCAGCTCCAGTGTTTCATGGAGCGCGCATGAGATCATTTTTCAATACATCTCTATGGGAGCCTCGTTCTGGCTCTCATAAATATGCATTGATCTATTGTGACATAACTTTTGACTTTCTGCTAGTCAGAAGTTACGGGCATATGATGGTGCTGCAAGACCGGAGCAGAATTGGTAATAGGTAAAGCCGCCAGAAGGTGAGTATATAACCGGGGGTAGTGCGCATTGATTTAAAGCATCACTCCAGCACTGAGAAAAAAAATGCAAAAGAAGTGCTTTAATGGTTTGCGAACATAAAAAATTAAGAGTTCAAACTGATAACAGTGTCTAGCTGTATTCATCACAGTGAGAGCTTAGATATTTTAGATTACCAATATGAAAATAAACTGGTTCTTACAAGGCATAATATATGGCTTTATATGGCTGAAAGATTTGCATTCATATTTAAAAATCTACAATATTTTTGTCCACTTCTATGAATGTATTTATTCAGGCATAATGTTTAAAGATAATAATCATCTTCAGACAGTGCCAACATCTTCCACAGTACTTAACAATTCAAAGGAAATACTGTTTCTATAAATATCATACTTTAGAAAGTAACAAGCCAATCATCAAATCAAACAATAGCATTGAACTGTCAGCTCCCAAAAGATTACAATCTATAAAGGTATAATAGTTTCAAAAGCAGTGAAAGTGCTTATTTTGTTCAATGGCCCAACTGTTGTTGTAACTTGATTCCTATGGGCCCCAGAGCAACTTTTGGGCCTGGACTAGCTTGTTGCTTGTATGTGTTGTCCCTTATGGTCTATAGAGATGTATCTTCCCTCTCCCTCTGAAAAAAATGACATCATTGTTCGGCAGTGCAGCACTTGCCGCACCCAACCGCAAGCCCAATAGAGAATGAATGTGGCATGCCAGATCGGTGCTGCAAGTCGGCCGCTGCACTCCCACGCCATAGCCCGACACCTCCTTAAACCTTCCTGCTTCCCAAAGACCCCTGCCTGTCACCACACCCCCCCACCTGCCTGACACTGTCCTCTGTCCGATCACCCCCACCTGTCACCACACCCCCCCACCTGCCTGACACTGCCCGCTATCAAATCACCCCCTCGCCTGTCACCACTGCCCCCCCCGCCAATACCTGATCACTTTTCCTGGTGGTCATCGTAGCCTTGCGCCTGCAAGCACAAATGAGGGTGCTTCAAGACCTCTGATGACGTCATGATGATGGGTGGAGTCACAGATCACATGACTGTGATGATCAAAGGTCCTTTCCCAATCTATCCTGCTCTGTCCACTGACCCCTCCTATTCCCACTGACCCCCACTCTGCCTACTAACCTCCACTCTGCCCACTAATCCCCGCTCTGCCCACTGACTGGTCCCACTGACCCCTGCTCTGCCCACTGATCCCTGCGTTGCCCACCAACACCCGCTGAGCCCACTGACCCTGCTCTGCCCACTGACTGTGCCCATTGTCCCACGCTGTGCCCACTGTCCCACGCTGTCCCCACTGACTTTTGCTGTGCCCCGCTCACCCCCACTGTGCCCACTGATGCACGCAGTGTTCACTGACCCTCGCTGTGCCCACTGACCCACGTTTTGCCCACTGACCCCTGCCGTGCCCTAGGTTACCCCCTGCCGTGGCCTGTTCACCCCCACCATAGCTTAATTTCCCCTGCCATGGCCTGCTCACTCCCACTGTACTCAAAGACCCATACTGTGCCCTTCTGACCCCTGCTGTGCCCAGTCACTCCCATGGTGCCTTTTCACCCCCACTGTGCCTTCTCACCCCTGCTGTGCTTTGCTCACCCCATTTTGTCCACTGGCCCCTACTGTGCCTTGTTCACCCCTGCTGTGCCCACTGACCCCCACTGTGCTCCCTGATCCCCACTGTGCCCATTGACCCCCGCTCACTCCCGCTCTGCCCCATCATCCCTGCAGCATGTGAGTGAGCAGAGGGGGTGGAAGGCAGAAAGCAACCACCACGGGGGAGGGTTTCTCAGTGGGCAGACCCTGCGTCTTTGCTTGCACCAGTTCACACTAGTCTGTGAGTGCTGTAAACCACTGAGAAGTGGGGGGTGGACAAGGAGGATAGGGATATCAGAGTAGGACTCATCAGACCTGAAGTCACTTTGTCGCAGTTGATGAGCAAGCAGACATTGGCCAATGTTTGTACTAAGAACTTCAGAAATAAAAAATTAGAATTTTTGAGTTTTTTGAAAAAAACGTAAGTTTTTAAACTTTTTCCTCATATACATATAGCTTATAGCATTTGTACATCATTGGTAGTAGCTGTGTGCTGCAAGATTTTTTTTCAAATTATTAAGCAAATAAATATATATATAATAACAGTTACCACTAACAGTAACTTTTTAGAAACCTGTGTCATGTGCAGAGCCCGGGAAGCTGGGAGCAGTAGCGGGGACCAGAGCAGGAGCTGGAAGAACACTTTGGCAGCTGCGGTGGTAAATATGTCAGCATTCCTGCCAGAAAGGAGACATAAATATATTAGGCTGACTGTGCTCCAAATTTTAAAAGGGTAAAAAGGCAGCCCTTGCTCCAAATTTTTAGAGGGTCATCAGGCCACCCTCACTCCAAATTGTAATAAGGTAAATAGGTGGTCATTGCTCAAATTTTATAGAGGGTCATAAGGCCACTACTTCAAATTTAAGGAGGGTATATGTGCGGCCCTCACTTAAAATTTTTGGAGGGCCAACACACCTTCCTTGTTACAAATTTTAAAAGAGTAAATAGGCCATCCTTACTCAATGTTTAGAAGGTCTTCTGGTCACCATTGCTTCAAATTTTAAGAAAGTAAAGTGCAGTCCTCGCTTAAAAGTTTTAAAGGGTTTTCAGGCCACCTATGCTCCAAATTTTAAGATCTTAATAGGGCAACCCTCACTCAATTTTAAGAGGGTCATCAGTCCAATCTTGCCACAAATTATAAGAGGGTACAAAGATGTCTCTCGCTCAAATTTTTTAGAGGGACATGAGGCCTTATCAACAGCGGGCCATTTCGCACCTTTTCCCAGTGCTTCCATGGGAAGAGGTGTGAAACGGCCCATCGTTGATAAAGACCCCATCCTCCCCCCACTATCTCCTATTCACAGTCACCTGTTTCGCCGCACTATGGAAGAATAAAGATGGTTTATTATCCCAAGTCCAGTGAGTGCTGCCAGCTCCGTTATTGTTAATACCGGATGTACACTCATTGAACCGGAAGTGCACCCAGAACATGGTACTTGGCTTGCAAGCCGATGGGCGGCAGCGCCGTGTGGTGTTTCTCCTGGAAGGAGACCGGAGGACGAAGACGAGTGGTGCTCGGCATCTCTGTAAATCTGAGTGAGTGAACTTGTTGCATATGCTTTACCAGTGTAGGAATCCCACTCTTTAAATATGGGAAAAAATATTTTTTGATGTCCGACTCGGCATGTCTTCCAGGACATATTGCAGTATCTCTTTCTGATTTTTGGCAGCCCTTGCACTTAGTACGTAAGTTTTAATGATTCTAGGAGTACTACTACCAAACAATTTTAATTTTAATAGAAAGTGTATGAAGTTCTCCGTCATATCTAATACAGGGCATATTGGAGTCCCTCATCCTTGTAATTTTTGAAAGTTCTTGCATTGTTTGCAAAGGCTTTGTGGGTTTCAGAGTCCCTCCTTAATAAATTAAACAGGATGTGTCTAAATTTTAATTGGAGAGTGCTGTCCGTTTTTGGATAATCATATAAGCAAGTGGACACTGCCTGGACTTTGCACCAGAATATATTGCTCTGAGTGCTGTTCTGGATTTTATATATATATATATATACATATATATATATTCTTACTTTGCTTTTGTATATTTTATTGTCAGTCTGTAAAACCCTGCCCATAAACTTCTAATCCAAATAATCCAAATCTCTACCTGCTCCACCAGCTATCCCTCTATTGAAAGCAGGTGACAGTGGTTTCACTAGATTACAGGATGGGATTTAGTCCTAAAAATATTTTTTTAGGTTGCAGCAGCAGTATACCTATAGAAGGTCAACTGTAAGGTAATAAACCCTGCAATAAATAGTAAGGCATTAAACTTCTTCCTGAACTTCAGAGTAACTAGCATCACGTCACTGGGTCTTATATAAAACCTGATGACACAATGCGGCCGACCAAGCACAGTAATGCCAATAACCAACATGGCTGCAACATTACCATGTATACTAGTGTGGCTTCCCTGTGGTTCGAACACCACAGTAGTACTGCACCTATCCAATAGGTGTAATATCATGCTCGCAGGTAAGCTGGGAGAGCCCTGCTGAGATACACCAACCCACACTCAAAACTAATCGAAAACTCCGGGCCAGCAAGATGCTAGGTGGAAGAGGCTCGCTGATAGAGCAGTCCCCATCTGCTGGCTGGAGGGAGGAGTTGGTCAAGGGGGTGGGAGGCTTTAGTTAGTCAGAGTGAGAAAGAAGGAGAACATCATGGCAGGGAAGTAATGAGTTCTTGGGATCCCAGGCAGCTGGGGAGAGAGTGGGACCCATCCAGAAGGGTCAGCTGCTGATCGCTGGGCTTAGGGTCCTGAATCTACAGCTGGCTGAACAGCCAGGTAGAGGAACAAGCTGCACAGGAGTGCTGGCTCTAATTGGGTCTGGAATCTGCAGGACCAGCCGAAAAACTGGGGGTCACTGAAATGCAGGTGCAGTGGCCACTATTGTGGACTCTCCCAAGTTAAGGGACTACACAGGGTTGAGAGGACTTGTTAGGCAGTCGTTTAGAAGGGCCCTCAGTCACCTGCTTCAGGACTTGTAGCATGAAGGACACAGGGAAGGAAGAAGTTGAAAAATGTCAGAGAGAACAGGGCAGCAAAGAAAGGCTTTATGCTCCGTGTCTCAGCAGAGTGGACCTAGACTACTTGTGAGCTGGCCAAGCTGCTGACGCACCCTCTCCAGGGCCATGGGTACTTGGGAAATGGGCAGCTTGTTGTTCTTCCCTTCTCGGTCCTTTTCATGGGGACAGACAGGTGCCGAGACCTAGTCCCGTGACCCTGGCAGTGTAATTTTAATAAACGGGGTAGATGACGGGGGATGACAAGGGAAAGGGGTATTCGTGATTCCACCTGCGGTATGTGGCCAGGGTGGCCGCCGCTGCTTCAGAGCCTCTTGGGACGTTGACCGGCAGCTAGGATGGCTCTGCCCCCCTCAGGAAGAGAGTGATCCCAAGAGCAGTAGGATGGAGGAGTCAGTTCGTACCTTGGCAGATGTTCATTAGGTCATCAGCATCCTGGGTTATGTTTAATCAGTTGTTTCAGCATGGCCGCCGGGTACTTCCCTTGCCAACCCCAGTTCAGCGTTGTCTCCAGAATCGGGTCAGTGCAGTCCAGCCTCGATTGGTGTCCCTTCCCTCTTGACACTTACTTCAGGGCAGCCGGGCACCAGCAAGTAGACACAGAGCTTTCCTCTCCCTTCTCTCTGTGTTTTTCCTCACAGCTCTGCCGGATTTCCTGTCCAAGGGTGCACTTCCAGGTTAGAGATAGCATTAAGGCCCCTTCACACGCAACGACACAACAACGATTCCGACAACGATAACGATGTGTAGAGATTGCTGGTGCGTCATTTACAGATTGCTGGTAAGATGTCAAACAGGCATCTTACCAGCCATGTGAAAAACGACTTTAGTAACAATCCAGAATATACCGAGGTCGTTGGAATTTTCTGTTCCATAGCATTGCATTGAGATCGTTGCTCATTATCTTCTCCAAACACAACGATGTAGCGCTCCCAGTGGGAGCGCAACGATGCAGGAATGGCCCAGAGCTGTGTGTAACGATCAACGATCTCACAGCAGGGGCCAGATCGTTGGTGCGTGTCATACAGAACAACATCGTTAGCGGGATCGTTGTTGCGTCACAAAATCTGTGACGTTACAACGATCTCGTTAGCGATCTCGTTGTGTGTGAAGGGGCCTTTACACAGAACATTCATCCAGAGAATGGCAGCAACTCACCGGGCAGGTTTCAGTAGTGTTTCTTTATTGATTATTCCATAAAAACAGGTGCTTTTTAAGGGGTAGTGGAGGGAGGATGGTGGTGGCAACAACGGGCCGTTTCGCATCGTCTCTTGCTTTGACGCTTCCCGCTGTCTTGGTGCTGCCATCGCTCCTCCTCCTCAGAGGCTTGTCTTTGTGCCCAGTAGTCACCATCGTGCCTGTTTTTGACCTTGCTCCCTGCCTGGGCCACAATCAGACACCCTGCTCTTAGGCTTTCGAAAGGATGCCCAATGTGCCCTCCCTCTCGTGACCTCTGGGGTCTCTGCCGAGCTCTCACTGCTCTCCTGCTCACCAGTCTCACCCTCTGGCTCTAGCTGCGGTGTTGATTCAGACAAGTGTGGTGTGGCAGCTGGTGGCTCCTCTGTTGGCTCTGGTGTCACTAGCCGACTCTGGCTTGGTGGTTCTACCGCTGGTGGTTCTTACGCTGGTGCTGCTTCTGGTGGTTCGGGAGGCTCCGGCACCTGCAGTACCTCCGATGTCGGCCTAACCAGTGGGGTGCCACACTGCAACCTTGGAGGACACAGTACACCCGCTGGGTTGTCTATGGACTTGAACTGTAAGTAAAGGTGGCTGGTAAGAATAGCATCCCAATGTCTGTCCACTCCTTCCTGCACCTCTCTGCACCAACAACTACTACCACTATTATCCACTACTTTACCTTTATTACACCCCAGGGGCCTGCTCCATCTGAGGGGACTTCTCCATCACAGCTGCCACAACATCTATTCCCTTGGGACCACTACAAGCAGTACTGGTCCAATTGATCAGAAACCTCAGATGGTGTCATGATAACATTTATTTCTCTTTTAAACTCTCCCCCTTAACATGCTCGGTCAGGACCATGGCTTCTGGGGTCACCACCGTGACTTCCATCAAACTAATAACTCAGATTGTCCAAGTACCCTCACCCTTGTGACCAATCTCCTAGGCTATCCCTGCATGATAATTGGCTGTATAACAGCCAAAAAACATGTGGAGCAGAGACTTGAGGATGGCACTTGAACACCTGCGATATTCACCAAAGTAAAAAACGTTCTCTTGCAACTTGATGCACCATCGAGTACTGAGCAATAATGAGCATGCTTATTCATCACTAATGATAACCTTCAGTGATGCATCATTTAAATCAGTAATTTGTGAACAGGGAATCAGGATTTTGAAAATCTGTAACAGAAAAAACATAATATTGAGCCACTGTACATCATGAACTGTATTTAGAGAGATTAAAATAGGGTTAAAAGTGGATATTAAATGTTCTTAGAGGAACTTCTTAAAAGTGCTAAAACTGCATATGGAGGAAAAACAAAACAAGGAGTGCACCATGTGAAGGACCTGAGATTAAAGGACGGGTTACACGTAGCGATGCTAAGGTCGCTGGGATTCCGATGCCGATGCATGCATGACAGCGGCAGACCAACGATTGAAAAATGGTCCTGGCCATTCCGTAATGATCAGCAATCAGCGAGCTGATGGCTGGTCATTGCGGCATGTCACATGCAGCGACGTCGCTGGCGAGGTCACGGCAACGTCACAAAACCTGTGACGTTGCAGTGACATCTATAGTGATGTTGCTGCGTGTAACCAGGCCTTAAGATTAAAGTTGCCACAAGTGTGGCTTCTCATCAAACATGTGGTGCAACCTTGCACAACCCTGGTTAAGGCAGTTAGAGGAGAGCCAGCATTGAGGGAATGCTACAAAACGCCACAGCACGGTGGTCACGGCAGCCGACCGCGCGGCCAGAATGGGCATTTCCTATTGATGTCACGGCAGGTCCTTAACTCCGGATTTGAAACGATGTCATCAAGCAGCTCTCACTACTCACTCGCAAAGGGGGTAAGAAATTTGTGTGGTGTTTGTTGAAGCGCTAAGGTACACAAGGGGCAAAGATTAGAGTGTTTAAGGACAAACCTTTATTAAAGGCTCAGTATGCGCCATAACCAACTGCTATCTTGCTTAGGTAGTATATCTTCAAAAACAAATACACAAATGCAAAGAATAAAGCCTTATTCCCAATGACTGCTTTTGCAGTATAGAATTTGCTGGATCCACCCAGATCTGAGCTAGACTTGTATAAAAATAGCTATGCACTCTGGAACATAAAAAAGGGTTTCTAATGATCCACGCCTATCTATAACTTTTTAACAGGACTTATCAATAGATTGTTTCATGAGAACGCTCTTTTATGCTTTGACCTAATACTTTGTTAATTGTCTCATGGTTCACAATGCATAAATAAAAGAGAAATTAATTACAATGAAAAGAAAACACTTTGAATACTTGATTATTTTCCTAATAACAGAAAGTTTGAGTTTTTATTGTGCAGCTTCTTCAAGAAAAGATATTGCAGTAGTAGACATTAGCATTAGCTATCATGCTACAGTATACTATACTGGCAGAAATCCTGCTGTTTCCACTTATCTTATTCCTCAGCAAGTGTCATCCTGCAGTTTCCATTACAGTATGCAATCAGTTCATCTCTCCATCATTCCAGACTTCAGCTGATTTCCTCTCTCTGTATAGTCTGCGCTCCTTGGGCAGTTCAACAGTCTCCTATTATATATTCGTGTGTGATTCTTATGTAATTTTCCTTTTCATCTCATTGTTTTACTGTTCTACTTTTTTGTACATTAGCAATAAGAAAAATATATACACTACATTATATTGTTGAGAGTAATAAAGTAGCTTGGCGATTCCTCACATTGGATAAGATTTTGTATGGCATTACCCCATACATAAATGTCACACCCCCGGAGTACTCAGAGCTGGACCACTCTATCACTGGGGTGCCACGGTAGCTTGGCACAGCTCCGTGGTCAGAGGTGCGGCAATGAAAAAGGAGTTTAGTTAAGTTTATAGGGTTTATTCATGATGCCACCCGTGGGTCGTGGCCAATGTGGCCACAGCTGTCGTCGAATCCCCTGGGGACGGCAGTCGGGAAGTTGAGCCCTCCACGGGTAGGACTTGGATCCCAAGCAGATGTAGAGATGTTGTGTGCCCGGGATGTTGTACCAATGTTCTCTCGGCAGCTTCTCTGGCCAGCACATGCAGGGATCAGGGTATCTCTCAGCAGGTGCATGCTGCTTCATACACAGTAGCTGAAGCAGTCAGTATACGGCTCTGCAGGCAAGCCCTAGTTGAACACACTTCGAATAACAGTCTCACACACATCTTGAGTTTGCCGGGTACTTTACGCTCGACACCACAGCTCATGCTCAACTTTTAACAGTTCTTTACAGTTCTTTACAACACTTGTAGCAGACCGGACTTACACAGCAGCTACGGGCTTGGGTTCTCATTGCAGCTGGGATGGTTCCCCTGTGTCACTCCCCCTCAGTGTACCTCCTGGGCCCTCTGTTTCTCTCTCCTCCCTCGTGTATGGGTTCGGTCCGGCCATCAGAGGCTCTGCAGTGTTCTGTCCCACACTCTGGGTCACTATCCCTAGTAGGATGGCTATGTGCTACTCCGCACCGGTTTTGTGGGGTCTCGGGACATATCGTTCCCGCACCCTGCCGGATGTCTCATGGTTAGGGGCTTGAAGCGTTCCCGGCCACATCTACAGAGCCGAGATAAAAAGAGAAAGAAGAGGCGCAATGAGAGGGACCCGCTGCTGCTCTGAAGATAACAAGGTTATGATAAGACACTCACCTAAAGAGGTTGTTCTGAGCCCGCACAACCTCGGTGCTGCGTAATGTGAGACAGTGCTGTGAGCAATGCTGGCTCCAAGGAATCCAACTCTGGTCAGTGGTCCTCCTCAGCTGACCTGGCTCTGACATCAGATCAGGTCCTTGTGTGCTAAAAGCACAGGTCCTGTAGTGTGCAGCTCCACATGATCTCCCAGGGGAGATAGACGATATATATGCAGAAAAAAATTGTGTTTTAAGAGCGCTCATATAGGAGGACCCAGTGGGTTATTAATTATACTCAGCTTTTATTCCACAATGCGTTTCAATGGCGGCACGCCATCTTCATCAGGTGGGGGTTACAAAAGACCAGGGGAATGATATTATATAGATGTTAGCAAATTCACAACCAATCATGGACAAGCAATTAGTTTCAAATCATTTAACCCTTACTTCACTATAGCATATGGCATGCTTCCAAAGCTATAGAATATTGCACATAAACAATTATAAATAAATTAAATTAAAGTTTACAATGCTGTGGGATCACCATAAAATCGTGGAAAAAACACTACAATTTATTCATTGTTAATTAAAACCAAAAATATGATCAATAAAATCAATAAGAGAAACACTCAAAATTAAAATCACTCACAATTTTTCTACTATAATAAAAATCTCAAACATATTAATCTAATCATTTTTACAGATCAATTTGTGAAGCATCAGAGGGTTCAAAGTGCTCAATATGTATCTAGATAAGTTACTTAGGGGGTCTAGTTTCCAAAATGGGGTCACTTGTGGGGGAGCTCCAATGTTTATGCACACAGGGGCTCACCAAACACGACATGGTGTCCGCTAACAATTTGAGCTGATTTTCCATTCAGATTGTTAGCGGTCACCATGTCACTTTTGTAGAGCCCCTGTGTGCCTAAACATTGTAGCTCCCCCACAAGTGACCCCATTTTGGAAACTATACCCTCCAAGGAACTTATCTAGATGGATGGTGACTTTGAACCCCTAGGTGCTTCACAAATTAATCCGTAAAATAAAAAAAGAAAATTTTTGTGGAAAAGAAAGTGCTTTTTAATTTTTACAGATCAATTTCTGAAGCACCTGGGGATTCAAAGTGCTCACTATGCATCTAAATAAATTCCTTGGGGTGTCTAGTTTCCAAAATGGGGTCACTTGTGCGGGAGCTACAATGTTTAGAAACACAGGAGCTCTCCATACGCGACATGGTGTCCGCTAACTATTGGAGCTAATTTTCCAAATTGATAGCAGGCACCATGTCGAATATGGAGAGCCCCTGTGTGCCTAAACATTGGAGCTCCCCCACAAGTGACCCCATTTTGGAAACTAGACCCCCTCAAGGAACATATGTAGATGCATAGTGAGCACTTTGAACCCCCAGGTGCTTCACAAATTGGTCCGTAAAAAGGAAAAAAAGAAGATTTTTGTGAAAAATAAGTACTTTTTCATTTTTACAGATCAATTTGTGAAGCACCTGGGGGTTCAAAGTGCTCACTATGCACCTAAATAAATTCCATGGGGTGTCTAGTTTCCAAAATGGGGTCACTTGTGGGGGAGCTCCAATGTTTAAGCACACAGGGGCTCGCCATACACAACATGGTATCAACTTACAATTCCAATTATTAATGGACACCATGTCACGTATGGAGAGCCCCTATGTGCCTAAACACTGGGGCTCCCACACAAGTGACCCCATTTTGTAAACTAGACTCCACAAGGAAATTATCAAGATGAATAGTGAGCACTTTGAACCCCCAGGTGCTTCACAAACTGATCCGTAAAAATGAAAAAGTACTTTTTTTTTCACAAAAATCTTTTTTTTCCTTATACGGACTAATTTGTGAAGCACCTGGGAGTTGAAAGTGCTCACTATGCATCTAGATGTGTTCTTTGGGGGATCTAGTTTCCAAAATGGGGTCACTTGTGGGGAAGCTCCAATGTTTAGGCACACAGGGGCTCTCCATATGCGACATGGTGTCTGCTAACAATTTGAATGGAAAATTAGCTCCAATAGTTAGCGGACACCATGTCGCGTATGGAGTGCCCCTGTGTGCTTAAACATTAGAGCTCCCGCACAAGTGACACCATTTTGGAAACTAGACATCTCAAGGATTATATCTAGGGGTATAGTGAGCATTTGGAAACTACAGCTTACTTCACAGAATTTGATAACGTCATATTGAACATTTTCTTTTTTTCACACAATTTCTCACTTTTAGAGCATGTGCACAAGATCCGGAGACACCATGTCCTGGTCGTCTCCTCTCCTGCATTTTTTTTTAGTATTTCTTTACTGAATTTAAAAAAAAAACGACGTGGGGCTTCGCCATATTTTTGGTCCAGCCAGGTACAGCAGGCAGCTACAGGCTGCCACCAACCCCTTCGGCCTAGTTTTACCTGGCTGGAAACCAAAAGTATAGGGAAGCCCTTTTTTTAAAATTATTTCCTGAAATAATAAAAAAAAAAAAAAATGGCGTGGGCTTCGCCATGCTTTTGGGCCAGCCAGGTACAACAAGGCAGCTGGGGGCTGGAATCCTCAGTGTAGGGAGGCCCAGCTTTCTGCCACCCTCTTCCAGCTGCGAATTGCAGTCCACAGCTGCCCCAGAAAATGGGGCATTCATAGAAGCGCCATTTTCTGGCACTGTATCCAGCTCTTCCAGCTGCCGTGTAGCGGTGGCAGACTGGGTAATAAGGGGTTAATGCCAGATTTTTCACAGCTGGCACTAAGCCTGAGATTCTTAATGTATCGCCAATATTAGACCGGGCCATTAGGAATCCTTAGTAAATTGTAAAGAAGACACAAGACAGAGAAAAAATATTTTTATTAGAAAAAAAACACAGACACTATTTAGACCCCATCTTTATTATTCGTTGGCATCCGACGTAGTCCAGTGGGAAGGTCCGACGTAGTCCAGTAGGAAGGTCTGATGTAGTCCAATGGGAGGTCCCTCGATGATTTCCAGTCTTTTATAGCATATGGGGGTCATGGGATCACTATTGACCCCTGTGTGAACCAAGGATCCTGACCTGCCTTGAACTCACTGAGATCATGAGCTGTCAGTCTATGCAGAGACTGCTCTGTCTGCGCATAGACTGACAGCTCATCATCGCAGTGAGGTCATGGCAGGTCAGGATGCTTGGTTCACAAAGGGTCAATAGTGATCCCATGATGGGATCACAATTGACCCTTTGTGAACCAAGGATCCTGACCTAACATGACCTCACTGAGATCATGAGTTGTCAGTCTATGCAGAGACTGCTCTGTCTGCACATAGGCTGACAGCTCATGATCGCAGTGAGGTCATGTCAGGTCAGGATCCTTTGGTTCACAAAGGGTCAATTGTGATCCCATCATGGGATCACTATTGACCCTTTGTGAACCAAGCATCCTGACCTAACATGACCTCACTGAGATCATGAGTTGTCAGTCTATGCAGAGACTGCTCTGTCTGCGATTAGACTGACAGCTCATGATCGCAGTGAGGTCATGGCATGTCTGGATCCTTGTGAGGTAATGAGCTGTCAGTACCCTGGCAGACAGAACAGTTTCTGCTCTGTCTGCGCATGCGCCTGACAGACCAGGTAGAAGAGGCGCAGGGGACAGAATCAAAGAAGATCCCAGCTGGTAAGTATGTGGGTGATGGGGGTGACCGGGGGGTGACTGGGGGATCGATCATCTTCCTCCCATCTGACAGCTCAGATGGGAGGAAGATGATGATGATGATGGTGGTGGTGATGGGTGCGGCGGTGGCGGGTGAGGACCGGAGCTGGGGGGGGGGACTGAGGGGACCCAGAGGCAGGGGGTTATTCCTCTCTGATATGACATGTGTGACATGGCACATCAGAGAGGAATACATAGCAGAGGGCTGCAGGCGGCTGCCAGCGCTGCTTCTGAAGCTCTGCAGCTGCATTTTAGGAGGAGGGGAGGGTGTGGGGGCCGAGTACCGGTACCGGGTGCTGTGTACCGGTACCGGGGGACAGGGACAGACATTTCTCTGCCATGCCAAAGGTTTTATCCTGTGGCATGACAGAGAAATCATTGTTTTTACTGCAATTCACTGTATATTTATGTGATCACGGTCATGCACCAGTAAACGGTGTATAACTGTGATCACATGGCGGGTACCGGTAAAATACAGGTCCGATTATAATCTGCAGGTCTCAGCTCCCCCTGGTAGCCGAAACCCCGGAGATTTTTGGCCACTGGGGGGCACTACAGGGCCTTTTCTTTTCTGACTTATTTTCACGTCAAAACAGAATAAGGACCCTGTTTTGCCGCCGTATATATATACAGTGGGCCGTCACTAAGGTGTTAAATGCAATTTAGGTTAGGTTTGGTAGTTGTGTCTATCTGTAACATTGGCGTGTCCCTGCAACAAAGCTAATCCCACAAACCATATGTGAGTCCGAAATGCATGAAAGCATATTCTCCAGGCTCTTCCCATTCTGTCTCATCACTTTCCCACCCATTTCAGCCTTTTCCTCGGGCCCCCAGACTCCTTTGTAGGGTCCAGCAGTAAATTACATTTCCCATTGACTTACATTGTTCTCGCTATTCTGAACAAATACGCCATTATTACAAATTTCTCATAACGAGTATAGCGATTACGAATATTACAGTACTTGCTCATCACTAATACAATTACAGATACAGTAGAAACCAAACATTTATATGCACTATATAAAAAACATGCATGCATGTCTCACTATCTGACATGACATCAGAATAGATCTTTCCCATTTTAGGTCAAATAGGAATACCATAATTATTAATATTTACCCAATGCCAGAATAATGACAGAGAGAGAATATTTAAGGCATGTTTATTATTTTCTGCAAAAAGTCACGTTTACACACATTTCATTAGTATTTGGTACCATTGCCCTTAAATTGTATGACTTGGGTCAAACATTTTGAATATTCTTCCACAGGCTTCTCACAATAGGTGGTAGGAATTTGGGCCCATTCCTCCTGACAGAACTAGTGTAACTGGGCCATGTTTGTCGATCTCCTTGCTCGCACTTGCCTTTTCAGATTTGCCCATACATTTTCAATAGGATTGATATCAGGGGCTTGTGATGGCCACTCCAAAACATAACTGTTTTATCCTTAAGCTACTTTGTAACCAGTTTGGCAGGTTACTTCAGGGTATTGTCCATTTAGAAGTCCATTTCCACCCAAGCATTGTACTCCTGCACCTCGCCATTTCTTGTCACTTCCCTGCATGTAAATCTTGTCTTTTTAGTTGTTACAATGGCTCTCAGCTCTTCTCTTTGGAAGTTGTCTTGACTGCAGATGAGTGAACCTTTTAATGTTCAAATTCACTTCGGTTCACCAATTGAGCATATTTTCACAAACTTATTCAGCGAGCAGTTCACCAAACTTCCAAACCCTATTTAAATCTATGGGAGTTAAAATCAAGGACCTAGAAAACATCTTCAAAGGGGCCCAAAAGCTGCCAAACACAGCTCAAACCATTTTTCTGTGGAGCACCGCTGTTTTCGCAAACATTAGCTTCCTAAAATTTTACTTACCATGCTTCAGTGCCACTGTCACCATGCTTCCGGGCCCACTTATTAACTTTATTGCTTCCCCCCTCTTTATTGTTTAAAGTAACATTTACCCACCCTCTCTGTCAGCATCTGTAATTGGTTGCCAGTATAATAACTAAACTGAAGTCACGGTACTGTAAAAATAAATAAATAATTGTAAAAAATTATATGAAGTTTCACTGCATTTTGGTTTGCCATCCTGGTACAACTAGACAGCTGGGACTGAAATCTTCAAGTATTCTGGTTCCCCCTCTGCTGCGAATTGCAGACCTCAGCCGCCCCCGAAAATGGTGCATTCATCAAAGCGCTATTTTCTGTCTTGTTCCAGCTGCCCTGTGGTGTGGAAAACTGAGTAATAAAGGGGTTAATGCCAACTATGTATTGCAAGCTGGCACTAAACCCAAGGTTCCTAATGTTGGGTCAATGTTAGACCCCACAATTAGAAACCTCTAAGTAAATTGTAAATAATACACCATACTTTTATAAAATATTATTATATTAATTTATTTGATAAAAGACACATGGACAATCTGCTTTTCCATCTTTTTTACTCCCCTATAAACCCTCCACAATCCTCGGTGATGTCCTCTCATGGCCGGACCAGAATCTGACTGATTTACGGCTACTGTTGTGAGTGGGGTGACATCACAGTCAGGTTCACCTCAGGCCACAGCTTAACCCCGTCGCTATAGCTGACCTGGGGTGAACCAGACTGTGATGACACCCTGCTTACAACAGACAGTTGATTTCTGGCTTTTGCTGCTGGAGTGGGACTTACGCCAGTTCTGACAGTTCTCTATCTCAGGAGCATAAGTCCTGCTCCAACGACAAAAGTCAATGGGAACTTTAATCATTGATTATGATAAAGTTGGGGTTGAAACTACTTGTGCTGCCCTCATCAGGTACCCACACAGTATAAGTATGTACAATACATCTTATTACCTTTTTCACAAAATAAGATAGGGCACAAGCTTTTCTTTTGAGTCGGTAGAGCATCAGAAAATGGCACTCCTATGAATACGCCATTTCCTGGGGTAGCTGCAGGCTATAATTTGAAGTTGTGGGCTCAGAAAGTTTGGGTGTTTCCCCACGCTGAGGATTCCAGTCCCCAGCTTACTATGTTGTAACCGGCTGGCAATGAAAAATACAGTGAAGACCCACTTCATTTTTTTAAATATTTCAAGAAATATTAAAAAAAAAAGGGCTACCTTTTTTTTGATTACCAGCCAGATTAAGTTAGGCAGCTGGGGATTGGTGGCAGCCCTTACCTGCCTGCTGTACCTGTGCTGGTGACCAAAAATACAGCCGAGCCAGATCAGTGCAAAGTAATGTACATATGCTATTTTTATCTGAATTGCTTGCAAATAATAGTAGAAGTGACCTCACATGCTGCTGACCCTGTGCAATAATAAATGTTTGCTCTCCTAAAAAAAAATCATAATAAAAGAATACATTTAGGTGTTGTTCCTGTTTAACAGGTCTTCCAGTGAGAATTTTAGCCCCAAACAAACAGGGAATCTTTTAGAATTATTATAAATTTAAAATGCAGGGAGGGACATTTATTTGGATGCACCTAAATAAAATGGGAATGGTTGGTAATATCAGCTTCCTGTTTGTGTCACATTAGTATATGGGAGAGGGAAAACTTTTCCAGATGAGTGATGACCATGGCAGCCATTTCAAATTCGGTCATTTTTAGAGATGTGTTCGATTCGAAATTTTTGACTATCTCAAATTCGAGCTGTTTTGGTCGATGTTCGAGTCATTCGATGAATGCGAACAATTAGCTTAAAATTCGGCAGTTCTAGGTTATGTTCGATAATGGTTAGTTCACCAAAGCATAACTGGATTTTCACAGTAATACTGTTAATGAATGTTAATATTCAGTTTCAGTGTATAGTGTGCGGGGGTAGCGGGGTTTAGATCAGTGCTGTCGAAATAATGTAGAGCTCCATTTTTTTTTCTCCTAACTGCATATACAGTGGGGCGGTGCAGGCTGTCAGCCAATCAAACACACACACAGCAAAGTGCATTTTTTGCACACACGCAAGGGCATGTGCCATTGGCTGTGTATATCAGATGTCCTTGCCCTATAAGACCCAGCCATTTTCCCCATCTCCACCATTTCCTCAGTGCTGCAGTTGTGTGTCAGTCATGCACCGCTACTGCTGCTGTGGGCACTACAAAGTTTTAGATAGATAGTGAGTGAATCTCAAGTTAGATAGACAGATAGGTTTAAGGAGTAGAGACTAGCTAGAATCTCAGCCCTTTTGAGGGCTACTTCATAGAAGTAAGGACTAGTTATATTATCAGCCCTTTTGAGGGTTAGGTTAGAGCATTTCCTATTAGTTTTTGCCAGGCAGGTGTGTACCAGTGCTGTGCAAGTGCTTTTCACAGCATTAGGCCAAATCTAGCTCAGGCAATCCTTTAGGGCAGGTAGTATATCACTTCTGTGAAGAAAGCTACACCACCTGTCTTCAGTAGCCAATTTTTTACTGCAACAAGTCCAGGCAATTTTTTTGAGCTAGTAGCAGTGTCTGGTAGTCAGCGGTGTAGCCCAGCTGTAAAGTAAGCTACACCGCCTTTCTATCCAGTAGCCAATTTTTTACTGCAGCTAGTCCAGGCAATTTTTTTGGGCTAGTAGCAGTGTCTGGTAGTCAGAGGTGTAGCCCAGCTGTAAAGTAAGCTACACTTCCTGTCTATCCAGTAGCCAATTTTTTACTGCAGCTAGTCCAGGCAATTTTTTTTGGCTAGTAGCAGTATCTGGTAGTTAGCGGTGTAGCCCAGCTGTAAAGTAAGCTGCACCGCCTGTCTATCCAGTAGCCAATTTTATACTGCAGCTATTCAAGGCAATTTTTTTGGGCTAGTAGCAGTGGCAGTTAGACAGTGGTGTAGCCCACTTGTGAAACAAGTTACACCGCCTGTCTAGTTCAGACTAATTTTTTAACTGCCCCTAGCCAGGTAATAGTTTGGGCGTAGGAGCAGTGTACTTAGACAGTGGTGTAGCCCACTTGTGAAACAAGCTACACCGCCTGTCTAGTTCAGACTAGTTCAGACTAATTTTTTAACTGCACCCAGCCCAGGTAATAGTTTGGGCCTAGTACCACTGTTTGGCCACTCAGCTCTGCTCGATTGCCATCCTAATTTTTCTTTTCCAGCAACTGCAGAGTTGCCAATTTGGTCACATACAAAATAAGTGGCAAATAGCCTGCTGCTGGTGGAAAGGGAAATCGGCGTGGTTGAAAGGGCAAACAAGTTTGTGTCCGTGGGGTAGGTGGTAAAGCAACAGTAACATCTGCTGAAGAAAGACCATCTTCCAGCCAAACTAAGATGTCTACTTCTTTTTATGGACAATCTGATATGATCCCTTTCTTACAGACACGAGTCACATGACGATGGCTACCAATTGTAGATGAGGCACAAAAAGAGCAGGCGCTTTAATGGATAGCAAGCGCTTCATAAAGTGGGCTCTCCTCCACCTCAACTTCAACATCACAAATACACCAGTCCTCAGAGGTATCACCCCAATCGCACTTGCTTCCTCACAGCTCCCAAGTCTCCAGCCACTCGTCTGAGTATGGGGTAAGACAGATGGTTGAGTATGCAGAGATGTTCACTCATACTATAGCCTGGAATCAGAGGTCTGCACCAAAGATTCTGTGAGTCCAAATGAGGAAATAATTTGCATTGATGCCCAGAAGCTTTGTGAGTCAGATCCAGGCCCAAATAAAGAAGGATCTGAGCAAGCATAATGTAGACGCTCATTCCCAAACTTCCTGTTGGTGGAGACAATGAGGAAGATGCTGATGAGACTGAGATACCTGATTGGAACGACAACTTGACTTTTCGGTCAGAGCAGGAAGAGGTTGACTCTGAGGACAACGGGTGTGTGAGCACGCAAGGTGATGATGAGGTTGGAGATCCCACTTATTGTCAACCCACAGTCAGCCAGTCGATGAGAGTCAGCAGAGGAGGTGGAAGAGGATGCTAGTGATGACGAGGTTAGGTTGCACCTTCCTCGACAGAGACGGAGTACTGGAAGCTCATCAACAACTGCATCTTCAACCACAACTCTGCCTCTGAGCAGAAGTCGTGGTGGCTCTTGTTCGGGTCTCATGGGCTCTAATCCTTGCCTAACCTGGACCTTTTTTGAGATCGCAAAATATTTCCAGATTGGAAGCCCAAAATGAGCAAGGGTCCAGTTTCACAGTCATGGCATCGATGTTCACTTGGAGATACTCCTGTACCATCCTTTCTAGGCATTGACTATGTGTCAGACTTCTTGTCTCCTCTGGCCTTGCAAAGGATGGTCTAAAAAATTGGTGAAACAATTCCACAAAATTGCTGTTAACACCAGATACAGTGTTACTGGTACGGTTTGAGTGATGTCTCAACAGTCCCACGGTTGGCAAGTTAGAACTGTGAGATTCACTATGTGCACCACTAATGTTTTGTGGAAAAGCAGATCTAAGATTCTGTAACAGCTTCTGCTGATACTCCTGCATGCGTGAATCCCTTTCTATGGCAGGAATTATTTCGCCAAATTTACTCTTGTACTGGGGATCTAAGAGTGTGGCAACCCAGTAGTCGGCATTACTTCAAATTCTGACACTCTGAGGGGTCATGTTGCAGGTAGTGCAGCAGGAAGACACTCATGTGTCTTGCGCATCCAGGAGGCCCAAGTCCTTGTTGTGTTGGTGGCGGCGAGGTAAGAATCATGCTTCCTTCCTCTGCCCTGTCCCCCCAACCTCGCACAGAAGAAATGTGATCAAGGTCTCCCTCATCTGATGAGTCTTCTATGGCCATTGCCTGTTCGCCCTCCATTTGTTCCTCGGCTCCTGCATCTTATTCAACAGTTTGGCTGCTAACATGAGCCCTTATTAATCCTTCTCCCCCACCCTCCCATGCCTGCCGCCTTGGTGCTGCCGACCGTCTGGACAATGGAAATATTGTTATCCCTTCCGTATACGACTCCTCCTGTACTTCACCCCCTCCTCTTGTCCCACCACCTGACTCCGAATGCTGCTCAAAGTGTGCTCCAGCATTTAAATGACAAAAATAGTCATGCTGATAATGGCATCGTCAGCAATAAACATCTTCGTCGCCATTTCAAAACTGTGCAGAAGGGTGCATAGGTACTTGATCTGAGACCACTCCAGCAGCGTGATTTGCCCCACGTCTGGATCTCATTGGCCCAGGTTATATGTCATAACGTATTGCGCCAGGGCTCGTTGGTACTGCCATAGTTGCTGCAACATGTGCAGAGTTGATTTCTATCGTGTCGGCACATCGCATTTCAGCCGGTGAACTGGCAGGCCGTATGACTTCTGTAGAGATGCAAGTCATTGAGCTGTGGGATGCGGATGGCAGAAGTGAGCACACAGCGACCGTGCCCTCTGCACAAGCCCATTTAGGCTGGGATAGTGGGCTAAAAATTGCTGGCCAACCAGGTTCAAAACGTGATCCATACAAGGCACGTGTATCACATTTCCGAATGGCCGCACCCAGCATTGCAGCATTGTCGCACACGGCCTTCCCTGGCTGCAGGTTCAGTGGAGACAACCACTGATGAAACTCGGTCTCCAGAGCTGACCACAACTCCTCAGCTGTGTGACTCACATTTCCCAGACATTTCAACGTAAACACCGCCTGATGCCGTTGAGCCCTGCTGCCAGCTTAGAAAGGAGGAACTTCTACATACAGACGATTGACGCACAACTCGTGGGGACGGCAAGACTTGGACAGCAGCCCCTTCTCTGCTGTCACCATAGTAACCCAGTGCCCAGTCAGCGACATGTAACCACCCTGTCCATGATTACTCGTCCAAGTGTCTGTGGTGAAATGCACCCTGTCACACACACAGAGTTTCACAAGGAAGTGGTGATGTTGTGTGCAACATGCTGGTGTAGCGCAGGCAGAGCTTTCTTTGAGAAGTAGTGGAGACTGGGCATCTGGTACTGGGGCACTGCGATGAACATAAGGTCGCTGAAATTCTATGTGTCCACCAGGTGGAAAGGCAGCATTTCTTCAGCCAACAGCTTGCAGATGGTGAAATTCAACCTCTTTGCTTCCTCATGGCTAGGAGGAAATGGTCTTTTACTTGTCCACATCTGAGGGACCGAAGGCTGGCGGCTGTGCTGATATGGGGTTGAGTAGGGTGTCCCCGGAAACTGCTGGTCTGTGAGGAAGGTGCAGGTGGAAATATTATGTTGCCTTCATCCAATGGTGGTGCTCTCGATGGCTGACAGTGCTCAACACCAGCAGGTGTTTCCACTTCCAAAAGAACTGACGACCTGCCAATCACACTGGCGGTTGTGGGTAAAGAGGTGGAAGGTCTGCATTCAAAAGCATGTGTCACTGCTGTCCCCAAAGTCACAGAGGATAAAGAGGCTGCGGATGCACTTCATGGGGCAGACGGTGGTTGGCCCGGCCCGCTAGGTGGTATTGTAGCACAGTGAGCTTCCCACTGCGACTTTTGCTTCTTATCGAGGTGACGGGTCATGCATGAAGTACTCAAACTACTGATTTTTCGGCCTCTCCTTAGATTTTGGTGACAAACCTTACAGATAACATATGGAGACTAAAGGCTTGTGGAGTTCTGAATGTGCTGCATGAAAGTCACCTCACCAACCATTTTAAGCTTGCATCTCTGGGGCAATTGATGCCACTTAAGTGTTGTCTGTGCCCAATTTTTGGAAAAAATGGAGACTGTTGTTGGAGATCCCTTGCTGTGTTTTAATTGATTTTAGAAGGGCATGACATGCCTATATCTGTGTCTCCTCCTCCTTTTACTCATCCAGCTCTTTTGTTTTCACATTTTTAAATGTGTTTGTCACTTTTCCATGTGTTTGTTGTGTCTTGTGAGTAGTTTGTCACCTTTTGGACACCTTAGAAGGTGTTTTCTATGTGTTTGTATGTGTTTGTGTTTGCCTACCATTGTTTTCAATGGTGTTCGACGGTGTTCGACGAACATTCGACGAACACACCCCCAATTCAATGAATCGAATTCAAACACTAGGGTGGTGGCTCATCTCTAGTCATATTGGATCCAACTTTATTTTTTTCAGTGGAAAGAGGATTATGGACACATGAAACGTATTGAGAATTTCATAAGGAAAACAATGGTGTGCTTGGTTTTAAGGTAACTTTATTCTTTCATGAGTTATTTACAAGTTTATGACCACTTATAAAGTGTGTTCAAAGTGCTGCCCATTGTGTTGGATTGTCAATGCAACCCTCTTCTCCCACGCTTGACACACTCATACTAACACCGCAGAAGAAATGCTAGCACAGGCTTCCAGTATCCATTGCTTCAGATGCTGCACATCTCGTATCTTCACAGCATTGACAATTGCCTTTAGATGAGTGATGAAGCAAACTGTTTTGTGAATGTTGAAGTTAATAAACAAAACCACTGCTATTGGTCTGACAGTAACCCACAGTGGATAGATCCCTCCAAAACAGTTGGAACACAAAAATTGATAGTATGGTGTGGTATATTTATCAATGGAATCCTCAATGCCACTGGATATCTGAAATTGCTACATGATTCAGATATCCTGTGGCATTGAGGTTTCCATTGATGAAGAATTGTCCCACTATCTTTGTATCCCATATACCACAACATATAATCAAGTTTTGTGTTCCAACAGTCTTGTGCGTTAGTGTCAGACCAATAGCAGTGGTTTTGTTTATTAACTTCACCATTCACAGTGAAATTCTCAATAAGTTTGATGTGTCACATGACCCTCTTCCCATTGAAATAAATAAAATTGGATTCAAAATGGCGGACTACAAAATGGCCAAGTACAAAATGGCCACCATGGTCACCACCCATCTGGAAAAGTTTTCCCCCTCTCATATACTAATGTGCCACAAATAGGAAGTTGATATCATCAACCATTTCCATCATATTTAGGTGTATCCATATAAATGGCCCACCCTGTATTTGCCCTGAACAAAGCCACATTCAGCTATTTTGCTAAATTTCTCGGTTTTCCAAACCGCAACAAAATCTGCAAGTTCGTGCTGAATTGAAAATTAGCGAACATGTTTGGGAAAATTCGCTCATCTCTAGTCCATGACTATGGTGAGTTGCTTAAAAAAACAGATTTAAATTCAGTATAGGGAAGTACAGGCCGTATCTCAGGAACAGAAAAGGTTAAAAAAATAAATAAACAATAGCAGATTAAGGCGAATCGCTGGCTCTACCACAGGTAAGAAAGCCCATATTTATGGCAAGTGACAAGTCCTGTTTAAATCAAATTAATGAAACTAAAATGAAATGTATGGCACTTACTGCACTCCCATCTTACTGCACTCTGATACAAAACATAAGTTTGTTCTGTACAAGACATATCAACTTTTGATTGAATCTCTTTTTTAGATCATAGTGTTATTGACAGTGTGACCCTAGATATTACTGCACTATCTGTAAAAGAATTACTTATATTGTGTAATTTTCTTGTCTGCTCTATAGGGCTTATGTCAGTATTATAGTGTAAAGATAAGAGTCACGAATCACATTTTTAAAGAATAGAAAATTGCCTTTTGTTAAAGGAGTTCTCCAAGAAATGTAATAAAATAAATAAAAAACAATAATACACATTTAAATATTAAACATTTTTCTAAGTACCTTTTTTAAACACAAAGGTTTTCTTTTTCTACAGCATGAGACAGACACACTTTGGCTAGGGTCTGAATTGCGTCAGCCCTCAGCCTGCCGAATCTGTTCAAAACGTAGCCTATGGCATGCTTAGCGCTTAAGGTACCATCACACGCGCCAATATTGCTTGCAATTTCACTGGCAATTTGCTGGTTGCAGTGAAATCATGAACACATTGTTTTATTTTGTGGCTGTGTACAAATGTAACAATGTGTCCTTGATTTCACTGCAACCAGCAAATTGCCAGTGAAATTGCTAGCAAAATTGCCGCGTGTAACAGTACCTTTAGTGTTATCAGCATGTAACACTATGCACCGCCTGCCTATGTATCCCTATGGCAACATGATGCTTACCACAGTCGCCGGCTTCACAGAGACTCCCCGGATATGCGCTATTGCAGAGCGCATAGGAAACATGGTTTGCAGTGTTTTCCTGTGTGCTCTGCAAAAGCGCATATTCGGGGTTTCCATGTGGAGCCGGCAGCTGCGGTAAGCATCATGTTGCCATAGGGATACATAGGCATAGCATTACATGCTGATAACGCTAAGTGCTAAGCCTTCCAGAGGCTAAGTTTTTAACAGATCCAGCAGGCTGAGAGCTGACACAGGTCAGACCCTAGTCTTTCATCTTGGAATCCTGTCTCAAAGCAATATATAAAGAATGCATTTTTGCAATATAAAGGTATTTTAAAAATGTTTAAAATGTATATATGCATTATATCTTTTTGTACATTTCTCAGGGAACTACTTCAAGAAAATATTAAATTGTTCATGTCATGGCTCAACTCAGTTTCCTTCTCCATTGGACCACAGCATGTTTTGTATCAGTCCAACTGCTGTTACATTTATTATAGTTCCTATGTTGTGCCTCTCTGTTTTATTTTCACTCAGGTGTGTTAACGTCCTTGCTTTTTTTTTGGCCTATCACATATTGAAAGGGTCTATTTATACTAGCCATGCACATCCATGCTTTAGTGCTGCCCGTATTGTAAGGTGGATGGATGTTTGGAGTTCCAGCTCCTTAGTTCAGGAAAATCATGCTGAGTTATCACTTTTAATTTTCTCTATGGTTTGAGTGTTTCCTTTTCCAGCATTCTGCTTTTCTGTTTCATTTGTAATTTGGAGGGGTTTCACTCAATCGATAAGTCTTTTTGGGTTTCTCTCATTTTCTTTATTCTTCCCTGTATGACTATGTAACCATGTCTTTAGCCATGTGTGCACTTATTTTATATTTATTGGTGTTTTGTGTTATATTTGGTTTATAGTTTAAGGCACAGTTAAGCACAATCAACCATCATTGAGTAGAGATGCCATTGTATTACTTCAGGATACCAAAGGCTGTGGTCAAGCAGGGACAAAACAGTAAAGGAGGTTTAACGCTGCAGTTTTTTCCCTGATCAGGTTCCATCCGGTTTGTGTGCCAAAACCAGGAGAGAAACTTGCAGAGAAAAAACTCTAAGGCTAGGGTCACATTTATAAGTGAAATTGCGTTCACCGCATCCAGATCCGGATGCGGTGAACGCAATTGCGGTCCCACACCTTTTTCATCAAAAATGTGTGGAGGGAACCGCATTCCGATAACCGGATTGCTCAGGATGTGTAATCCTGAGCAATCTGGTTACTGTACAGTTTGCTCATCCCTGCTGCAGCAGGGATGAGCAAACTGTTCTCTGTGTTTTAAAACATTACATTTTATTAATAAATGTGGCTATAATGTCTCTAGGGGGTGCCCACCCACCCGCCCACCCACCCTAGAGACATACCACCCACTCAGGTGGGCATATAATGATGTAATTGCAGATATACAGTAGCTGGCTCCTGGCGGCTCTGTACATTTTTATGAATGAAGCCACCGGATCCTCTGTGCACAGCGCGCATACTATACCTAAAGTAGGTATAGTATGTGTGCTGTCTGAAGTCCAGCAGGCTTATACAGTAAGATCTATGGGCTGCGCAGCCCATAGATCTACTGTATAAGCCTGCAGGAACCTGGACAGCACACATACTATACCTACATTAGGTATAGTATGAGCGCTGCTCTCAGAGGAGCCGGCGGCTTCATTCATAAAAATGTACAGAGCCGCCAGGAGCCGGCTACTGTATATCTGCAATTACATCATTATATGCCCACCTGAGTGGGTGGTATGCCTCTAGGGTGGGTGGGCACCCCCTAGAGACATGAAGGGCATAATTAATTTTAATATTAAAGCTTTTGTCAAAAAGATAAACACTTTGCTCATCACGGCGGCAGCCGGGATAAGCAAAGTATATACGGTTACTGCATTGCTCAGGATTACACATCCTGAGCAATCCGGTTACAGCATTGCGAGACTTAGAACCGCTCCGAAAACTGCAGCCTGCATGATTTTTCATGCAGTCTGCAGAGCCGGAGGCGGTAACCGGATTGCTTGTGATGCAATCCGGTTTTTATAATAGGCTCCTATGAGGAGCATTTCCTGCTCCAGTTTTGAGCTTTTTAAAAGCTCAAAACCGGATCAGGTTTTTTAAAAAAAAACCTGGAGGGTGACCCTAGCCAAATTGAAAGATTGACACCTGTTCTGAGTTTTGGAGACACTCCTGGTTTTGGCACACAAACCGGATGGAACCTGACCAGGGAAAAAACTGCAGTGTGAAATCAGCCTAACAGGTTTAGGGAACTTGTGGTTAGCATAAAGTTTTTTTTTATCCACTTGTAAGAAGAAGGGTCCAGTCATAACTTTATAACCAGCCAATTTGGGGTGCTCTGCAACATCAGTCTGAATCCATTTTGCTCCTTGGCCACACAATTACAGGCCTTAGCCATGGAGGTCACAGACATTAGGCACCAAGACCAATAGACAGGTTTAGCTGCTACTAATGACCAAGAATCATACCTCAGATTCAGTACTCAAACTGGGGGCTTTCTTTTGCCTGATCAGTTTCCTTCCCTGTTGAATACACAGCCTGGTCAGTCTCTGTCCAAATGCTGATGGATATTTTATCTTTGTATTTCTTTTCCTTTCATTTTCAGTTATCAGGTGTTTGCACACGTTTTTTTTCTCTGTCCTTCCACATCCCAGTTGGACGTATTTATACTCTCCTTGTTCAAAGTATTTTTATTGAACTTTTGTACAGAAGGGGAAACATAAATAAAGGAGGGGGAAGAAATACACATACTACATAAAAGGAACCAACATCCTAATCGTACAAACTAGTTACAAGAAAATACCACATCTTTTACATTTCAGATTTCTTGAGTGTATCATAACATAAACGAAATATATTAAAATTAACATTTAACAAAATAGAAGTGAAATACCGTTATCTTTTAGTAACACATACACTTCTTGATAAAACTATATCCAGAGTGAAGTATAGAAGATTGTAATTAGTATTAAGTGGTTATTAATAAAATAAAGTAGAAATTCTTAATGTAGTAACGTCAACGGGTTTTAGAAAGTGTTAGATTGGGCATGAAGTGGTGAGTCCATATCTCCCATTTGGTTTTGTATTTGTTCAAAGTATTTAGCCTTAAGGCGATATTATACTCATAAATATTATGGGTAGAAACTCTGTTTATTATATCTGATATCGTGGGAACTTCCGTACTTTTCCATCGTGAGGCAATTAGTAGTTTGGTGGTTATAATAATATGGCAAATGATATGCCTAAGATTGACTGGAAAGTCTTCTATTCCCAATAGAAGAAGGACTAACTGTTGGTTGAGAGATATCTGCAAGTTAGTAAGGGACTTAATTAGGTTTTTTATTTCGGCCCATAAGTTGGTCAGTTTAGGGCAGCTCCAGAAAATGTGTGAGAGAGATCCTACCTTTCCACATCCTCTCCAGCAGTCAGGTGATGCAGAAGATGAAATTTTGTGGAGTTTTTCAGGGGTCCAATACCATCTAGACAATGATTTATAATAAGACTCGTGAAGAGAGGCACACAAAGTGTTAGTATATATAATTTCCAATGATTTAGAAAGTTGTGTTGTATCTATTTGGAGTTGTTCCTTCTCCCACGTTATGATGTTTTTCGTTTTTAATAATTCAATATCATCACTGTATAACCTATAGAATTGGCTAGTTTTCCATTTTGCATTGTCAAGAGGGTTACATAATAAATCAATGATACTTTGAGGGAGAGTAAAAACAATATTCTTAGATGTTAAATATAGATGAATTTTGGACCATATCAACTTCTCTGTGATAGGTAGATTGAATTTGCCTTGGAGGGATTGGAAAGGAGTCAAAGTGTTGTCTAAAAAGATATCTTGGATCGTCAGTATTCCATTCTCTGTCCATTTACTTAGTTTTAGCTTAGGTATCAGGATCTCGAAGATTTGGATTGAGAGGAAACCAAGATTCAAGTCTTTGGGTTTTAAATCCTGTTTTATTTTTGTTAGTAAGCTTCGCCAAGCGGTAATAGTTGCTTTTGGAGTTTGCATATTTGGTAAGGGTTTAAATATGTCTATTAAGTAAGCGATAATGACAAGTCTCAGATTGTCGTTGTTTAAACGGGCCTTTTCCAAAATGACCCATGGTGAAGAGTTATCTTCTACTAGCCAGCTATTTGAGGTTTTTAGGATTGTTGCTTGATAGTAACTTGAGAGGTTCGGAACACCCAAACCTCCCCGACTTTTGTGCTTTTCCAAAATACTGGTTGCGATTCTGGGTTTATTTTTATTCCAAATAAATATCCTTAGTTGTGTCTGAAACTTGTTAAACCATGCTTTAGAAATGATTATGGGAATGCATCGAACTACATATAGAAACCTAGGGAGAGCCATCATCTTGTATGATACAACTTTTCCCAGCCATGAGAGTTCTATTTTGTTTAAGTGATTTAGTTCAGTTTGAAGAGATTTATAAAGAGTTGTTAGATTTTCATTTACCGTTAAAGAAGGGGATTTTGTCAATATGATACCTAAATATGAAATGTGATGGGGTTGCCAGTTGAAATCAAACTTTGTCTTTAAGTTAGTTATCACACACTATCAGCTAGGTTAAAATTTAGACATTGGGTTTTTGAAAAATTTATTTTATAAAATGTAATAGCTGCAAATTTTTTAATTAGTAAGTTTAGGTGGTAGAGAGAGGATGGGGGGTTTGACAGAGTGAGCAGAATGTCATCCGCAAATAAGGAGACTTTTGAGTACCGTATATACTCGCGTATAAGCCGAGTTTTTCAGCCCCAAATTTGGGCTGAAAAGTCCCCCCTCGGCTTATATGCGAGTATATAAAAAATACCGCAGCAGCCCCGGAGGTATACAGGCCCCCCATCAAGTTCCAGGGCCCCCCCCCCCTTGCGCGCCAGCCTGTAAAGGAAAATCATACTTGCCAGTGTCCTGTCGCGCCGTCCGCAGCTGCCGACACGCGATCCCCGGCTTCATTCCGCGTCTTCCGCATTTCCTGTAGTCGCGGGCAATGACGTCATTGCCCGCGACCACAGGAAGTCGGAAGCCGGAAGACGCGGATTGAAGCCCGGGATCGCGTGTCGGCAGCTGCGGACGGCGCGACAGGACACTGGCAAGTATGATTTTCCTTTACAGGCTGGCGCGCAAGGGGGGGGGGGCCCTGGAACTTGATGGGGGGCCTGTATACCTCCGGGGCTGCGGCTGTATACAGCCCCAGGGCTGCGGCTGTATACAGCCCTGGGGCTGCGGCTGTATACAGCCCTGGGGCTGCTGCTGCTGTATACTACCTAAGGGCTGCTGTATATACCTATGGGGCTGCATATGGGGCTGCATATGGGGCTACATATACCTCTGGGGCTGCATATACCTCTGGGGCTGCATATACCTCTGGGGCTGTATATACCTCTGGGGCTGTATATACCTCTGGGCCTGCATATACCTCTGGGGCTGCATATACCTCTGGGGCTGTATATACCTCTGGGCCTGCATATACCTCTGGGCCTGCATATACCTATGGGCCTGCATATACCTATGGGGCTGCATATACCTCTGGGGCTGCATATGGGGCTGCATATACCTCTGGGGCTGCATATGGGGCTGCATATACCTCTGGGGCTGCATATGGGGCTGCATATACCTCTGGGGCTGCATATGGGACTGCATATACCTCTGGGGCTGCATATGGGGCTGCATATACCTCTGGGGCTGCATATACCTCTGGGGCTGCATATACCTATGAGGCTGCATATACCTCTGGGGCTGCTGTATACTACCACTGGGGCTGCTGCTGTATACTACCACTGGGGAGGCTGCTGTATACCTCACTGCTGGGGGTTGTATACCTGTGCTGGAGTCCACCTTCGGCTTATACGCGAGTCAATACGTTTTCCCAGTTTTTGGGGGCAAAAGTAGGGGGGTCGGCTTATACACGGGTCGGCTTATACACGAGTATATACGGTATGTTTGTTTGAACTTGATACCTTCAATGTTTGGGTCTAATCTAATTTTTTGCGCTAGGGGTTCAATAAATAGAGCAAATAATACAGGTGAGAGAGGGCACCCTTGTCTGGTCCCTTTGGACAAGGAAAACTTTGCTGAAAGAAAACTGTTTGTATAAACTCTGGCTGATGGGCTAGAATACATTGCTGAAATGAGGTTCAGGGTCCTGCCTTTTATGCCAAATCTCTCAATGGTCTTAAACATATACAGCCAATTTACCCTGTCGAATGCTTTTTCCGCGTCGAGGGCCAATAATACTGCCGGGGTCTTTTTGCTGTCTATAATTGAGATAATGTTTAAAGCTCTTCGTGTAGCATCCGGAGCCGTCCTCCCTTGAATAAATCCCACCTGGTCTGGGTTGATTAACTTGTGTATAAACAATTGTAATCTTTGAGCTACCGTATATACTCGTGTATAAGCCGAGTTTTTCAGCCCAAAAATTGGGCTGAAAAGTCCCCCCCTCGGCTTATACACGGGTCATACGGTATGCTGTGTGGGGGGGGGCTGTGACCGGGGGCTGGAGGAGGCAGGAGGGGGCCGCGGTGACCGCATGCGGTCACGTGGGGCCGCCTCATTAGTGCAATGAATATGCACGGCATCCCCCCGTCCATCAGCGGCGGGGGGATGCCGTGCATATTGCACTGCACAGCCCCCCTCCTTAATATGGCTCCCCCGGTAGTAATAAACAGCCCCCCTCCTTATCACGTCCCCCCAGGCTGCGGCAGCTGTTAAAATAACAAACACTGTATACATCACCTTCCGACGCAGCTCTCCGCTCCTCCGGTCCTGTGCCCTCCGCTCGCCGGCTTCTTCTTCCTTGATGTGCCGGTGTCATGTGACCGGGCGCAGGAGATGACGTCATTTCCTGCGCGCGGTCACAGAAGTCGGCACATCAAGGAAGAAGAAGCCGGCGAGCGGAGGGCACAGGACCGGAGGAGCGGAGAGCTGCGTCGGAAGGTGATGTATACAGTGTTTGTTATTTTCACAGCTGCCGCAGCCTGGGGGGGACGTGATAAGGAGGGGGGGCTGTTTATTACTACCGGGGCTGCTGGATACTACACTGGGGCTGCAATACCACTGGGGCTGCTGTATACAGGGGCTGTATACTACCACTGGGGCTGCAATACCACTGGGGCTGCTGTATATAGGGGCTGCAGTACCACTGGGGCTGCAATACCACTGGGGCTGCTGTATACAGGGGCTGTATACTACCACTGGGGCTGCAATACCACTGGGGCTGCTGTATATAGGGGCTGCAGTACCACTGGGGCTGCAATACCACTGGGGCTGCTGTATACAGGGGCTGTATACTACCACTGGGGCTGCAATACCACTGGGGCTGCTGTATATAGGGGCTGTATACTACCACTGGGGCTGCAATACCACTGGGGCTGCTGTATATAGGGGCTGCAGTACCACTGGGGCTGCAATACCACTGGGGCTGCTGTATACAGGGGCTGTATACTACCACTGGGGCTGCTGTATATAGGGGCTGCAATACCACTGGGGCTGCAATACCACTGGGGCTGCTGTATATAGGGGCTGCTGTATACACCACTGGGGCTGCAATACCACTGGGGCTGCTGTATACAGGGGCTGCAATACCACTGGGGCTGCAATACCACTGGGGCTGCTGTATATAGGGGCTGCTGTATACACCACTGGGGCTGCAATACCACTGGGGCTGCTGTATATAGGGGCTGCAATACCACTGTGGCTGCTGTATATAGGGGCTGCAATACCACTGGGGCTGCAATACCACTGGGGCTGCTGTATACACCACTGGGGCTGCAATACCACTGGGGCTGCTGTATACAGGGGCTGCAATACCACTGGGGCTGCAATACCACTGGGGCTGCTGTATATAGGGGCTGCTGTATACACCACTGGGGCTGCAATACCACTGGGGCTGCTGTATATAGGGGCTGCAATACCACTGGGGCTGCAATACCACTGGGGCTGCTGTATATAGGGGCTGCAATACCACTGGGGCTGCTGTATATACGGGCTGCTGTATACACCACTAGGGCTGCAATACCACTGGGGCTGCTGTATATAGGGGCTGCAATACCACTGGGGCTGCTGTATATACCACTGGGGGCTGCTGTATATTATACTGCTGGGGCCTGTATACCACTGCTGGGGGCTGTATACCTGTGCTGGGGTCCACCCTCGGCTTATACGCGAGTCAATAGATTTTCCCAGGTTTTGGGGGCAAAAGTAGGGGGGTCGGCTTATACACGGGTCGGCTTATACACGAGTATATACGGTACTAATTTTGCTAATATTTTAGTGTCGCTGTTAAGGAGTGATATAGGACTATAGTTTTTTGTATCGGTAGGGTCGCCTTTGTTTTTGGGTAGAACAATCACCAGAGCTTCCAGCATTTCTGCTGGTAAATGGCCCTCAGACGCGGAAACATTGGCAAGTTTTGTAAGAGGTTCTATTAGCAATTCCTCAAAATCCCTGTAAAATTCATTCTGGAACCCGTCTGGGCCAGGTGACTTCCCACTTTTGAGTTTCTTAATAATATTGGCGATTTCTAGTTTTGTATAGGGGGAATTCAACTCGTGTAGAAAGTGATGGAAGGTTGGTTGATTCTAGGAAGGAATTTATTGCATCTCCAGAGGGGTTTATAAAATTAGTGTCATTTTTGAGATTATACAGATTTTTATAGAAGTCAGCAAATACATTGGTGATTTCTTTAGGGTGTTTTATTATTTGTCCCGTGTGATTCTTGATTTGGGTTATCCTTGTTTTTTGTCTGAGGTGTTTGAGTCTAGCAGCAAATGCTTTGGTTGGTTTGTCGTTTGAGAGATAATGATTTATCTTAATCCTTTGAGCTACTTTTTCGTATTCCTCAGACAAGAGGGTTTTAAGTTCCTGCCTGAGTTTTAAAATCTGGTTTTGTATTTGTAGTGAAGGATTATTAAAGAGTTTCTCCTCTAGAGACGCAATTTCCTTGGTGATTTCCAGTGTTTTATCCCTATTTGTCTTCTTAAGTTGGGCATTTAGTTGAATAAGACGACCCCTTAATACAGCTTTAAAAGCGGTCCAAAGCAAGAATATGGGTGTATCTTCCACATCTTTTTCTTTAAAGTACTGCTTAATAGTTTTTGCTATCTCAGATTTATAAGTAGGGTGGTTAAAAAGATAGGTGTTACTTCTCCATATTCTATCCTCTGTCAGTAGTGGGCCTATAATTGTTTCGAAAAGGATTGGGGCATGGTCAGACCAGGTTCTCGGCTCTATCTGAACTGCTTTGAAGTTGGTTAATGAAAAAATATCCAATAGGACTAGGTCTATACGGGAGTATGATTTATGCCTACTTGAGAAGTAGGTGTACTCTATAGAACTCGGATTGAGACATTGAAACACATCGAAAAGCTCGTTCTTGTTGAGCCATTGGTCTAGATTTGTCGAAAACTGCCTCGATTTGGTTGAGGAGTCTATCAGGGCATTTGGCACTATGTTGAAGTCACCGAAGATTATTAATTTGCCTTTCTTGTTTTGGTTAATTAAGTTCATGATCTTGTTTAGAAAGGTTATATGGCCTTTGTTAGGGACGTATAAATTGACTAATGTGAAGTCTATATTATTAATTTTACATATTAGAATCAAGTATCTCCCCTCCTCATCGGCTATTTTTAGGGTCTCTTCGAATGTTATTGTATTTTTTATGAGGATAGCTACTCCCGTTTCTTTTTTGGGTTGGAAGAAAAGAAAGTATGTGGGAAATTTCTATTGGTGAATTTGGGTTGGCTAGTGGCTTGAAACCTCGTCTCCTGAAGGCCAATAATATCTGCTCTAGAGTCTTTAATTTGTTTCCATGTCAAATACCGTATATACTCGTGTATAAGCCGACCCGTGTATAAGCCGACCCCCCTACTTTTGCCCCCAAAACCTGGGAAAATCTATTGACTCGTGTATAAGCCGAGGGTGGACCCTAGCACAAGTATACAGCCCCAGCAGTGTGGTATACACCAGTCCCAGAGGTAGATACAGCAGCCCCAGTGGTAGTATACACGCAGCCCCAGTAGTATATACAGCCCCAGTGGTAGTATATACAGCCCCAGTGGTAGTATACAGGGCCCCAGAGGTATATAGCAGCCCCAGTGGTAGTATACAGTGCCCCAGAGGTATATAGCAGCCCCAGTGGTAGTATACAGGGCCCCAGAGGTATATAGCAGCCCCAGTGGTAGTATACAGTGCCCCAGAGGTATATAGCAGCCCCAGTGGTAGTATACAGGGCCCCAGAGGTATATAGCAGCCCCAGTGGTAGTATACAGTGCCCCAGAGGTATATAGCAGCCCCAGTGGTAGTATACAGGGCCCCAGAGGTATATAGCAGCCCCAGTGGTAGTATACAGTGCCCCAAGAGGTATATAGCAGCCCCAGTGGTAGTATACAGGGCCCCAGAGGTATATAGCAGCCCCAGTGGTAGTATACAGTGCCCCAGAGGTATATAGCAGCCCCAGCGGTAGTATACAGGCAGCCCCAGTAATGCAGGCCCCCCCAGCGTCTCTCCGGTCACCTGTAAAGCAAGCTATACTTATCAGTGTCCCGCTCGCACCCGCCGCTGCCGACATCCACGATCCTCCATCTTCATGCGACTCCTCTTCCTGTTTCCTGTGCGCGTCGCCGGGAATGACGTCATTGCCGGCGACGCGCACAGAAACAGGAAGAGGAGTCGCATGAAGATGGAGGATCGTGGATGTCGGCAGCGGCGGGTGCGAGCGGGACACTGATAAGTATAGCTTGCTTTACAGGTGACCGGAGAGACCCTGGGGGGGCCCTGCATTACTGGGGATGCGGGGGCTGCTGTATACCGATGTATACATCGGTATGTACCGATGTATACATCGGTATACAGCACTGACTCGCGTATAAGCCGAGGGGGGTACTTTTCAGCCCAATTTTTGGGCTGAAAAACTCGGCTTATACGCGAGTATATACGGTACCTTTTTCTTGGGCTGTTAAGTTCATTGACGTTGTGTGATAGTATCTTAAGGGACATTAGGAATAATGTTGATATTGAGTATAGTCAGAAGGATATAGCATTTAAAGAGTGGAAAGAAGTTTGTAAGTGATTAATCTATAAAAGACAACTAAACTTAACTAATATTCAAAGCCAATGTCTATAGGTGTGTAGGTAGGATATTAAACTTATAGGGCTTATTCTTAAACTAACCTATCCTAACTTTGGAAATTGTTCCTCTAGAGGTTCTACAATGTAGGGAATAACTCCTCTAGATTGGGGCTGAAGTTTTAGCCCGAAGCCCTAGCTCTTATCTGGGTGAACCCTTCAGGAATTGATGATTCCAATATCCTTAAGAGTACGGAGGCCTTTTTCGGTGTCACTTAAGGCAATAGTCCGGCCCTGGAAAGTAAATAACACTTTTGTGGGGTTGAAACCCCATCTATAAAGAAGTTTGTTTTGGCGAAGGAGATCAGTAATTTTTGAGAGATTTTTCCTCTGCAGCATGGTTTCCTTTGAAAGGTCTGCAAAGATTTTTATGTTCTCATATGGGTGTGGAAGGGTCTTATTTGTTGTTAGATATTCCAACAGCCTCTCTTTGGTGTGGTAGAAGTGGAATTTCATAATCGCATCCCTTGGCAGATCTGGCCTAACCTGTTTGGGTTTCGGAAGTCTGTGTACTCTAACAATGGTGACGTCTAGTTCTGTTAAAGATGGTAGGGTCTTCCTGAGTATATCTTGTATATAAGGGCCTAGTTGTTCATTCTTAATAGACTCAGGGATCCCCCTCCACTTAAGATTCTGTCTTCTGTCCCTGTCTTCCAGATCTGTCATTTTAGTTTTGATAGATTTTAACTCCTCCTTCATGCTGCACTGCTCTTTCTCGACTTTCTCTGTTGTTCTTCCTAATTCAAATACCTCAGCCTCATTTTTCTCTACTCTATTTGAAATTGAGTCAATGGATGTTTGAAGCCTATTGAATCTTCTATCTAGGTCCTTCTTAGTGTCTATTTTCATGGAGTCTTTAAAAGCAGTAAATAACCCCATGAAGAATTTTTGGTCAATTGGTTGCTCCCAATTGAAGTTTGGAAAGGGTCTTCTATATTAACATGGGGTGACTCATCTCTTCTACTTTTCTGTTTTACTGGGCTCACATTTGGTGTAGAGTCATCTTCAACTTCTGAACTCTCCTCTACCGTTGATTTAGGTTGGGATAGTTTTCTTGGGTCCCTTTCTTTTCTTTTCTTTGGTAATTGTTGGGGGTCAATGGATATGGGTTCATCTTCAGCAGAATCCCAGTTCTGAGGCTGGGTATCCTTAAGTGAGGTGTTATATGGAGATCTTGACCTCTCTCTAGATCTGGTATTGGTTAAAGGCTGATCTTTATGGGACATCTTCGTTTTGTCTATGGAGATCTTAGCTGGTTTAGGTTTTGTAGAGGCCATTATAGTAGTATATACGCTGCCAAGTATGAGTATCTTGTAGTGATTTTCAGTTTAATAAAATACAATGTTGGGCTAAACAGAGTAACACGGATTAAATAAAAGTCAGTATCCAGTCCCAGGGGTTGATAGTTGCTCAGTATGTATTTAGGTTGAGTGAATAGGTGTATAGATTCTTTAATGGTATAGAATATGTTCAATGGCTTAAATCAGTTTGTTTGTAGGTATCTTAAAATAATCAAGTATATGGTCAGCTCTGGTCATAGAATCAAAAGCGTTGATTGGTATAGAGATTACAGTTGCTCTTGTATGACGTGCTACCAAATACTTGTATGGACCCTATTCACAAATAAGTTTAAGGATACCTCGAGTGAGTTAAGAATTCCCATGAAAGTTATTATAATGATGAGGAGGGGTGGAAGGAAAGTGTATAAAGCAGGCAAGTTATATTAAAACTTACTATATATAGTATAAATCTATAGTTCCAGTGAACTATCTTCCCTTGTCATGCAGCAAGCTGAGTATATGTAGTTAGCTTATTCACAAAGCAAAGTACGTTGGGATAAAGAGAGTATTAATGTACGCTACTTCACTAAGGTGACAGCTACCTACGCAAATCCGTTCTGTTAATTAACAACCATGCTGTATACTGCGGCCGCTGAGGAGATGAGAAAGCGAGCCACATAAGAAAGGGAAGACTGTTATGAGTGTATAAAAAAGAGGAGAGCGGTCTATGTTGCTACTAAAGGTTGCTGAACGGTTGAAATGTGGGGTTATAAACGAGTTATCCAAAAAAAGAATAGGTACCCCAAGGGTTGATACTGCGTAAGAATGATATCAAGTTTCCTAAAATGAATAGAAGTTGCTATATCTAATTTTGAGGACAAGTTTGGTGTTGCCTGGCAACTAAGCAGCTCTTAATTTTGTCAATCAATTCCACTTAGGGTGTTCTTTCTTTAACCATAATCCCATTCACAAAAACAGGATTACTGAAATATTATATGTGCACTACTATATGGAGATATCTGCCAGCTATGTAAGCTCTAGAGCTGGAGTAGTCTAGTGTGGTTCAATAAATATAAGGTGGTCCCATCCAAGTGTAATTATAATATTGAGCAGATATAGGTAGGAGAGGTTAAAAGCAGGCACAGGCTAACATGAGGTTTTTATCTAGTCCATTCACATACCTGAAAGCTTACACAGTAGTGCTAACTAACAGAGGCTGATACACTAAGGTGACAGCTGCTCACACTGTCCGCTCTGCTTATCAGCAACCGCACTACACACTGACAGTGGTAAAGAGAGAAAAGAGCCAAAGCAAAGAGAACTAAGCTACCAGGAGGACAAAGGAAGAACAAGATAAAGTTAGACAGAGTAGAAAAGCAGAGTTATACCATCCGAAGACTAGATGAAGAGCAGGCTGTAAACTATATTAAATATTCTGTGGTGTAGCAAAAATCAGCATCTTCAGGGTACGATCCTGAGTCCAGCAGTGAAACCTCGTTGATGTCAGTGAAAGATTCTTGTGATGAACAAAGTCCAGACACCAGTCAGCTGACCAGATCCTCAGTTCTTGTGGCTGCGACCTGTACTATAACCTATAATGTCACTGTAGGTTCAGAGGCTGCAGTGAGAATCCCAGGAAAGTCTGACAATCTTGTAGCCAATGCCTCTGGTCAGACTACCACTGCAAATCTTAAGGTAAATCCACACCTTGGTATGTAAAGTGTTGATCCTGTGATAGTCTGTGAAGGGTCCACTTCCAAAGACCCTTAGGTCAAGATGGTAAATAAATCCAAGATAAGATGTCCAATTTCTTCAAGCTGAATGCGTTGTGCTCTGAAGTTCTTCCCTTCTCTGGCTGTGTGCTCAGCAGGTGGGAGGCTTAGGCAAGGCCTTGCTCTGGGGAGAGCAGGAAATAAACATAAAAAAAGTGGAATCCAGTGTCCAGTAGGGGTCTAAGGGCATCCAAGCAGTCTCCAGAAGGGTCCTGGTCGCTTTGTGGGTAATCAGCCCTTAAAGGAACTGGTTACCCGTTGATTTAGAGCCAGGGTTGCAGGAGCTCAGGCTACACACGTCCTCTCATCCTGAGCAGCAGGCCACGCCCCATTTATACTCTCCTAATACCAGCCTTTACTGAAGCACATATTACTATCTCGATTCTGGTAAAGAGTTTCATATCATCTGCTGGGGATTTTAGCCTGTTAGACAGAGAGCAGTGTGGTATTTACCCTGTGCTTTCTCATTTACAGTACAGACCAAAAGTTTGGACACACCTTCTCATTCAAAGTATTTTCTGTATTTTCATGACTATCAAAATTGTAGATTCACACTGAAGGCATCAAAATATGAATTAACACATGTGGAATTATATACTTAACAAAAATGGGTGAAACAACTGAAAATTTGTTTTATATTCTAGGTTCTTTAAAGTAGCCACCTTTTGCTTTGATTACTGCTTTGCACACTCTTGGCATTCTCTTGATGAGCTTCAAAGCAGCAAAGCACCCCCACACCATCACAACTCCTCCTCCATGCTTCACCGTGGGAATCAGTCATGTAGAGTCCAACCGTTCACCTTTTCTGCGTCGCACAAACACATGGTGGTTGGAACCAATGATCTCAAATTTGGACTCACCAGACCAAAGCACAGATTTCCACTGGTCTAATGTCCATTCCTTGTGTTCTTTAGCCAAAACAAGTCTCTTCTGCTTGTTGCCTGTCCTTAGCAGTGGTTTCCTAGCAGATATTTTACCATGAAGGCCTGCTGCACAAAGTCTCCTCTTAAAAGTTGTTGTAGAGATGTGTCTGCTGCTAGAACTCTGTGAGGCATTGACCTGGTCTCTAATCTGAGCTGCTGTTAACCTGCGATTTCTGAGGCTGGTGACTCGGATGAACTTATCCTCCGCAGCAGAGGTGACTCTTGGTCTTCCTTTCCTGGGACGGTCCTCATGTGAGCCAGTTTCTTTGTAGCACTTGATGGTTTTTGCAACTGCACTTGGGGACATTTTCCAAGTTTTCCCAATTTTTCAGACTGACTGGCCTTCATTTCTTAAAGTAATGATGGCCACTTGTTTTTTTTTACTCAGCTGCTTTTTTCTTGCCATAATACAAATTCTAACAGTCTATTCAGTAGGACTATCAGCTGTGTATCCACCAAACTTCTGCACAACACAGCTGATGGTCCCAACTCCATTTATAAGGTAAGAAATACCACTTATTAGACTTGACAGGGCACACCTGTGAAGTGAAAACCATTTCCGGTGACTACCTCTTGAAGCTCATCAAGAGAATGCCAAGAGTGTGTAAAGCAGTAATCAAAGCAAAAGGTGGCTACTTTGAAGAACCTAGAATATAAGACATATTTTCAGTTGTTTCACACTTTTTTGTTAAGTATATAATTCCACATGTGTTAATTCATAGTTTTGATGCCTTCAGTGTGAATCTACTATTTTCATAGTCATGAAAATACAGAAAACTCTTTGAATGAGAAGGTGTGTCCAAGCTTTTGGTCTGTACTGTATATGTAACCATGCCTCCTGACAAAGCTGCTTTGCACAGAGAAATGCATGTCGAGGTGCAAGATCCCTGGTCTGCTTGTCTTTGAGTGGGATATACTACTAACAACATGTCACCTGCAACATGCAGTTGCAAAAACCATCAAGCACTACAAAGAAACTGGCTCACATGAGGACCGCCCATGAGGACCGCTGTGTGCTGGTGCCGATCAATGAGCATAGCGCCTCACTTACAGCGCTAAATGTGAAACTCAAAGTCCTCCATGTATCTCAATGGGAAGTGAGGCGTTATTCTCATTGGTCGCTGTGTGCTGATGCCGACCAATGAGAATAGCGCCTCACTTACAGCGGTAAATTTGAAACTCAAAGTCCTCCATGTATCTCCATAGGAAGTGAGGCGCGAAGCTCATTGGTCGCTGTGTGCTGGCGCCGACCAATGAGAATAGCGCCTCACTTCCCATTGAGATACATGGAGGACTTTGAGTTTCAAATTTAGCGCTGTAAGTGAGGCGCGAAGCTCATTGGTCGTAGTGTGCTGGCGCCGACCAATGAGAATAGCGCCTCACTTACAGCGCTAAATGTGAAACTCAAAGTCCTCCATGTATCTCAATGGGAAGTGAGGCGCTATTCTCATTGGTCGCTGTGTGCTGGCGCCGACCAATGGAAAAGGAAATAGCGCCCTCTCAAAACTTACCATCTTTCGGCGATAAATTTAGGAAGAAACTGAAAGTCCTCCATGTATCTCCATAGGAAGTGAGGCGCGAAGCTCATTGGTCGCTGTGTGCTGGCGCCGACCAATGAGAATAGCGCCTCACTTCCCATTGAGATACATGGAGGATTTTGAGTTTCAAATTTAGCGCTGTAAGTGAGGCGCGAAGCTCATTGGTCGCTGTGTGCTGGCGCCGAACAATGAGCATAGCGACACATTGAGATACATGGAGGACTTTGAGTTTCAAATTTACCACTGTAAGTGAGGCGCTATTCTCATTGGTCGGCGCCAGCACACAGCGACCAATGAGCTTCGCGCCTCACTTACAGCGCTAAATTTGAAACTCAAAGTCCTCCATGTATCTCAATGGGAAGTGAGGCGCTATTCTCATTGGGATTGGAATTGAGATACATGGAGTTTAAAATTTACTCAAAGTCAAACTCAAAGTCCTCCATGTATCTCAATGGCCAGTGAGGCGCTTCTCTCATTGTACTCATGACAGTAGCAACATTAACCCCTTACATTCTGTTTTATCTGTAATTTCTATAACACAGTGTGTAGTTGTACTGACACTGCGAAGTTAACCCCTTATATACCATTTCTGCCTTAACTCCATACTTTGTAGTCTCTATTACTACTGCCAGTAGGAACATTAACCCCTTATATTCCATTATTGTTGTTATTTCTATTACACAGTGTATAGTTGTAATGACACTGCGAAATTAACCCATTATATACCAGTTCAGCATTAACTGCATATTTGGTAGTGTTTATAACTACTGCCACTGGTACATTAACCCCTTGAACACCATTTTGGATATAATTTACAGCGCTGAGTCTGTTGTGGGAGTGCCTGTGGGACATTAACTCCTTCAATAACATTTTTGATATCATTTAAAAGTTCCTACTCTGTTATAGTCCTGTTAGTCGGACATTAACTCTTTCTACACCTCCACTATATTGCTACCCTCACAGTTCTGCCTACATCGCCTACTTAGTCATATATCTGGTGTTTAAGTCTATTATTTAAAACTCTTAAAAAAATTATATACAGATTCTAGACTCCCAATTCTTTAGAATCGGGCTCACAGCTAGTCTGCAAATAACGATGATTTATGCTGTCTACCATTCAATGGAACTCCTCAGATATTCACATCAGTCCGAATTTTCTCTATCAGAGGTTCCATAAATGGATTAAACAATATAGGGAATAGGGGACAACCCTGTCTTCTTCCATTAGTAAGGTGGAATGGCTTAAATAGATAATTATTCGTTAACATTCTAGCCATGGGATCAGAACTAAATGAAATTATAGATGCCACCAGAGAGACCAAAACGTTGTAATGTGTGGAAAAGAAACTCCCAATATAGCCTATCAAACACTTTCTCAATGTCTATAGCTATGGCTAACATGAGAGATAATATTCAAAACTATTTTACTAGCATCCACAGTCCCTCTATCAGGGATAAAACCGGTGCACTAATTTTGAAATAAAAAGTTTATTAACAATTGCTTTAGAAATGATTTTAGTGTCCGAATTTAAAAGGGATAGTGGTATAAAATGGGCAACATTTTGGGGATCACATTTGTCTTTCGGTATTACTGTGATGATGGCCTCTTGCATTTCAGCAGGTAGTAAAGAAGTTGTGGAAACTAAATTAATTAATTTAGTAAGATATGGAGTTAATAAAGTATTAAACATTTTAAAGTATTCGTTTGAAAAACCATCAGGTCCTGGTGACTTGCCATTTTTTAATGAATTTATTGAACCTTCAGAATCAGTAAATGGCGAATTAAAAATGGCGACTTCATCTTAATTTTCATTTAAAGTATGTAGATGTAATAAATTTAAAAAAGTATTTATAGTCAAATTACTAGGTTGTAGAACAAAAGGATCATTTTTCAGATTATACAAACGATCATAGAATTTCATAAACTCATCGGAAATATGTTTGGGATTTCTAAGGAGAGTACCATTTTTATTTTTTATTTGTAATATTCTCTTTCTGATTCTCTGCAAATATAGAAATTAATTTTGGAATTTTGAATCATTTAATCATAGTCTAAATATAGGAGGGTTTTTAATTCCAACATCAACCTAAAAAGGTTTCCATGCATAGTCTCTAATGGATCAGATGCCTGACTATATTCCAGAGTACAAATTTGGTTAGAAAGTGTTTCAAATTTCGAGCTATGTAATTTGTATTACTGCTTTATGTGCTAACCAAAGCGTGGAAATTGAAACATCTCCTGTATCATTTTCCTAAAAATAAGAACTAATTATATCCGATAGTTCCTTTTTACAGTCCGGATGTAAAATTAGGAACGATTTAGCTCTCCACAACATATGGGAGAGAGAATTATCTCTATTAGTCAACTGGAAAAGGACAGGAGAATGATCAGACCATGTTCTAGGCAGTATGTCTATTTTTTTAGTTTTTTGTAAAATGTGTATATCTGCAAAAACTTGGTCTATCTTACTGAGAGAGTAGTGAGAGTTAGAATAATGCGTAAACTCTTTCGAGGTAGAATTCAAGCATCGGAACACATCAAAGAGTCCCTCTCTATCCATTCACGGGTTAAGAATAATATTAGCTTTTCTGGTTTCATTAGTAATATCCATTACTGAGCTAGGAATGGTATTGAAGTCACCAAATAATAGCAAAGCACCTTTTCTATCTTCCTGTATTCACGCCATAAGCCTAGTTAAAAAACTACCGTATATACTCGCGTATAAGCCGAGTTTTTCAGCCCAAAAATTGGGCTGAAAAGTCTCCCCCTCGGCTTATACGCGAGTCACTGTATACTGTATACACTGTATACAGTGTATACAGTATACAGGCCCCCCCACCCCATCAGTATACAGGCCCCCCCCTTACTGCAGCAATCCTGTAAAGGAATAGATTATTATACTTCTCCCTGCCGCTGTACCGCCGCCGCCATCGTGCTCCTCCGTCTTCATCCGGCTTCCTCCAGTGGGCGCAGGCAATGACGTCATTGTCTGCGTGCCAGAGGAGGAAGCCGGAAGACGGAGGAGTGCGATGGCAGCAGCAGGACAGCGGCAGCTGGACAGCGGCAGGGATAAGTATAATAATCTCTTCCTTTACAGGATTGCTGCAGTAAGGGGGGCCCTGTATGATGGGGGCTGTATATACACTGGGGCTGCTACTGTATACTACCATGGACTGCTGTATACTACCACTGGGGCTGCTGTATATACCTCTGGGGCTGCTGTATACTACCACTGGGGCTGCTGTATACTACCACTGGGGCTGCTGTATACTACCACAGGGGTCGCTGCTGTATACTACCACTGGGGCTGCTGTATATACCTCTGGGGCTTCTGTATACTACCACTGGGGCTGCTGCTGTCTATACCACTGGGGCTGCTGTATATACCTCTGGGGCTGCTGTATACTACCACTGGGGCTGCTGCTGTATACACCACTGGGGCTGCTGCTGTATACTACCACTAGGGCTGCTGCTGTATACTACCACTGGGGCTGCTGTATATACCTCTGGGGCTGCTGTATACTACCACTGGGGATGCTGCTGTATATACCACTGGGGCTGCTGCTGTATACTACCACTGGGGAGGCTGCTGTATACCACACTGCTGGAGGCTGTATACTTGTGCTGGGGTCCACCCTCGGCTTATACACGAGTCAATAGGTTTTCCCAGGTTTTGGGGGCAAAAGTAGGGGAGTCGGCTTATGCACGGGTCGGCTTATACACGAGTATATACGGTAATTTGGCCCTTATTGGGAGCGTACAAATTTACTAAAGGATACAATACCCCTTCAATTCTACAGGTAAGGATGATATATCTATCTTCTTGATCCAAAAGATGGGTTACTTCTTTAAACTGTAACAAATTTATAATAATAAATGCAACTTCTGCTTTCTTTTTTTGAGTTGGACGCTAGAATCATTCTAGAATAATATTTATTTTCCATTTTGTGACATTTCCATAAGAAAATTTTGTCTCCTGTTTCCCAGCTATATCGATCTTAAGCTTATTTAGTTCCCTGCATAGTAAAACTCTCTTTTGGGGGGAATTTAGTCCATTGATATTTTAAGAAAGTTACTACCCTGTTTCCCCGAAAATAAGTAACCCCTGAATATAAGTCAGGGCAGGGTTGGCGCAGAATTTTCCAATATAAGTCATACCCCGATTATAAGACAGGGTGACTTATTTTCGGGGAATATAAGACACGGTACCACTAAAGTGCCATTTTTGCCCATTGCATGTTTTACCTGTGTCCCCGCTGTCCCACTGGCCCCGCTGTCCTCCGTGGGCTCCCCTCTGCCCTCAGGTGCAGCCGCAGGTCCGCTGTCCCCCGTGGGCTCCCCTCTGCCCTCAGGTGCCGCAGGTAAGCCCGAGGGCATAGGGTTAATCTTGTGCGCCTGTCGCCCCAGCCTGACGTCAACGCTGCTGGCAGGAGCTTCTGATTGGTCAGCGGCTTCCCAGCATCTCGAACGCTGATTGGCTCAGCAGCTCGAGTGCTGATTGGCCAGAAGCTCCTGCATGAAGAAGCATCTGGACAACGCCCTGCACCGCAGAGGAATCCATAGCCCGAGGCCGCCATTACCCTAAAAAGTAAGGATGTTTCCTTGCCGACTTGCCCATTAAAACCGCAATTCCGCCGCACAGCCGACTTGCGGCACACTTGCGGCAGGTCCCCATACAATGTACGGTACTGTATGGGACACTTGCGGCAAGGTGCGGTTACCGCACCTTTGCCGCACCTTGCTGCAAGTGTCCCATACAGTACCGTACATTGTATGGGGACCCGCCGCAAGTGTGTCGCAAGTCGGCTGTGCGGCGGAATTGCGGTTTTAACGGTACTGTGCTGGGGGCTGCAGTGGCATACTGTATGGGGCTGGGACTTTTCATTTTTGTAATTTTTTTTTTTTTATATAAGTCATACCCCGAATATAAGACAGGGTGGGACTTTTGGGGGTAAAATTAATATAAAACACTGTCTTATATTCGGGGAAACACGGTAGTCGTTTAGAACTGGATTAGCTAATATCACTATTCTAACATTTCCATTTGTTGTCCCTTGAACACAGGCAATAATAGTCAGAGAGAGGATAAATAGAAGTTTCCATGTCAAAACTAAAATAAGAACTCAAATTAAAAATAAAATCCACTAAATGGAAAAGTTTAAAGAACTGTTCGTAAATACTCCCAACAATATATACAACGGCCCGCTACATAACCAAGAGTAGAGTGAAAATAAATTACATTCTCAAAAATAAGTATATCCAAGTGCTCCCTGAAATTGTAATGTTCAGATCTCTGAAATTCTGAGACCCTCCTCCAATTCAGTAACTAGATGAAGCTGCTGTCTATATCTAAAACTCAATTTAGTCAGAAAATACAAATGATAAGGAATACCATTGGCCTGAAGAACCTTTGTGATTGGCTTAAGAGCCCTACGCTTAGTCAATGTCACTTTTGAAACATCTGCAAAAATTTTAATTTTATCAAATGGACCAGGTAAAGATGTACTCCTTCTCAAATAATCCATCAACAAACTTTTTGTTCTGTAGAAACTAAAAGTAACAAGTACATCTCTGGGGATGTTATCAGAAATTGATCTAGGCTGTGGAATTCTATATACCTTTTCCAAGGAAGGAGCATTCTACATCTGAGAGAGAAGGAAGAGTTTTCTTAAACCTCTCAACTTTAAATTAGATTTTCTAATTTGATCATCTCTATAGTTTAATCTATCATTTATAGACTTTATATCAGTTATCATTTTACTTTGTTCTTTTTGATTTGTGTTATTCACACTAGATAGAGTTTTAGCCTCTCTTTCTGTAACTTCAACTCTAGATATCAATGAAGAGAGGGAGGACTTCACCTCTTCAAATTCAAGTTTAATATTATTACTAAAATTAGAGAAGAGATCAAGTAAAAATTCCCTACCTCCTGTGACCTAAACTTTGAGATTCTTAAGAAAAATCAACTCTAGGCCTTTGTTTCACAGGCGTTAAGGTGGGCAAGAGTTGTCCCCTATTTCAATTTCCTCTGTCAGAGATAGTTGTACATACAGAGCCCATTTTTTTCCTCTTAGATATTACTTTAGAGTGTTCCTGACCTATAACGACACTAGAAGTATGTGGTCCATCCCGATTCGATAAAATATTCTTGTCAGATTTCTTCCTTGCCTCCAAAGCAATAGCTGCCATAGACAGGGCTGGAGAACAATCCATGTGAGATTTTATACCCTTAACAATAGGATTCGATTTATTACTTGAAAGGATTTTTAATTTAAGGAGACATTCTAGACTGTAACATAAACTAAACAATACACTTAATAAGTATTTTCAAAAACAATCCATACCAACCATCATTTAGTATTTGCATGGTCACTAGTAGTCTACCATAGTGGTGTGCAATTTGAATATATAAATATTAGTAACACTCCATAAACTGAATTAAAAAGTGATACCACTTAAAGAGTATATGTTACAAAAATGACACCTTTATTAATTAAATGCAGAAAAATGTAAGTTAAGTACAATTAGTTTTTGTGCAGGAGATCCCAAAAGATACTGCAGGACAAGTAGTCCCAATGCAGGTACAGAGAGTTCATCCACAATACATAGATATCACAGTGGAATTGATCATCAACAACCCAGAGGGGAGTATCATGGTTATAACAGCTAATACATTCGTTATCACTCACCCATAAAGTTGTGCCTATGGTGGATCTCCTCCGCTCCCCCTGCACTGTCTCGCCCTTGTAGTATATGCACAATAGTATAAATAGTATCTATGAAACAGGCAGGAACCCCAAACGCAGGGAAACAAAATGTATATACAAGAAAAATTCAGAATACTATTTGAAGAATAAATTCAGCTATGTCAATGCAACTATCTATTATATAATCACGAATCGGAAAAGCGCCCCTTCACGCGCACTTTCCGATGTCGTCATGTGGATAAGAATTTAACATTGGGCGCGAAGCGCCCAATGCTGCGCGAGCAATGGCCGCGAGGCCATTGCGAGTCGCTGGCCCAGGGCGAGCAATGGCCGCGAAGCGGCCATTGCGAGCCGCTGGCCCAAAATCGATCCACAGGCCCGGCTACAACCTTAGTGATTTACCGCTCAGGTAGCGCGAGCAATGGCCGCGAGGCCTTTGCGAGTCGCTGCCTGAGCCGCAAATCCCTACCCGGGGACCATGGAGCGGAGGCGGCACTGCCGCCTCCGCTCCCCGCTACCCACAATTCGCCACCCCCCCCCCCATGTCCCCACAGCCGACCCCCATGTCCGCACAGCCGACCCCCATGTCCGCACAGCCCACCCCCAGCAATGTCCGCACAGCTCACCCCCATGTCCGCACAGCCCGCCCACATCAATGTCCGCACAGCCCACCCCCATGCCCGCACAGCCGACCCCCATGCCCGCACAGCCGACCCCCATGCCCGCACAGCCGACCCCCATGCCCGCACAGCCGACCCCCATGCCCGCACAGCCGACCCCCATGCCCGCACAGCCCACCCCCATGCCCGCACAGCCCACCCCCATGTCTGCACAGCCCGCCCCCATCAATGTCCGCACAGCCCACCCCCATGTCCGCACAGCCGACCCCCATGCCCGCACAGCCGACCCCCATGCCCGCACAGCCGACCCCCATGCCCGCACAGCCGACCCCCATGCCCGCACAGCCCACCCCCATGTCTGCACAGCCCGCCCCCATCAATGTCCGCACAGCCCACCCCCATGTCCGCACAGCCGACCCCCATGCCCGCACAGCCGACCCCCATGCCCGCACAGCCGACCCCCATGCCCGCACAGCCCACCCCCATGTCTGCACAGCCCGCCCCCATCAATGTCCGCACAGCCGACCCCCATGTCCACACAGCCGACCCCCATGCCCGCACAGCCGACCCCCATGCCCGCACAGCCGACCCCCATGCCCGCACAGCCCACCCCCATGCCCGCACAGCCCACCCCCATGCCCGCACAGCCGACCCCCATGCCCGCACAGCCGCCCCCATGCCCGCACAGCCGACCCCCATGCCCGCACAGCCGACCCCCATGCCCGCACAGCCGACCCCCATGTCTGCACACCCACCCCCAGCAATGTCCGCACAGCTGACCCCCATGTCCGCACAGCCCGCCCCCATCAATGTCCGAAAAAAAACCCATGTCCGCACAGCCGACCCCCACTAATGTCCACACAGCCCCCCCATGTCCGCACATACTTACATGTCTTCTTAGTCATCTGATCGTCCGTCCGGCCAGGCGTCCTCTTCGTCCGGCCCCGGGGATCTTCTGTCTTCTTCCAGCTCCGACGTCCTCTTCTCTTCTCATTCAGATACAATGGACGACAAATCTGCCATTGTATCTCAATGAGATATGAGCGGCTCTTCTGATTGGTCGCTGTCTACTGCCCTCAGCCAATCAGAAGAGCCCCTCATTGAGCTCGAATTCTCCCCGCTACCCACAATTCGCCACCCCCCCCCCATGTCCCCACAGCCGACCCCCATGTCCGCACAGCCGACCCCCATGTCCGCACAGCCCACCCCCAGCAATGTCCGCACAGCTCACCCCCATGTCCGCACAGCCCGCCCACATCAATGTCCGCACAGCCCACCCCCATGCCCGCACAGCCGACCCCCATGCCCGCACAGCCGACCCCCATGCCCGCACAGCCGACCCCCATGCCCGCACAGCCGACCCCCATGCCCGCACAGCCGACCCCCATGCCCGCACAGCCCACCCCCATGCCCGCACAGCCCACCCCCATGTCTGCACAGCCCGCCCCCATCAATGTCCGCACAGCCCACTTCCCCACCCCATGTCCGCACAAACCGACCCCCATGCCCGCACAGCCGACCCCCATGCCCGCACAGCCGACCCCCATGCCCGCACAGCCGACCCCCCATGCCGCACAGCCCACCCCCATGTCTGCACAGCCCGCCGCCCATCAATGTCCGCACAGCCACCCCCATGTCCGCACAGCCGACCCCCATGCCCGCACAGCCGACCCCCATGCCCGCACAGCCGACCCCCATGCCCGCACAGCCCACCCCCATGTCTGCACAGCCCGCCCCCATCAATGTCCGCCACAGCCGACCCCCATGTCCACACAGCCGACCCCCATGCCCGCACAGCCGACCCCCATGCCCGCACAGCCGACCCCCATGCCCGCACAGCCCACCCCCATGCCCGCACAGCCCACCCCCATGCCCGCACAGCCGACCCCCATGCCCGCACAGCCGCCCCCATGCCCGCACAGCCGACCCCCATGCCCGCACAGCCGACCCCCATGCCCGCACAGCCGACCCCCATGTCTGCACACCCACCCCCAGCAATGTCCGCACAGCTGACCCCCATGTCCGCACAGCCCGCCCCCATCAATGTCCGAAAAAAACCCATGTCCGCACAGCCGACCCCCACTAATGTCCAACACAGCCCCCCCATGTCCCGCACATACTTACATGTCTTCTTAGTCATCTGATCGTCCGTCCGGCCAGGCGTCCTCTTCGTCCGGCCCCGGGGATCTTCTGTCTTCTTCCAGCTCCGACGTCCTCTTCTCTTCTCATTCAGATACAATGGACGACAAATCTGCCATTGTATCTCAATGAGATATGAGCGGCTCTTCTGATTGGTCGCTGTCTACTGCCCTCAGCCAATCAGAAGAGCCCCTCATTGAGCTCGAATTCTGATTGGTCGGCGTCCAATCCGAAATCGGGCTCACTGCCCATAGACATGTATTAGCGGTGTGTCCGCGATTTTACGGCCGACAAATAGAACCAGGTGGCCGGCCATAAAATCGCCGACACACCGCTAATGTATGTCAATGGGAAAAATAGCGGACCTGAATGAGAACTGTCTCACTTAAAATAAATAATAAATTAAATAATAAATAAAATAATTTAAAAATAATTTAAAAAAATAATAAAAAATAATAATAAAAAAATAATAAAAAATTAAATAAAAATAATAATAAAAAAAATAAATCTATGCTAATCAGCTCAGCCATTTTGGCGGACCTGAATGAGAACTGTGTCTCACTTAAAATAAATAATAAATTAAATAATAAATAAAATAATTTAAAAATAATTAAAAAATAATAAAAAATAATAATAAAAAAATAATAAAAAATTAAATAAAAATAATAATAAAAAAAATAAATCTATGCTAATCAGCTCAGCCATTTTGGCGGACCTGAATGAGAACTGTGTCTCACTTAAAATAAATAATAAATTAAATAATAAATAAAATAATTTAAAAATAATTAAAAAATAATAAAAAATAATAATAAAAAAATAATAAAAAATTAAATAAAAATAATAATAAAAAAAATAAATATATGCTAATCAGCTCAGCCATTTTGGCGGACCTGAATGAGAACTGTGTCTCACTTAAAATAAATAATAAATTAAATAATAAATAAAATAATTTAAAATAATAATTAAAAATAATAAAAAATAATAATAAAAAAATAATAAAAAATTAAATAAAATAATAATAAAAAAAAAAATAATATATGCTAATCAGCTCAGCCATTTTGGCGGACCTGAATGAGAACTGTGTCTCACTTAAAATAAATAATAAATTAAATAATAAATAAAATAATTTAAAAATAATTAAAAAATAATAAAAAATAATAATAAAAAAATAATAAAAAATTAAATAAAAATAATAATAAAAAAAAAAAATATATGCTAATCAGCTCAGCCATTTTGGCGGACCTGAATGAGAACTGTGTCTCACTTAAAATAAATAATAAATTAAATAATAAATAAAATAATTTAAAAATAATTAAAAAATAATAAAAAATAATAATAAAAAAATAATAAAAAATTAAATAAAAATAATAATAAAAAAAATAAATATATGCTAATCAGCTCCAGCCCTTTTGGCGGACCACAAGGAGAACTCTGTGTCACTTAAGATAAATAATAAATTAAATAATAAATAAAATAATTTAAAAATAATTAAAAAATAATAAAAAATAATAATAACAAAATAATAAAAAATTAAATAAAAATAATAATAATAAAAAAAAAAAAATGCAGACCTGAATGACAACTGTCTCTCACTCTCACTTAAAAAAATAAATAAATTTAATAATAAAAAAAAAAATTAAAAAATAATTACAAAATTATAAAAAAAAAAATAAAAAAAAATAAAAAAATAAATAAAAAATAATAAATAATAATTAAAAAAATAAAATGCTAATAATAATATTACTGCTAATAATAATGCTATTAATGCTAATATTTATCCTATTAATGGTATTATTAATGCTATTAATGCTAATAATAATGCTTATAATGCTATTAATAATGTTATTACTACTATTATTAATGCTAATAATTCTATTATTAATGCTATTTATGCTAATAATAATGCTCTTAATGCTATTAATAATGCTATTAATTCTATTAATTATGCTATTAATGCTAATATTTATCCTATTAATGGTATTATTAATGCTATTAATGGTAATAATAATGCTATTAATGCTATTAATGCTAATAATAATGCTATTAATGCTATTAATTTAATGCTATTAATGCTAATATTTATCCTATTAATGGTATTATTAATACTATTAATGCTAATAATAATGCTATTAATGCTAATAATAATGCTATTAATGCTATTAATAATGTTATTAATGCTAATAATGCTATTATTAATGCTATTAATGCTATTATTAATTCTATTAATGCTAATAATAATGCTATTAATGCTATTAATAATGTTATTAATGCTATTATTAATGCTACTAATGCTATTATTAATTTTATTAATGCTAATAATAATGCTATTAATGCTATTAATAATGTTGTTAATGCTATTATTAATGCTAATAATGCTATTATTAATGCTATTTATGCTAATAATAATGCTATTAATGCTATTAATAATGCTATTAATGCTATTATTTATGCTATTAATGCTATTAATGCTAATATTTATCTTATTAATAGTATTATTAATGCTATTAATGCTAATAATAATGCTATTAATGCTATTAATGCTAAGAATAATGCTATTAATGCTATTAATAATGTTATTAATGCTATTATTAATGCTAATAATGCTATTATTAATGCTATTAATGCTAATAATAATGCTCTTAATGCTATTAATAATGCTATTAATGCTATTAATTATGCTATTAATGCTATTAATGCTAATATTTATCCTATTAATGGTATTATTAATGCTAATAATGCTATTAATAATGCTATTAATGCTAATAATAATGCTATTAATGCTATTAATACTGTTATTAATGCTCATAATACTGCTAATAATGCTATTAATACTGCTATTAATGCTAATAATAATAGTATGGCTTATATTATTGCTATTGATAATGCGATTATTATTTAAAAATCTTTAAAAAAACAATAAACATATTTTAGATACCCGATGCATTTCCATCAGCCTAACAGCTATAACTACTATAATCAAATTAAGGCACGTTCTAGAATCCCGATGCATTTGCATCGGGCTCACAGCTAGTAAGTAATAATAAGTGTATTACCATGTAGTGTCTCTGATCACCATAAAATATAGGCAATCTGCATAAACGAGTAATCTACAGCCAGTCAGAAATAAAACAATACAGAAGTCTATTAATGAATAATGATAACCTTAATGATTCTTATGGTCTATTTTCCTTGTTGGAAACCAACTATAGTTATATTTAGTATTGCAAGAAAGTAGTAACAGCCTGGCAACCAAAAGTAATGCTATTTAGAAATATTCAGCAAATAGTTATGAAGCATATTTTAGAATACACCACTAGGGATGGGCGAATCTACTCGCTAGGACTCGTTACTCGGCGAGTAGTAAGGGACTCGCAGGACTCAGTACTCTGCGAGTTTCCCAGCGATTACTCGCACAGCAACGAGTCCAATGCAAATCAAAACTAGGATTGCCTTTGACTTGTATTGATCTGATTACTGTGCAAGTAATCGCTGGGAAACTCGCAAAGTAACTGCTGTTACTTTGCGAGCCGAGTCCAGCTGTCTTCTCTGTGCAGGCTGCCGCAGCTCCAGGGTCCTAGAGCCCGCCTGCTCACAGAGATGATGTAGCAGAGCTGCGATTGTTCTCAGTCTGCTCATTCCCTGTGCATAGACATCTATATCTATGCACAGGGGATGTAGCAGAGAGGACATCGCGTTTTGGACTACGTCGGACGGAAGAGGATTTTTTTAATTAAAGATGGAGTCCCTAATGGCTTTTTTTTTTTATTTCTAATAAAAAAATTTCTCTGTGTTGTGTTTTTTTAACCCTTTATTGGAGATTCTTAGTGGCTGGGTCAATTGTGGCCTGACATTAAGAATCTCGGGCTTAATACCAGCTTGTATAACAAAGCTGGTATTAACCCCTTTATTACCTTTTATTACCCAGCGTGCGACCGCCACCAGGGCCGCTGGAAGAGCGGGGTTCAGCGCCAGAGGATGGCGCTTCAATGAACGCGCCATCTTCTGGGGCGGCTGCGGGCTGCAATTTGCAGCGGGGGGTGCCCAGAAAGCTTGGGCATCCCTGCGCTGCGGATTCCAGCCCCCAGCTGCTTAGCTGTTCCTGGCTAGACATAGAAATTGCGCGGAGCCCCACGCATTTGTTTTTTATTATTTCATGAAATTCATGAAGTAATTAAAAAAAAAAGGGCTCGCCTATATTCTTGTGTCCGGCCAGGTACAAATAGGCACCTGGGGGTTGGGGGCAGCCCGTCGCTGCCTGCTGGATCCGGCTGGTTCCAGAAATACGGCGAAGCCCACGTGAAATTTTTTTCTGACAAATCCATAAAACAATGTAAATAAAAGGGACTGCATCTTTATTAACCCCTGGGCGAGGGGTTAATAAAGATGCGGTCCCTTTTTTAGGATTGTTTTATTGATTTTTCAGAAAAAAAATTACATGGGCTTCGCCGTATTTCTGGAACCAGCCGGATCCAGCAGGCAGCGACGGGCTGCCCCAACCCCCAGGTGCCTATTTGTACCTGGCCAGACACAAGAATATAGGGGAGCCCTTTTTTTTTATTATTTCATGAATTTCATGAAATAATTAAAAAAAAATGCGTGGGGCTTCGCGCAATTTCTATGTCTAGCCAGGTACAGCTAAGCAGCTGGGGGCTGGAATCCACAGCGCAGGGATGCCCTAGCTTTCTGGGCACACCCCGCTGCAAATTGCAGCCCGCAGCCGCCCCAGAAGATGGCGCGTTCATTGAAGCGCCATCCTCTGGCGCTGAACCCCGCTCTTCCAGTGGCCCTGGTGGCGGTGGCACGCTGGGTAATAAAGAGGTTAGGGCCAGCATTGTATTATCAGCTGGCCCTAAGCCCGAAATTTATGGCGGTCACGCCAATATTAGAAATATTGGAAATAAAAAAAAAAGCCATTAGGGACTCCATCTTTAATTAAAAAAATCCTCTTCCGTCCGACGCAGTCGAAAACGCGATGTCCTCTCTGCTACATCCCCTGTGCATAGATATAGATGTCTATGCACAGGGAATGAGCAGACTGAGAACAATATCAGCTCTGCTACATCAGGCAGCAGGCGGGCTCTAGGACCCTGGAGCTGCGGCAGCCAGCACAGAGGAGACAGCCGGACTCTTATCTGTGCGAGTTTCCCAGCTATTACTTGCACAGTAAACGAGTCCAATGCAAATCAATGGCAATCCTAGTTTTGTCAGAGTCTCTGACAAAACTAGGATTGCTTCAGGCTGAAGCTTCCGAGACACATCTGTGATTTGTAAATCGCACACTACTCAATATTACTCGCTTTCCCATTCATTAACATTGGACTCGCTAGACTCGCAACGAGTAGCGAGTCCCGGGATCGGACTCGCTAGAGTCAAGCGATTCCGAGTAATTTAGGACTCGCCCATCACTATACACCACCTATAAGCATACAATACATACAAATGAAATATACATGTATTATAACCTATATTTGCATTGCATGTATCCATGCACTATTATATGAATATAGTATGTTTCCAATTACAATGACTACAAGTAGTCTTCAACCCCCTGCAGATTTAGGTGGTTTGATAAGATGCAAATAAGTTAGAGCCTTCAAACTGCAAACGAGAGTAGGATTTATTAACAAAAGCATAAATCTTACAAACCAAAAAGTTATGTTGCTCAGTTGAATTTTAATAAATGTTAAACATAAAAGTGTGGGTCAATTTTTATTCAACTCCTAGGTTTAATATTTTGTGGAATAACCCTTGTTTGCAATTACAGCTAATAATCGTCTTTTATAAGACCTGATCAGGCCGGCACAGGTCTCTGGAGTTATCTTGGCCCACTCCTCCATGCAGATCTTCTCCAAGTTATCTAGGTTCTTTGGGTGTCTCATGTGGACTTTAATCTTGAGCTCCTTCCACAAGTTTTCAATTGGGTTAAGGTCAGGAGACTGACTAGGCCACTCCATCACCTTGATTTTTTCCCTCTTGAACCAGGCCTTGATTTTCTTGGCTGTGTGCTTTGGGTCGTTGTCTTGTTGGAAGATGAAATTACGACCCATCTTAAGATCCTTGATGGAGGAGCGGAGGTTCTTGGCCAAAATCTCCAGGTAGGCCATGCTATCCATCTTCCCATGGATGCGGACCAGATGGCCAGGCCCCTTGGCTGAGAAACAGCCCCACAGCATGATGCTGCCACCACCATGCTTGACTGTAGGGATGGTATTCTTGGGGTCGTATGCAGTGCCATCCAGTCTCCAAACGTCACGTGTGTGGTTGGCACCAAAGATCTCGATCTTGGTCTCATCAGACCATAGAACCTTGAACCAGTCTGTCTCAGAGTCCTCCAAGTGATCATGAGCAAACTGTAGACGAGCCTTGACATGACGCTTTGAAAGTAAAGGTACCTTACGGGCTCGTCTGGAACGGAGACCATTGCGGTGGAGTACGTTACTTATGGTATTGACTGAAACCAATGTCCCCACTGCCATGAGATTATCCAGGAGCTCCTTCCTTGTTGTCCTTGGGTTAGTCTTGACTCTTCGGACAAGCCTGGCCTTGGCATGGGAGGAAACTTTCAAAGGCTGTCCAGGGCGTGGAAGGCTAACAGTAGTTCCATAAGCCTTCCACTTCCGGATGATGCTCCCAACAGTGGAGACAGGTAGGCCCAACTCCTTGGAAAGGGTTTTGTACCCCTTGCCAGCCTTGTGACCCTCCACGATCTTGTCTCTGATGGCCTTGGAATGCTCCTTTGTCTTTCCCATGTTGACCATGTATGAGTGTTGTTCACAAGGTTGGGGAGGGTCTTAAATAGTCAGAAAAGGCTGGCAAAAGAGATAATTAATCCACACATGTGAAGCTCATTGTTCTTTGTGCCTGAACTACTTCTTAATAGTTTAGGGGGACCAAACAGAATGCTGGTGGTTTGATGGGTTGAATAATAAATGACCCTCTGAATTAACTTTTAACGCTTTAAAAAAAAAAAAAAAATTAAAAAATCTTTTTGGCTGCAGTGCATTTCCCACTTCCAGGCTGATCTACAGTCCAAATGTCACAATGCCAAGTTAATTCCGCATGTGTCAACCAGCTAAACCTGCAGGGGGTTGAATACTACTTGTAGGCACTGTACAACCATACAGCCAGCATTAGAAAAACTCACACATCTCTGAAGCCACTGCTCCCCCAAATAATCAAGTTAAACAACAGGCAAGCCGACAAAGCAGAAGGAGAGGACAGCGCTGCAATAACAGCGTAGAGCAGAAAGGGAAAGCTTCCCAGCTGAAAGTCTATCAAGCTGCTCAACCATCTACACCGCAGAATCTCTCTCAAAGTACAAGAAAAAGACTTCCGCCCAGCATGGACCGATACCCTGGGGACCACTAGAAACGGTATGTTCTTCCTTCCACACCTCCGGTCTGCGCAGCTTGTGGTCAGTGAAAGCCCACTGGCTCTACTTGCTCATGGTGAAATCCTCCTCAAAGCCACAGTAATGGATGTAGAGAAATGATAGATATAAGTAATACCTCTCTATTCAGTCTGTACGCAAGTAGTGTTAGTTAAAGGCACCAAGTAATAGATTTCAGTACACAATCGACATACGCAAACAGCATTAATTCAATTATGTAGACCTCATATAGAGATTTCGCAGGAAAGACTCTGTACACAAGTAACATATGCATGAAACGTAAGATCCGATACACGGAGATCGCATAGAATCCTCACAGATAGGTCTTACTATGCAATTAGCGTACGCAAACAGCATAAAAGCCGATATTCGCAAATATGTCTGTTTTCTCACAGATAATCCTCAGTAATCACATAAGAAAGTTAATAAACACTAGAATAATATACCATTTCACTTCTCGTGATTGTGTGAAGACAGATACAGACAGAATTCTTCTATACAACGCCACTGTTTAGACTTATAAAATGGTGAATCCAATTCACCTCAGCATACAAAATGGTTCTGTTTGTCTTTAACTCTCCAAATAAAGAGAACTGATATATAATTTATTAAGCAAGATATAAGATTTTAGAGGCTGAAACCAAACTAATGTGGGTCTTCAAAACCAAAAGACCAAATGACATAGTAAGATAGTCTTGTAAAATGGCCACTCACCAGAAAACCATCCTCTAAGTCTCTCCTCAGGTATATTACCTGACAGGATTATGAGGTGAAATCTTGTCTCAGGAAGACTAGCTTAGTTTCAAAATTATCCAGATAAGTCAGGGAATCAAATAAGTAGATTTTTTTTAGGGAATTATAACCTTTAAGAAGGCATATGACCCTTTTGCTTTTCTTGGTTGTAGGAGCTCTAAAGAAGTGTACTACTCCATTGCCCAGTAGGCCATGCCTCCACTGCTGCATACCATGAACCATTGACATCGAAGATAGCACATGCTTTTTTAGTAGTTGTGATGCATCTCAACTAATCCAGTTGAGCCTACACGATTTATTCCCTTCATTGGTGTTTCCACCAATACATTTGATAAACAATATTGTGCACCTCTTTTTCCAGTTATTTTACTCCTATTTGTATTTTTAGGCGTACACAAAAGTACGGTCAACAACAGTTTTGTGCACCTTTGAAAAGATGGACACCACTGAATAGAGGGCAAACAGAGTCCAGAGTAACTCTGTTGCCTCATTAGTGAATGGATCCGTTGGAGGTTTCACCTGAATTATGTAATTTAGGGATGTAGCTGGAAACTCGAATACAAGTTGCTCAGTATAGAGTACAGGATGAATCTAGACTTATGCAAAATGCTCTGTAACCAACTTGCCACCAATAGCATTTAAGGGGGCTTCCACATTACTGGTAACACAAAGACTATGGAAAAGCACTATGGATCCTTGCCTACCAAAAAAAAATCAGAAACAAAATTTGATCCCCTCACTTTTGAGCCCCATAAAGTCTAAACCACAGATAATTTCCACATGTTTGGCATTGTAGTGAGACAACCTGCTATATTTAGAAATATAAAGGTGAGAAAACTGTTCCAAAAAAGGTTTACATATTTTAAATTTTTCATGATTTGAAAATTTGGTTCAGTTCTATAGGTTAGCTGAGTTCATAGTCATCAGTTCTACCAGTTTCTTTCAACTTGGTGAATTTAAATGAGTTCTAAATTAAAGTTTTGAAGCTTCCTCGAGTTTTCAGGTGTTGGGATACTTGCAGGCTGTTAACCTTTGGAAAAATGTCAGATTTGCCCGCAGCTGTGAACTCTATGAACCTTAAAATCTCCTTAAATATTCCTTTAAGAGAGCTTTAATTTTTTTTCTTTAGGGGTAGAGAAAACCTTTATTATTGCATAGGGTCACCAGCGTGCAGGGCCACCTTTTCTACACTTATCTGCTACCAATTTAGGTAAACATAGCATACGTCCATTATATGCTTAACATACATGGTATTATAGGCCTGTTCACAGTCATAAACCACTACAATATGGATATTGCTTCTTGAAAATGTGCACTCCCCTTTTCTTCTTTCCTTCCATACATTTAGAATACAGATTTATTGCATGTGCACAAGTGTGTTATATCATTAATCATGGGCGTATTTAGTTGTTCCAGTGACTTGTAGGCACATGTGTGTATATAGAGTTGCTCATTTTATACATATCCAAGCTATGAGTAGTTTTTGCTTGAAACAAGTAGAGCTGCGATTTAAACCTCTTTTAGTAAGCACTAATAACATTTTCCTATTTTTATATGATGAGGACTATGTAATTTTTTGCAAGTGCTGTTTTTTTTGTTGGGTAATTTCTTGTTTTCCTGTTACATTACTTCATCCTTTATCTTAGTACAGGTTCTCGGCAGTGGTACATACAGTCGGGCATTTGTGTCAGACTCCTAGCATTCAAGACTTTGTTGATCCCACCAAGAGGTGTACTCTCCATCTACTCCTCATCCCTCACCTCCTTCTTCTCCTCCTCTTCAGGTCATTCACGCTGAATAGGGATGAGCGAGTACTGAAATACTCGGCCTCTCTCGACTCGTAAGGTAGGTCCCGATACTCGGGTACTCGTTACGAGTCTAGCGAGTCCAATGTAAGTCAATGGGGAAGCGAATATTGCGAGTAATTCCCCTGCTGCTGGACCCTATAAAGAGGTCTGACAGCAGAGGAAAAACCTGCAATTCCACATTTCATTGTTTAAAAGACCAGCGGTAAAAAAACGCCGGCTTTTAAGCAATGCTGACAGCCGCTGACAGCTTCCCTGCCGCCTGACAGCGGGATCCTCCGCTCTCCCCACCGCCTCCCCACCCTATCCTAACTTAGGATCGGGTGGGGAGGCTGTGGGGGAAGCGGAGGATCCCGCTGTTAGGCAGCCAGGGAGCGCAGAACTGACCGCGGCCAGCAGGGAGCTGGCTGCGGTCATGCATTAAGTGACAACCGGATTCTCCCGGATTGTACCGAACATGGAGCTCTATGGTCCGGATTGCAGTGGACCGGGGCAATCCAGTTTTCAAACCGGTTTTCAAACCGGTTTTCTATTTTTAACCTTCCCGCCTGGATTTTCAAATGAACAGCTGACTCAGGTCAGCTGTTCATTTGAAGTAGCAGTGCTGGCAGGGTTCATGTGAGTTCATGCTTGCCTGCATGAACGCACATGAACTTTCCCATGGGTGCACAGCTCTGCTACATCTCTGGTGGAGGTTCTCTACCAGAGATGTAGCAGAGCTAAAGAAGAACCCTGGATTGGACTACGTCGGATGGAAGAGGATTTTTTTAAAATATAGATGGAGTCCCTAAGTGTGTTTTTGTTTTTTTTTCAAATAAAAATATTTTTTCTATGTGTTGTGTTTTTATTTAAACAATTTAATAGAAATTCATGGTGGTCATGTCTAATATTGGCGTGACCCCATGAATTTCGGGCTTAGGGCCAGCTGATAACAAAAAGCTGGCCCTAACCCCTTTATTACCCAGTGAGCCACCACACCACGGCCCTGGAAGAGTTGGGTTCAGCGCCAGAACATGATTGCAGGCTGAGAAATGAAAATCTCAGCACTGCTACATCGCTCTGTATAGACACACATGTCTATGCAGAGTGATTGCCGGCTGAGACATGACAACAGTCAAGGTTCACCTCAGGTCATAACTCAGGCTATGACCTGAGGTGAACCCTGCTGTCAGAGCCATACTGCTGCTGCCGGCCGCCGGAGATTACCGACCGCCGGCAGAACAGTGAATTAACTAGAAGTCATTAACTTCCGGTTGATTCACTGCTCTGCCGGCGGTCGGCAATCTCCAGCGGCCAGTGGCAGAGTTTGGCTTTGACAGCAGGGTTCACCTCAGGTCATAGCCTGAGCTAAAACCTGAGGTGAACTCTGACTGTCATAGTCACTTGTCAGCCTGCAATCACTCTGCATAGATGTGTGTGTCTATGCAGAGTGATGTAGCAGTGCTGAAATTGCGTTTTTGGACTACGGCGGACGGAAGAGGATATTTTGAGAATTAAAGATAGAGTCTAAGTGTGTTTTTTATTTTATTTCTAATAAAATATTTTTTCTATGTGTTGTGTTTTTTTAAAAAATTCACTAGAAATTCATGGCGGTAATGTCTACTATTGGCGTGACCGCCATGAATTTCGGGCTTAGGGCCAGCTGATAATACAAAGCTGGCCCTAACCCCTTTATTACTCAGTGAGCCACCGCACCAGGGCCCTGGAAGAGTTGGGTTCAGCGCCAGGATATGGCGCTTCAATGAATGTGCCATTTTCTGGGGTGGCTGCGGGCTGCCATTCGCAGCGGGGGGTGCCCAGCGGGGGGTGCGCTGCGGATTCCAGCCCCCAGCTGCCTAGCTGTACCTGGCTGGACATAGAAATAGCGCGGAGCCCCACACATTTTTTTTTATTATTTCATGAAATTCATGAAATGATAAATAAAAGGGGGCTCCCCTATATTGTTGTGTTTGTCCAGTTACAAATAGGAACGTGGGGGTTGTTGGCAGCCCGTCGCTGCATGCTGTGTCCGGCTGGATACAAAAATACGGCGAAGCCCACATCAATTTTTTTTCTGAAAAATCCAAAAAACAGTAAGGATGAAAGGGACTGCATCTTTATTAACCCTAGACCATGGTCGATGGGTTAATAAAGATGCAGTCCCTTTTTATAGGATTGTTTAATGGATTTTTCAGAAAAATTTTGACGTGGGCTTCGCCGTCTTTTTTTATGCCAGCCGGATACAGCAGGCGGCAATGGGCTGCCCCCAGCTGATTATTTGGACCTGCCTGGACACAGAAATATTGGGAAGCGCTTATTTTTTATTATTTCATAAATTTCATGAAATAATAATAAAAAAAAATGCGTGGGGCTCTGCACGATTTCTATGTCCAGCCAGGTCCAGCTAGGCAGCTGGGGGCTGGAATCCGCAGTGCAGGGAGGCCCAAGCCTTCTGGGCACCCCTTGCTGCGAATGGCAGCCTGCAGCCACCCCAGAAAATGGCGCGTTCATTGAAGCACCATGTTCTGGCGCTGAACCCAACTTTTCCAGAGCCTTGGTGCCATGGCTCACTGGGTAATAAAGGGGTTAGGGCCAGATTTTTGTTATCAGCTGGCCCTAAGCCCGAAATTCATGGCGGTCACTCCAATAGTAGACATTACCGCCATGAATTTCTAGTGAATTTTTAAAAAAAACACAACACATAGAAAAAATATTTTTTTTTTTAAAAGAAAACAAAAACACACTTAGGGACTCCATCTTTATTTAAAAAAAGTTCTCTTCCGTCCGACGTAGTCCAATCCAGGGTTCTTCTTTATCTCTGCTACATCTCTGGTGTAGAACCTCCACCAGAGATGTAGCAGAGCTGTGCACCCATGGGAAAGTTCATGTGAGTTCATGCTGGCAAGCATGAACTCACATTAACCCTGCCAGCACTGTTACTTCTACTGTTTTGAAAACTGGATTCTCCCAGATTGTACCCATCAGGTGCAATCCGATGCCCCATAACATGGGGCTCTATGGTCCTGGATTGCTCTGGACCGGGGCAATCCGGGAGAATCCGGTTTTCATTTAATGCATGACCGCGGCCAGCTCCCTGCTGACCGCACTCAGTTCTGCGCTCCCCAGCTGCCTAACAGCGGGATTCTCTGCTCCCCCACAGCCTCCCCACCAGATCCTAAGTTAGGATAGGGTGGTGAGGTGGTGGGGGGAGCAGAGGATCCTGCTGTCAGGTGACAGGGAAGCTGTCAGTGGCTGTCAGCATTGTTTAAAAGCCAGCGTTTTTTTACCGCTGGCTTTTAAACAATAAAATGGGGAATTGCAGGTTTTTCCTCTGCTGCCAGACCTTTTTATAGGGTCCAGCAGCAGAGGAATTGCATTTCCCATTCATTTACATTGGACTCATTACTCTGCGAGTAATCGCTAGGATACTCGCAGAGTAACGAGTAGAGCAAGTACCGTACTATTCGGCGAGTACTGAGTAGTAACGAGTAGACTCGCTCATCCCTAACGCTGAACACATAAGAAGCTGATGTTGGTCATACCCTCTGTAGTGCAGGCAACCTTCTCCTATACCTCCTTAGCCTCCTTATTATCAACCAATCCGTGCTGAGAAGATGTGATGAGGCTAAGTATTATAACCTTTTTTACTTTCTTACTACATTTTGAGCATTCAAAGCTTCCTCTTTAATTGTAAGTAGAAAACATTTCAATTGACATAGAAGCTGGATGGTTACACTGATTATAGCGTTATCACCACTCACCGTCGTCCTATGTCCAGAGGCTGTCATCAATACTGACAAGCATGTTGTAGATGGTATTTAACTACTGGTGTCTGCTGCTCTCAAAAGCCTTGTCAACATAGGGTGTCTGAGGTTCATGAGCAGGCACGGAAGCATGGTGTCAGCTGCCCTGAAGCTTGCTAACTAATAGTGTAGGAAGATAATGTCTGTGCCAAAACAGTGGAACTCCACTGTAAAATGGTATGAGCTGTGTTTGGCTGCTTTTGGGCCCCTTCGGAGGTGTATTCTAGGCCCTTACTTTCAGCACATGGGCAGGTTGCAAACCACTAAATGAGGTAGCACTTGCAAGTGCTGCTGCAACACTGTCAGACTGGCAGCAGATGTAGGCCATTTGAGGAAATGGATGCACATGCCCCATATATTGACATGTACCTCAGGCAAATCTGGGTAGTTTTTCAGAAAGGACTGAATCACTAAATTGAGCATATGGGCCAGGCATGATACAGGTGTGAACTTCAGAGCCGTCACTAGATTGCGTTCATAATCACATACAACCATACCTGCTTAAGCAGCAATAACCACAGATCTCATTATTTTGTTAGATATTTCAGCAACTCTGTAATAGTGTTTGTCACCTAAAGATATGAGTATTAGCAAAGCCTGTTGCTAGTTCTCTAAAGTAGTACTGCAGTGCTTCCAGCTTGCAATTGATATAGGTGACTATTTAGAAATGAAAGATCAGGGAAAGGAGGGTGTGCAAGAACTAGTGTGGGAGGTGAGGAAAATACTGATGGAACTAAGGCCTCAATTCTAGGCATCAGTGGCATGTGTGCCATTTGTGAGAACTGTCCAAGGTCACATGCTCAATCACTTTCTTAGGTAGATTTGGCACAAGCTCCTCCACTTGACAGAATACTGGGAAACCCTGATACCCTTTAACCCATATACAGTGATCTGGATTTACAATGAGTCCAACTGCCTATGGATGGCCAAAGCCGGGAGACCACAAAAAAGATAAAATCATAATTTGTACGAGTAGTTGGAGAGCTGGATGTAAACCGAGATGGTAGCAAAGAAAAAATCAACAGACAGGAAAAGTGTCTAAAAACAGATTAAGAAACAACAGGAAAAAGCATTCAGAGAAGGTGAACAACAACACTAAACCAGGGAAACATAAGCTATATTGGGCAGCCTCCAGCAGTACGCTGAAGGCTTTAGTAGGGTGTGGTGTCATCAAATAGGCTGAAACCAGAAGCTAATGATTTCAGCCTTACTGTACACACACTCACTCTGTCAGACTAAAAAGTACTGAAGGTTCCAGCAACTCAAACATTAGTGTATGGGCAAAACCTGTGCTGATCAGAGTTTCTGGTTCTGACATCTCCTCTGATAATAGAATAATATGTTGCAGGAGCAGGCTCTGGTGGAGATTCAACACTGTCCCAGGGTCTGACTCTGTCTTTGCCTTCACAAGGTTCACCCAATGTGCCGTCATGGAAATGTAGCATTTATGGCCACAGGCAATTGTTTACATCTCAGTGGTTAAGTGGACCAGAAACTTGGTCAGGAGACTGGTGATTTTATTGGTCACATGCTTGTATAAGACGGAAAGAATAATGGCGGCTGGGGATCAATTACCAAAGGATGGCCACCGCCATCAGGTTGTATAAAGCCTCATTGTCCACAAAAGTAAATGGGAAAATTTCCAGGGCAAGTAGTCTGAAAATGTGTCTGTTTAATATTTGGGCCTGTTGCTGGGTGGCTGGATATTTCCTCTTGCGCTCCAAGGCCTGGGGTAGAGACAGCTGAACACTGTGCAGGGAAAAGGAACCAACATAGTTTCTGATGGTGGTTGTGAATATGCCATAACAGGCGAATGGTGGGAGGCATCCAGACCTGCTTCCTGGACAGGGGATTGCACAGCATGTAGGACAGGGGAAGATGATATCACTCACAAACACTAATTGTGGACCCAGATGTTCAAACCACCTAGTCGGGTGTTTGGATGACATGTGCCTAAGCATGCTGTTGACCTTGGTACAGCACAGGTTGCAAATCACAATTTTCTTGTCATCACTTTCTTAAAAAAAGCACCAGACTTTCAAGCACTTAACCTTTGGCAGGGTAACTTGCTATGCATGGGTGTTCAGGGGAATGATTTTCCCCATTCTCCCATTGGTCATCCCACTGTGTATTCCTGCTTGTTGCAGTGCGGCAGATATCTCCTCCTCTGCACTGAGAGGATTGCTCTGCATGCCACCTTGCCAGATTGCATCAGTGACCTAATCATTTACCACCTCGTCTTTCACTTCCTCACTTTGATCCTTTTCCTGACTTATTTTCGTAATTACATTACTATTTTGTCAATTGTTTCAACATCATCCCCTTTTGAGAAATTTATTGCCATTCCCCATCATCATCTTCTTGTGAATGTGGTTTAAGAATGTTTGGGAATCACCACACACAATCTCCTCTTGTCCCGCTTGAAATGTGCATGGTGAGAGGACAGAAGAAGCCATAAATGTAAGGTTAAAGAGCTCCTCTGTGTGTCCAAGTCTGGGATTACTTGTCTCCTGAGACTCGCTATGGTGGGAGGAATGAGGGTGATGGTCAAGATTATGTGGTCTAGATTCTAGTGAGACTGGACCATGTGAAAGTCAGGGTGGTGGAGGGAAACAAACTGTAACAATATTGCAATTTTAAAGAAGAAACTGAATAAACAGCATGTACGCCAATAAATGTACCCCTAATGAAAGGGATCCTGTCACCTCCAAAGAGCCACCTAAGCTTCAAAATCATGTCCCTGCAGCATCCCATCACTAATCTAACACTCCTTTTGTCTCAGAAAAGCATCCTGTGAAAGTGGAGAAAAACGTTTTATAACTTACTCATTAGTGATGTTAATTAGCAGGGGCTATATTCTTTAGCCCCTAGGGCGGGCCCTCTTCATCATAAGATCACGTCCTAATAGGCTTGATCTTCTATTCATATTGTATTCAGCGCCTCCCTGCTCTCCACGGCGCTGCCTGGGCTGTAATGACGCGAATCGCGTCATTTCCGGCATTGGGTGACGTCAGTACACACGCGCCGCTGTGTACTGCTTCAAGCACCGCATGCGCAATGGTTTGGTTGCACACCCTTGGCATTGATGACAGCCTTTGATCATTTCTTGTAGCCATCTATAAGCTACTTGCACTTCTCAGCTGATATTTGTAGTTTGTTCAAGCTCTTGAATGTTTGCAAGGTTATTTTTCCCAATGGCAGATTACAGCTTACTCAAAAGATTTTTAATGGGATTAAGGTAAGGACTCATTACTTACCATTTGGCATTCACCCACGGGAGATTTTCCGTTTTTCATTTTTGTTTTTCCCTCCCCTCTTTCCAAGAGATATAATGTTTTATTTTTCTGTAAATAAAGACATATGAAGGCTTGTGTTTTGCAGGATACTTTTGAATTAAATTATTTATTTTATCATATAGTGTACTGTAAAAAGTTAAAAAAAAAAACTCCAAGCGCGGTAAAAATTGCAAAAATAAGTTGCAATTACATAATTGTTTTGGGGAGTTTTATTCATCATGTTCACTATACGGTAAAACTGACATATCAGTATGATGCCTCAGGTCAGTGCAAGTTCAAAGATATCAAGCATATATTCTTTTACTTTTATCCAAGTGCTGAAAAAACACCTGAGGATTTTAAAGTAAAAGAATTGAACTTTTGTCGCCATTTTCTGTGACTTGTAGCACTGGAGCATTGATCTCGACGTAGGGCTCCATTAAGACTTTTTTTTGTGGCTTGAGCATATGTTTCTAATGATACCATATTTGGGTGGTTATGTTGTTTTGATCATCTGTTATTGCATTTTGTTGCAATGTTACAGCAACAAAAAAAACTTAATTTTGGTGTTTGGACTTTTTTCCTATTACACAGTTTACAGATCGGATTAATTGATTTTATATTTTATATTTTGGTAGATCAGGCATTTCTGAACATAGCTATACCAGATGTGTATTTTTTAATAGTTTTATTTTCAACGGGACAAAAGTGGGGTAATTTGATCATTTCTTTCTTTTTATTATTTTTCATTTTTTAAAACTTTTTATTAACTTTTACTTTATTTTACAGTGCCTGAGCTCGCATCAAAGGGAGGGAGGTAGCCAAGGGCATACACTTATGCCCTTGGTCATGAAAGAGTTAATACAGACCTTCTTTTTAACCATTCCTGTATACTTTTAGATGTTGCTTTGGGTCATTGTATTGCTGGGGAACTTATGATCTTCAACTCAAACTAAGTTTTCTTGCACAGGCAACAACATTTCACTCTAAAATCTTTTGATAATTCTCTGATTTTATGATTCCTGTGACACGATCAAAGTCTCCAGTACCAGATGCAGGAAAGCATCCCCACAGCATTATGGATCCTTCACCATGCTTAACTGTTGTTAGGGTGTTCTGTTCCATATAAGCTTTTTTGTGTTGATTTGCATTGTATTTTTTCAACATTGGTTTCTTCCTTGGCCTTCGCCCATAAAGCTCTGCTTGGTTTAGTGTACGGCGTATGATACTTATTGAAACCAAGACCACAGACTGTTCCAGGTTGGCCTTCAGGTTTTTGGATGTTTGACATAGTGTTTTTTCCACCATTGGCACAAACCTTCGAAGACATCTCTTGTCAATTTTCCTCTTTCCCCCTTGTCCAAGGAGGTTCTTAATGGATTCATGCTTAGAAAAAACTTCTTAATAACACTGAACACTGTTGAAACTGGGACACCTAAGTCTTTGTAAATGGCCTTACACCCTTTGGAAGTGTTGTGTTTGCTGATAATAGCAGTTCTGGTGTCTTCAGACAGCTGCTTTGTCTTCACCATTGTGACAAAGGAACAGAGCCATTGTTGTAAAACGTGTTGTTTTTAAAACACTAAAATCATCATTTATTGGCTAATGCATTTCACGTGGGCACCAACAATTATGATTAACGAGATTGTTAGCGAGATCATTGTAACATCACAGGTTTTGTGACGTAACTGCGATCTCACTAACGATATCACTAAGTGTGATACTTAGCAGCGATCAGGCCCATGCTGTGAGATCACTGATCGTTACAAAGTGCTCTGGGTCATTTTTTGATCATTGGTCTCCCGCTGGTCGGCACGCATCTCTGCGTGTGACAGCGAGAGACCAGCAATCAGCGATCTCACAGGCTGGTAACAATGATAAACACCGGGTGTCTAGGCAGCGCGTGCTGCCTAGATACCTGGTGTTTATCATGGTTACCAGCACTAAGCAGGGAGGACGCTGGTAACTATGATAAACACTGGGTATTCAGGCAGTGCGCACTGCCTAGATACCCACTGTTTATCATAGTTACCAGCGTCCTCCCTGCTTACAGGCTGCGCTAAACAGGGAGGATGATGGTAACTATGATAAACACTCGGTATCTAGGCAGCGCGCACTGCCTAGATACCCGATAGTTACCAGCGATGTGGAGGTGGCTCCCTGGTCCCTGGGGAGATCTGCCTGTTTGACAGCTCCCCAGCGACCAGGTAACAGCATCGTTATCATTGCCAGTATCTATGGTGCATCGTTGTGTGTAACAGTAGCTCAAGGCACATTTCCAGTTATATTATCTACCTATCTTGCACCATATAAAGATTAAAGCTGCTAGTTAATAGTTAACTTTTGCCCCTTTTCCCTCAGATTCTTGTTTATTCTCATTGCTATTCTTCGTTGTCTTGTCTTAATACATAATTTTGTATTTTAATGAATGCATTATGCACTTTGTTTATTGTATGATAAATAAAATCTTATAGTGAGAAAATAACTCGTTCTCCTATCTTTATGTGAGTTGTAGAAGACCTCAGAATGTTATACAACTTTTATTAAGACAATTGAAGACTTTGAAGTAAATCAAATTTTTGCAGAAAATTTAGCTGGTGAATTCAAATTTAAATATATTCTATTCTCTTTAATGTATACCAATAGTGGAATTCTTGTATTTAATATTTGCAGAGGGCGATCACCTATTCTAAATGTTGTAATCATTTCTCTACACTGTGTGCAGAATTATTAGGCAAATGAGTATTTTGATCACATGATACTTTTTATACATGTTGTCCTACTCCAAGCTGTATAGGCTTGAGAGCCAACTACAAATTAAGTAAATCAGGTGATGTACATCTCTGTAATGTGGAGGGGTGTGTTGTAATGACATCAACACCCTATATAAGGTGTGCTTAATTATTAGGCAAATGCTTTTCCTTAGTCAAAATGGGTCAGAAGAGAGATTTGACGGGCTCTGAAAAGTCCAAAATTGTGAGATGTCTTTCAGAGGGATGCAGCAGTCTTGAAATTGTCAAACTTTTGAAGCGTGATCACCGAACAAGCAAGTGTTTCATGGCAAATAGCCAACAGGGTTGCAAGAAGCATGTTGGGCAAAAATGGCGCAAAATAACTGCCCATGAATGGAGGAAAATCAAGTGTGAAGCTGCCAATATGCCATTTGCCACCAGTTTTGCAATATTTGAGAGCTGCAACGTTACTGTAGTATCAAAAAGCAGAAGGTGTGCTATACTCAGGAACATGGCCAAGGTAAGGAAGGCTAAAAAATAACCACCTTTGAACAAGAAACATAAAATAACACATCAAGACTGGGCCAAGAAATAGCTTAAGACTGATTTTTCAAAGGTTTTATAAACTGATGAAATGAGAGTGACTCTTGATGGGCCAGATGGATGGGGCAGAGGCTGGATCAGTAAAGGGCAGAGAGCTCCACTCTGACTCAGACGCCAGCAAGGTGGAGGTGGGGTACTGGTATGGGCTAGTATTATCAAAGATGGACTTGTGGGCCCTTTTCGGGTTGAAGATGGAGTGAAGCTCATCTCCCGGACCTACTGCCAATTTCTGGAAGACAACATCTTCAAGCAGTGGTACTGGAAGAAGTTGTTATTATTTTATTAAAAATAAAAAAAATAATGACATGGCCCCCTTGTTCACCTAATCTGAACCCCTTAGGAGGACCTGTGTCCCTCTTAAAATGTGAGATCTACAGGGAGGTAAAACAGTGCACCTCTCGGAACAGTGTCTGGGAGGTTGTGGAGGCTGCTGCACGCAATGTTGATCGTGAACAGATCAAGCAACTGACAGAATCTATGGATGGAAGGCTGTTGAGTGTCATCATAAAGAAAGGTGGCTATATTGGTCACTAATTTTTTTGTGTTTTTTTTTTGCATGTCAGAAATGTTTATTTCTAAATTTTGTCAAGTTATATTAGTTTACCTGGTGAAAATAAACAAGTGAGATGCGAATGTATTTTGTATTTATTAAGTTGCCTAATAATTCTGCACAGTAATAGCTACCTGCACAAACAGATATCCTCGTAAGATAGCCAAATCTAACAAAAACCCACTCCAACTTCCAAAAATATTAAGCTTTCATATTAATGAGTCTTTTGGGTTGATTGAGAACATAGTTGTTGATCAATAATAAAAATAATCCTTCAAAATACAACTTGCCTAATAATTCTCCACACAATGTATTGATAATAGAGGTATTATTTGTCATTTTATTACTACCTGTAATTATAATGCTTCGAATTAGAAGTGATTATTTTTAGAGAACAAAGATGTTATTCAATGAAGAGCTCAGTGGCTACTGTAAAACTGCGAGATTTCATTATATTTTTATGATAGAAAATTAAATGAAAAGATTACATAAATGCTACCTAAAATAAGAGTTAGAAAACCATGATCAACTTGAAAATTGAAAATGCCTTCATTCAGGAAACATTGCTTCCTCACATGGCAGCAGCTTCTTTGTGCACCACCGACTTATGCATAGGGTCATCTTTGCTGCCTTGGAAAATAAAAAATTAAATCTGATACTCATCTAATCCAGTCTACATGTTAGGACTTTTTAAGTCTGTCCTTTCAGCAACCCAATATAGAAGGCTCAATAACGACATTGTGTCAGCTATGCAAGGAGGTTAAAGTCCTCAGTGTGCTCTTAGACTTAGAGCAGGGGTTGGGAACTCCAGGCCTTGAGGGCCACCAACAGGTCATTTTCAAGATTTCCTTAGCATGCACAGGGGATGGAATCATCACGAGTGCAGGTGATTATATGATAACCTGTGCAATACTAAGGAAATCCTGAAAACCAATACTGCTGGTAGCCCTCGAGTAGAAATGTGCCCTTGTTACTTAATTCTAGCAAAATCACTGTCAACTATTAGCACTCAATAAATGTATAAAAATAACGTTTACAAAGACATAAAACATATTTACATTTACCTTTTTACTATCATAATAAGCAGGAAGTATTGATATATTGGCCTGTATCAGACATTTTCAGGTAGTTATGAGATTGTATGTCATTAAAGGTAATATCTGAAGTTTGGGAAGTAGTGGATAAAAGAGCAACAATGGAAAGAGGTTTGTAGTTTACATTTGTCCAAATTTTAATTAAATATGTAATAATAAAAAAATATGCATAGCTTAACAGATGTAGAGTTAGGTAAGGTTTAATTTATATTTTATGTATCAAAACTTTGTTGACATGTTTACCTCTATATTTCATGGTTACCTACCTCCCACAAATTAACTATCCTGGATGGTATAACAATTCTAAAATGTACTTGTATCTGCTACAGATTATTTGATTTACATATTTTCTCACCTTAGGAATGCTGTTTGTCATTCTTCTCGCATTTAATGTAATGTAGTTATAAAGCTGATGCTTGAACAGGAACAATCCTTTTAGATTAATCCATAACTTGCAAGGTTGAGCCAAGCAAACCTGGGAATTCATTCATCCTTGCATAATTCATCACATCACATTATGATTGTATTCATTTCAGGAGATTTTTTTCCAATTACAGAAGAAAGAAGAAAAGAGTATAGAAATAGTAAGAAAATGCCAAGAGTATATTAGCTGACAGTGACGACTAAGGTTTATTGTAATGGAGACTGCACAAAGCAATCAGCTGAATAGGTCCATGAAGGACACATTTCCCTCTATAATTTATCACTTCTCAAATACCAAAAGAAAATATAAGATGGTATAACATCCCAAGGGCTTAACTTTTGATGTTGAGATGGCATGTGGTCATTGAATACTAATATGTTGAAATAAGACAAGACAATAATGTGCAATTTTGTCGTTTTACAGGTGAATGTGACCATTATTAAAAAAGTGATGTATGGATAGTTGTACATATGTATACAACCTGTTCAACTGAATGATAAATACTGTATACATATGTATATAGTTGTAAGTATATGTATAAACTGATATATAGAACGATAACACAGGTCAACAAAAAAAAATTTTTTTTCTGGTGTCCAAAATATTTTAATGAATTTGGGGTATTTTTGGGGTGCTGATTCTGAATATGCTATCAGTTTTGCCAGATTGGCTCAAGTTTTTGAGATTTTTGGTATCTTATTTATAGCACTTGTTGGTAAATGCGACGCATCATCTCATTAATTTCTTTGGATTAGTACTTGAACTGAGCAGTTCTCAATATAGTTTTGTGTTAATTAGTGTTCTAAAAGTTTGTTCATAGCTTGATTTTTGCACTAACTTTATGTTGTTGTCTGTTTTCCAGTGAAAAGCATGAACTCATCAAGAAGAAGTTGTCTTAACGATCCAGACTCATTCTGTTACATTTGTGGTGAATATACACTGCCAAAACATAGAAGAAACATAACAGACTTCGTTAAAAAAGTGTATTTTGCCTATTTTGGGGTTATGCTTGGGGACCAAGACAAGTTTTGGGCACCACACATAGTGTGCAAAGCATGTATCGAATTATTACGAAAATGGAGCAAAGGACAAAGAACAAGCTTCAAATTTGGTGTTCCAATGGTGTGGAGAGAGCAAAAAACATCATCATGATGACTGTTATTTCTGTGCAGTGCAAGTACAAGGATTCAATAAGCATAAGAAACGAAAATGGGAGTATCCTAACATGGAATCTGCAAGAAGGCCTGTCCCTCATTGTGAAGATGTGCCTGTACCTGTGTTTACCATGTTACCTGACCTTCCCCCACCTGATGATGATGATGAAATGCAGGGTATGGAGCTAAGCATTAGTTCTGGAAGTGAACTAGAATATGAAGGAAGTTTCAGAACACCTACGCAATTTACCCAAGGAGAGCTCAACGATCTAATAAGAGACCTCAACCTCTCAAAAAGTGCATCCGAACTTTTAGCTTCAAGGCTAAGTGAAAAAAATTGTCTGACGCCTGGAACTAAAATTACATCTTACAGGACCAGAGAAGAAGCACTTCTTCCATTTTTCTGTGAAGATGACCTACTTGTATATTGTAAGGATATTCCTGGCCTGATGCTGCAAATGAGTTTACAAGTATATCGTCCTGTAGACTGGAGGCTTTTCATAGATAGTTCTAAAAGGAGTTTGAAATGTGTTTTGTTGAACAATGGCAATCAGTGTGCATCTCTTCCAGTAGCTCACTCAACTAAACTTGCAGAACAATACCAAAATGTCAAAATGGTCTTGGAGAAACTGTGCTACCATGAACATTCGTGGCTGATATGTGTTGATTTAAAAATGGTCAACTTTTTACTTGGACAGCAAAGTGGATACACAAAGTATCCTTGCTTCATCTGCATGTGGGATAGTAGAGCAAAACATCAGCACTGGGAGAAACTGAATTGGCCTCCAAGGGACACCTTGACAGTAGGAGCATCAAACATAGTGAACGAACCTTTGGTGGACAGGGAAAAAATCATTCTACCACCACTTCACATAAAGTTAGGATTAATGAAGCAGTTCGTCAAGGCATTAGACAAAGATGGTAATTGCTTCATGTACATCTGCAGATCTTTCCCTGGTCTTAGTAGCGAAAAACTGAAGGCAGGAATCTTTGATGGTCCTCAAATTCGGAAACTCATTAAAGATTCAAATTTTCCTAAGGAAATGAATGACATTGAAGCTGCTGCATGGTGTAGTTTTGTGTTGGTAGTGAAGAACTTCTTGGGAAATCAAAAGGCAGACAATTATGAAGAACTGGTACAAAACATGCTATTGAGATTTAGAAATCTGGGTGTACACATGAGCATTAAATTGCATTATCTTCACAGTCACTTGGACAGATTTCCAGAAAACCTTGGAGATTTTAGCGAAGAACAAGGGGAGAGATTTCATCAGGATATTATGGTGATGGAGGAAAGGTACCAAGGCAGATGGGACAGACATATGATGGCTGATTACTGCTGGAATCTACAGCGTGACTGCCCCAATAGCTCACATAGAAGAAAATCATATAAAAAGCGCTTTTCCAGCGATTAAATGTCTATCTTTCATGTCTTGTTCATTTTTGAAGATTACTTTCTAAAACTAGTTAAAATAAACTAAAATCAACATTTACTTTGTTAAATTTATTGTATTCATGACAATATCAATAAAGTTAATGCGCGTGTAGCAAATTACGTCTTTTTTTTACACATTTTACGAAAAATCTCAAAAACTTGAGCCAATCTGGCAAAACTGATGACATATTCAGAATCAGCACCCCAAAGTTACCCTAAATTCAATGAAATATCTTTGGCACCAAAAATGCTGTTGACCAGTGTAATTACTTTATAAGTGAATTAAGAAACAGAATGATACTTATGTTGTCATCCACTTAACTTTTGGACAATACGTTTACTTAAATGCTTAAATATCTTAAGTCATTAATAAGATGTTATATTTTCTTTGTTATCGCAAATGCAAACATTCAATAAAAACTATTTAAAACAAAAAAGTGAGGTAATGGCTCACTAATTGATTTAAATTAAAATATGTATGTTTCTGTATTTCCAAAATCTGAACAAACTTAAGTATTTTACCAAAAAAAAACTATTTGAGTTTTAATGCAGCAAACTAGCTGGTTTATATAGTTTTTTAATGTTCATTCAATCGCTCCAATGTCTTCTGCAACCTTGAACAGACTTATTTAGAGCTATTTTCCCCTTTATCAAACAAGTGATACTAAAATCATTTTAAGAATCAAATTGATTTAGATATTATTGATGCATGCTAGTTCTGTGATTACTGCAACATTGGTAAAGATTCAAGCATAAAGCCTCTACTGTGTAGGGTAGGCCTGACTGCACAAGTAGAAATCGAAGGAAAAAAGTGAGGATTGACACATTTAAGGTGAGTTAGGCCATGTTCACACATCTTCTCTGCTAGTATTTAGCGTGTCTGCGCTAAATACTTAGCATTTTCCAGTGCAGCGGAGATGCGTTTGCACCGCCGCTTCCTGATGACGTAGCCCCTGGTTACCCGATGTTGATCGTGGTAACCAGTTCACAGACAAGGCTGCCTAGTGTCCACTTAAGCCGAGTGGACAGGGAAACGCTGCTAGGCAGCCTTGTCTGTGAACTGGTTACCACGATCAACATCGGGTAACCAGGGGCTACGTCATCAGGAAGTGGCGGTGCAAACGCATCTCCGCTTCACTGGGAAATGCTAAGTATTTAGCGCAGACACGCTATCACAATCTGTAAAGTACATAAAACTCATGTATATTAAACACAGTGAGCAGAGTGTGACCCTATCTCTTGTATTAAAACATCCAATGAGCATTTTGAAAGGTTATGGTAAAGGCAGAGGAAACAGAATTAGCTATAGCATTTTCTATTGTGATTAGTAGATTCTGTGATATTAGTTATTATCAGGTATGTATAGAGATGTTACCTGTTATTGTAACACTGTCTCTGATAATAATGAGCCTTACAGAAAACTCTTATTGAAAGACAGGAAGTATGAGTCTAAAATAAAAGTCAGTCAGTTAGTCAGTGTTAAAATAAAAGTTAGTCAGTGTTCAAATTGCAAATTTGCTATTTTTTTTATAAAGATATGATTTAAAATCAGTGCATTATTTAAAGGATACAGAAAATAAATAATAGAGATGAGTGACCTTTGCTTGAACATGTTCACCAATTTAAAATCCGACCCACTCGAACATGAATGGTTTGCTGAAAGGTTGGCAAGTTCACATTTTCTTCTGCAACTGTTTGGATGACAAAAAACGTTAGTGAATTTGCACTAATGCTTCCCTTCTATGGTATGATGACTGTCAGTGTCAGATACTGGGCTGAAGGTGTTTGATGAAGGGATGGGGTGGGGAGAGGTCTCAGGTCAGAGTAGCATCGAATTTTTTAATGTCTTGCACTTACTATGTGGATGTTGTTTGCCAGCAGCAAATCAGCTTACGTAAATCAAACACAATCGAACACAATGTGCAGACACAAAGGCTGTGTGATTGGTTGCCTAAGTCACATGTCTTCGGCATAGTCACCATTTTCTCAATGTTACAGTTTAGGGACATACCTGCTGCCACCACCATTGCTGCTAGTGTGTGCCTGCCTGATAGGTAGATAGATCGATAGATAGATATAAATAGATAGTGACTCGATCGATTTATTGTTAGATAGTAGGTTTAGTAACTCCTTTTTATGGCTGAGAACCAGTGTTAGGCAAATCTGCTTTATTCCCATCCACAGCTTTTTTTCTTTCTTAAAATCACTGTTTGATAAATATCCCAAAATTTTGCCCTAAACACCTTTTGGGCATAGAACCAGTGTTTGCCAAATTTGCTGTATTCCTATACAGGAATTTTGTGGCAGAGAACAACTGAGTTCAAAATCTGATTGTATCAAATATGAGTGGTAAAAGCTGTGATCATGGTGGAAAGAGGAATAGGTGTGTTGAAAAGGGGAAAATGTTTGGTATCTGTGGGGTAGGTATTAAAATTACTGAAAGCTGTGCTCAACAAACACCTGCTTGTCCTAGCCAAAGAAAAATGTCAACTTCTGATAGTGAATGGCCTAGTTGAGCTGTAGATGAGGCCCATAAAGAGCACAGACTAGAGTGGATTTCAAGGGCTGTATCAATTGGCCTCTCCTTCACCTCAATTTCAACATCACACAGTCCAGTCCTTAGAGGTGGCACCCCAATCACTGTTGTTTGCCCACATGTCCCAATTCTCTAGCCGCCCTACTGACTGTGGGGCACTACAGTTGGGCAAGCCTGCAGAGCTGTTCACTCATACTATTGCATGGGAATCAGAGGTATGCTCCAAAGAGGATGCAATCATCAAAGATGTCTAAAATCTTTTGGAGTTGGATCCAAGGCCAGAAGAAGTATGGTCTTAGCAAAATCTAGACCCTTGTCACCAGACGTTAAACCCTGGTGTTGGAGATAATGATGCTGATTATGATGAGATTCAGATACCTTAGTTGAACGTGCAATTTAATTGGAGCTCAGGGCATGAATAGAGTGGCTCTGAGGGCAAAGAGTGTGAAAACAGAGTATTATGATGAGGTTCTAGATCCCACTTACTGTCAACCCACAGGCACACAGTTGATCAACTCAGCAGAGATGGTGGTGGAGGAGGAAACTGATAAGGTGAGATTGAAGCTTCCTGGACAGAGACAAAGTGTGGCAACCACACCAAGCACTGTGTCCTCAGCCAGAAGTCTTCATCTGGGCAGCAGCAGTGGTGGTATTGCAGTTAGCATGGGCACCAAGCCTTGCCTAGCCTGGACCTTTTTTCATATTCAGAAGGATGACACAACTCACATTATCCGCAAAATTTGTCAACAAAAATTGGGTAGAGGAAAAAAATAAATTTCTTCATGCAAGAACCGTCACATGGAAATATAGCATAACTTACAGTGGCAAACTTACTGTGCTACAATGTGGCTTAGTGGGCCTAGCCAACTACTGACTGCCCCATCAAGCATGTCTGCTACTTGTTTCTCCTTCAATAGTATGGGAACTGTTGTTACAGAGGCCTTCGACAGCAGAATTTCCACCTGTCTACCCTCAACAGGCAGTGTGATTGACAGCCCGTCAACTGTTTTGGAAGTGGACACGCCTGATGGTGTTGACCAATGTTAAACATCGAAAGCAGCATACTTTTCTGAAGCCAATATAACATATACACCTGCATCTCCCTCAGAGTCCAGCAGTTTATCGTGTACACGCCCTCTCAGCATAGCAGCCAGATCTCGGCCCTGCAGATATGGTCAAGTAAAAGCCTATTTACTCCTATACATGCCAAAGCTAAGAGCTTGAATTTCACCATATCTAAGCTGTTGGCCACGGAAATTCTGCCTTTTTGCCTGTTTATATGGAGGATTTTTGAAAGCGAATGGCCGACTCAGTCACCCAGTACCTGTTGCCCAGTTGCCATTAGTTCTCAAAGAAAACTGTGCCTTTGCTACACCAGCATGTCACAGACAAAATCAACGCCTCCTTGAGAAACTCTGTGTATGACAGGTGCATTTCACCACTGATACCTGGATGAGTAAGCATGACCAGGGGCATTACATGTACCTGACTGAGCACTGGGTGACTTTGGTGGCTGCAGTTGAAGGGCATGCTCTTTAAGTCTCAACATCTTCCTGGCTTGGGGTAAAACCTCTCTATCTATCTGAACATTTGTGGTAAGCTTTGGAGACCTACAGTAGTTCAATCAATACCTGTCTCCAGTAAACCTGCAGCCAGAGAAGGTTGTGTGCAATAATGTTGCAAACTTGGGTGAGGCCCTACACCAGGGCAAGGTCACGCATGTGCCTTGCATGGCTCGCATGCTTAACCTGATTGTCAGACAAATTCTAGTCCTCTATCCAGACCTAAAGTTGCAGCTGCAGAGAGCACCATCGCTATATGTTCAGTTCTGCCGTTTGCACGCCACGGCTCATCCATTTGCATTGCTACAGAGGACTTTTGTTTCACCGGTTAACCGCCTGATATGCGATGTTCCGGTATGATGGAATTCCACTCTGCACATGTTGCAGTGACTATGGCAGCAGCTACAAGTCCTGGTGCAGTGTGACATGATGTATAGCCTTGGACAACGTGATATGAGGTGGAACAAATAATGCTGGCAGAGTGGGCACAGATCAAGGACCTTTGCACCCTTCTGCACAGTTTTGAAATGACTACTAAGATGTTTTGCATTGACAATGCCGTTATCAGCATTACTATTCTTGTCATCTACATGATGGAGCACACTTGAGCAGTGTGCAGAGTCAGGTGCTGGTCCAAGAGGAAGAAGAGGAAGTAGAGGAGGAGGGGGATGCAGAAGGGATATCAAGATCGGAAAGGTCCTTACTGTCATCAACACAGTGGTGGATGACATGGGAAGGTGGAGTAGAGTGATCGACAAGGGGTCATGGTAGCAGCCAAACTGTTGATGAAGTTGCAGGAGCCTAGAAAAAAATAGAGGAAGAAGAGGTGATAGGCACGGAAGCAGATGAGGGAGATATTTATCATCTTTCTGTTTTGTGAGGTTGGTGGGAGAGGACCAACGAAGCAAGTGGGAATATTACCCAGTTGCCACCAACAGAAAAAAGACTTGGGTCTCATGGATGTGCAATAGTGATGGGCGAATCCTAAATTACTCGGAATCACTTGACTCTAGCGAGTCCGAGCCCGGGACTCGCTACTCGTTGTGAGTCTAGCGAGTCCAATGTTAATGAATGGGGAAACGAGTAATAGCGAGTAATGTGTGATTTAAAAATCGCAGATGTGTCTCGGAAAGCGCTCGCATTGCCGTGTCGGAAGCCCCACTCGCAACTGTATTTTGCTCCTGTCTCCGAGGCCAAACTCGCATGTGTTTGTCTTATTTGGCGCCGATGAGGTGAGGCAAGCGATTTTCTGCAGCAAACCCCATGCTTTTAGCAAACAGGAAATAAGGCGACTCGAGCTGCCCGGCTGGACGCGCACAAACACACAGAGCAAGCATGGCCACTGTCAACACCCTGCAATTAATTGCTCTGGTGGAGGCTCGGCCCCTGCTTTGGCTGCCCACTGACCCTGCCTATGGGGATAACGTCCAGCGGACTACAGCCTGGAGGGAGATCGTTCAGGTCGTGTTCCCTACGTTTCATCGCTGTGGCCATGATGCACAGAGCAATATGGGTGAGTTAAATGTGTTCACACCAGTGGCGTAGCTAGCCTTCACCGGGCCCCGGGGCAAGATCACCGCCCAGGCCCCCATGTGAGGACCTTGGGGGGGGGGTGCCATCAAAGAGATGTGAGGACCGGGGGGGGTTCTGCACACTTGCACACTCACCACCGTGCGTCTGCTCTGGTGCACACTCACCGCCGTGCGTCTCTGCCATCTGCTCTAGGAGGAGAGGAGGGGCGGGCAGAGCTGCAGGAGACAGGAAGTCCCATCCTCCCTCCGCTCCGGCTGCGCGGTGGCCGGCTGCCAGCACGGGGCGGGCCCCTCATGCCGGGGGGGCCTGGGGCGATCGCCGCCCCTGCCCCCCCGCTAGCTACGCTACTGGTTCACACGTTATATTGCATTTACCGTATATAGTCGTGTATAAGCCGACCCGTGTATAAGCCGACCCCCCTACTTTAGCCCCAAAAAACTGGGAAACCATATTGACCGCCATCCTTGTATACAGCGGCTATCACTGTTAGACAGCCCCCCAGCAGAGTATACAGCTCCACCTGCAGAGTATACAGGCCCCGCAGTGTGTATACATGCCCCCGATATTAGGGTATACAGCCCCCCCGTGGGTATACAGGCCCCCAGCAGTGGGTATACAGGGCCCCCATAGTAGGGTATACAGCCCCCCCCGTGGGTATACAGGCCCCCAGCAGTGGGTATACAGGGCCCCCATAGTAGGGTCTACAGCCCCCCCTTGGGTATACAGGCCCCCAGCAGTGGGTATACAGGGCCCCCGTGGGTATACAGGGCCCCCATAGTAGGGTATACAGGGCCCTCAATGTGTTATCATGCGCCGTCGCATGGTTGCCTATATTTGGATGGGGTCACAATAGTACACTTATTTTAAGGGCTGGTCCTCCTGGCTCTGAAGGCCAGGGGGTTGGGTGTATATAAATACCACTAATGAGCGGAGTCTGGTGCCCGCACTATTACATTCTCTATGCGTTGACATGTGCCCTGCCCCATTTGTGATTGTTGCCACGTGAGCTCAATGTCCGTAATGCTGTTGATAATGTTCCACACTGTCGTGTCACTGTGCCTTGTATACACATTACACACACAGCATGAATAAAATGTTATTGTTGATTTGTACACATACTTTTAGTGTTTCAAATGTTACAGAGGTCTAAACCCGGTTTGAAATCATTTCACAGTTGACATGATTATCAAGCGGTGGAGGAGCTGCCGGGATCAACATAAGCGGCAACACCGCAAGATCATGGAGGGGGGACCGGAAGCTGCTCCAGGGACGATCTATTGCCACTACGACCGGCTGTCCTTCCTAGAACCGGTGGCCCGTATACCAAGGTATGTGTCTGCTGCACTGTTGTTTACTATTATTGTTATTATTATTTATTTATATAGCGCCATTAGGTTCCATGGCACTTTACATGAGGATAAGGGTTAACGACAAAAAACAGTACATGAAGACAATCAGGTCATACAGGTACAAGAGGAGGGACCCTGTCCACGAGGGCACACAGTCTACGTATGAAGCTCTATAATGAGTGTGGTGGTTTACATACCCACACTGGTGTTTGTTTCTGCCATGGTGCAACCCAATTCTATTACCTTTGGCAATGATCCAGGACATACACATTTATAGTCACATTGTGACGTTGGGACAAATAAGCAATGTTCTGCAGGGTGGTCAGACACAATGTTCCGTGACCTCACAATTAGCTATTATTGTTGGCATGTTTGTGGAACAAAGCCATGTTCTTCCCTGCAATGGCCTCTAAGGTGTGTGGCCTTGTCTGGTTTGCCTGTCATAAGCCTCATTTGTATCAGTTCCTAATGGCCTCGACTTGCATAAGGGCCACATACATCCCTACACGTTTAGTTGTGGGTGTTTTTTTTTGGCTAAGTAACGTTGCAAGGATATACCCTTTTGCACTAAACTGTTTGTACACCATCCCAGATTGTTGACACAGTCACAGACATTTCAGGACATACCCTGTATCACTACAAATATGTGTGGTTCAGTTTTCCCATGGGTATATTTGGGGCTGCAAGGTGATGGTGTAGATATTAGGGCCCACATGTGAATTAAAGTTTTTTTGTCGTTAACTCATGGCCACATTACGAATCCTCCGGAAAACATAGTGTATTAATGCTGTATAAAATCAAACTAAAGGGGGCCATATTTTAAGTGCAACAGGCTTTTATGTCCAAGGTCCTTTAAGAAACCCGAGCTTTGCCCTTGCTGCTCCCGTTTTTTTGTTCGGCCCCGTTGGAATAACTGTAAAACTGTCCATCTGTGCATACCACCTTGTTTGGCACCAACAATGTGTGACCTGCTGCTCAAAAATAACCCCATACTCTATGTCCATTACAGTCGTTT